>JAJEJO010000289.1:368886-675972 GCA_020662805.1 Glaucomys volans
AAGGATCCAACCAGAACAATTGTAGAGGAGGAAAAGTTTATTTGAGGGCTCATGGTTTCAGAGGTCTTAGTCCATAGAAGACTGGCTCCATTCCTCAGGGCTCAAGGTGAGGCAGGACATCATGGCAGAAGAGTGTGGTGGAGGGAAGAGCTCACATGATGATCAGGAATCAGAGAGAGAGAGAGACTCCACTTGCAAAAAACAAATATACACCCCAAGGCAGTGCCCCCAATGCCCCATTTCCTCCAGCCACACCCTACACCTTCAGTTACCACTCAGTTAATCTCTATCAGGAAAACAAATCCCTGTGGTTGAGTTGAGAAAAACACTATTGATGGACACTGAAAATTGAATTTCATGTCATTTTAGTATGCCATAAAATAGTACTCTTCTGATTTTTTTTCTTCTAACAATTTAAACATGTACAAAGTATACTTAGCTCAGAGGCCAGATCTGGCCTGAAGCCATCATTTGCCAACACCGTGTTAGAGGAAGCAACTTCAAACCAATGGGAAATTTATTTTTAAAACTACTCCTTTCTTAGTGAAAGACTCCAAGAAAATCCAAGTCTTAGGGAAAGAAAATGGCAACAGGAATCAGAAAGCCTGAGAGTTCCAGTCACCAAACCATTTCTACATCCTGTGCAACAAGAGAGCAGCAGAGTTGAGGATTAAGGGCCAGTGCTCCAATTGTGGTTGCTTCCAGGGCAGATTGAGTGAGGGACCAGGGGCAACGCCTGGAAAGAGAAGAAGCAGGGCAAAATGGCACACTAGAGAGTTATCATAAAGATAAGAGGAAGAGGAAGATCTGGGTGCCAGGGGCAAACATGATGACCTCAGAGGCAGCATCCATTGGGAGAATCTGCAGTCCCCATATCTCTGGTTGAGGGACAGAGGGAGAGAAATGCTATATTATCACTATTTTTATGACTGTTATGGTTTGATGTGAGGTGTCCCCAAAAGCTCACGTGTGAAATAATGCAAAAAGGTTTGGAGGAGAAATGATTGGGCTACCCCTTCACCTCATCAATGAAATAATCCCTGATAGGGATTAACTGAGTGGCCACTGAAGGCTGGTAGGGTGAGGCTGGAGGAGGTGGGCATTGGGGGCATGGTTTTGGAGTATATATTTTGTGAACTGAGCTTATTCTCTCTCTCTGCCTCCTGATCACCATGTGAAGGTCTTCCCTCTGTCACACTCATCCGCCATGTTGTTCCTGCCTCACCTGTCACAAATAATAAACCCTTTGAATCTGCTTCCTTCTGGCACTGAAGGATTTTTCATTTATCTTCAAATTCCTTCAAAGTAGTAGTGGGAATTATGGGGGGCAGGGAGCAATTAACGTAGGACACAAACTTGAGATAATTCTTTATATTACTTAGAAAAATTCTGCATGCAGCCCCCTTTCTCGAGCTTCTGTGCTCTGTGTTATCATGTACCAACATTCGAGATCAGCACTAGTTTTGCCAATACCTCTGAGTCTCCATTCTTCCTAGCGTGTCCTGGATGTGGACATGCTTCCAGGATTCATGGCAAGGAATGTGGAGTCTGAACCAAACAACTCCCATCATTGCAAAAACCTTCTACCACAATGCAGTGAACATCCCAAACTCTCAATATCCAATCATGATTTTAGAAGGAGAAATTTTTAAAAATATGCATGTTTACATTTACAGGGAAAACATAAAATGTATTTTCACAGGTGTGAAAAAAACAATTGGAAAGTTACTTGAAAATACTTCATCAGCAAATAAAATCACTGTCCTATAAATACTCACAAGAAGTTAAAGAATGATTAAACCATAAAAAGAATATTAAACATGAGTAGGGGCTGGGCACAATGGTGCACAAATGTAATTCCAATGACTTAGGAGGCTGAGACAAGAGAGTCACAAGTTCAAAGTCAGCCTTACAACTTAATGAGAGCTTAAGCAACTTAGTGAGACCCTGTCTGATCATAACAAATAAAAAGGACTGAGGGTGAGGCTTAGTAGTTGAGAGCCTCTGGGTTCAATTCCTAGTACCAAAAAAAAAAAAAAAATTAAAAAGAGAGAGAGAGAGAGAGAGTAGGCAAGAATTTGCAATTGCCTCACATTAGTTTACATAAGCTATTTATCTTAAAATGTATAGAAGATCTTCACACTGAATGCAATAGAAATCACTGACAAGCATAGTTGTAATTTTAATCTTAAAACCAGTGAATATAAATCAAATGAGTGATTATGCTTTTCTTACAAACTAGTGAGAGAAAAGAGTATTTACACAGAAAGAAATTAAAAACTGTATAGAAACTATTCTAGAGATTTTGAAATTCATGGGAACTATAAAGTTTATAAATGCAATGATATTCGTTATTTCACTGTGCTAAGTAAATTGTTAAACATAGTATTCACATTTTACTTCAAGCAGTTGAACTGTTAACATATTGTAAAAGCAATTTTAAAAGTTTTATTAATGTGCTCTCCAGTCTTTAGGATGATCCTCAGTGGTCCCTACCTCCAGGTCTCTACATCCTGTTGTACCTCATAATGTTATATCAAGGTTGGCCTGTGTGACCAGTAGAATATGGAAAAGGATTGTGTGGTACTTCTGAAATTATGTGGTTGCCTTGATTACTTTCCCTTGGAGCACGTGCTCTAGTGAAATCCAGCAGCCTTGTCATGAGCAACTCTATAAAAACATCCCCAGGCTGAAGATCTGAAGCCCCAGAACACTAGCCAGCAAGGAGCTGAGGTCTCTTGCCCAGCAGTCATGTGAGTGAATGTTGGAGAAGATTAATGAGTCAAATCCTCTCCAGATGACCACAGCCCACATCTTGACCAAAACCTTATTAGACCCCGAGTCAAAAGTATCCAGCTAATCAACTGCCAGATTCCTTTACCTTCAAACAAATATATTTTGTTTTGAGAAACTAAGTTTTAGAGTAATTTTTTACGCAGGAATAGGCAAGAAGAGAAAAATAATTTTAATTATGTGAAGGAAAAAACAGATAAGAAAAATGAAGGGAAATGAATAATTACATAAATCCTAGTATGTGAATGCACACCCACATACCAATTTTCCTGAACAAAACAGGATGATTAAGAGAAGACAAGAGTGCAACTTCTTGAAGAAATAAATAATAAATATTCATGAATCTATTACTCAAGTACTAAAACATCTGTGAATGATACATACCTTTCTCTGTGTTCCTCCCATATTCTGTCCCGAAGTCTTCCTTATAAACGCATGCTGTTTTGTGCTTACATATGATTTTATCACTATGTACCATGGTAAATACATACATATGTATAAATCTATACTGACATATTACTTATTTTTATTGTTCTGGAATTATATTAAACAAATATCATAATCTAGTCTTTGTAGATTTAATTTTTCCATTCAAGATTCTTCTTCCATGATTCATCCATGATGTTAATGGCTGGCATAATATTCATTTCTTTTACTTGATCATATACAATAGTACTATAGACTGAATGCTTATGTCTCCCTAAGGATCGTTATGTTGGAAACTATTATCAAAATTGGCGATTTCTGCAGCTGAGACCCATAGGCTCTAATTTAGTCCTGAGAGTAGAGTCCTCATGGATTACAAGGGTTCTTCTGAAAGACAATGAGACTAGAGTTCTCCCCCACACTCTTCTCACTCCTCCCTTCTCTCTTTGTGTCACCTCCTTTCTATCTGTGTCTCTTGACGGTGCAAGACAGCAGCTGTCTCCAGACACAGGATCTGCCCTCAGGTTCTACAACAGAGGAATAAATGTTCTTTCAGTGCCCCAGTCTTTGGCATTCTTCATTCAGGACCCCAAACTTAATAAATATTTTTAGGTTTTTCTGTTATAAGCAATGTTGTATGAACATTTTGGAAATATTTTCAGCAACACCTACTAATTATTCATATTAAAGGGATTCACTGTGCTATTTCCTGACACGTATGTATTACATATTGTTCATAACCAACACTCTTCTTCCACCCTTGCCCCGCTGAATCCCCTGACATCATCCGCAGTCCCTGTAATCACCATTCTACTTTGTCAGTTTTTTCAATGTCGATATACAAGAGAGAATATGTGATACTTGTCTATGTGCATATCTTAATTCTCTTAACAAGATGTCCTTCAGTTCCCTTCATTTTCCAGCAAATGACAGACCTGCACTCTTCTTTTTGGCTAAATGACACTCCACTGCACATATATGCACCATATTTTCTGTACCTGTCCATTTGTGAATGGGAACCTGGGTTGATTTTGTGTTTCATGTATTGTGAATCGTGCTGCAATTAATATAGACATTCAGGTATCTCTTTTGCATGCTGACTTTATTTCCTTTACCTGTGTGCCCAGGTTTAGGATATCTGGAACACACCATGGTTAAATGATTCATTGTATTGAGGGACCTTCATACTGTTTTCCATAGTGGCTATACTAAATTACAGTTCCACCAATATTGTCTTAGAGTTTATTTTCTTTCTCTACATCCTCACCAGTGTTACTATTATTTCTTATAATAGTCATCCTAATTGGGGTGAGATAGCATAGTTTTGATTTGCTTTTTCCTGATGCCTAATGGTATTGAACATTTTTATCTTTATTTTCTCGTGTACTGCAACGCAATTTTGTTATGTGTGTAAGACTAGCATAATCTAATTATAGAGTACAGGATTTCTTGGTTTACAAGATGATAGAGTTGTTTGCTTAGAGGTTGTATTTATTAACACTCATTAGCAAAGAATAAGAGATCTCAAAAATACCAAAAGCTCTGCTATTTGGTATTACCAGATTTTTTAATTTTTCATCAGTGTAAAGCAGTCTTATTTTGCTCAGATTAATCATGAAGATGATGAGACTGAGTATATTTATTTATTTATTTGTTGTCTTTTGGGGAGTGTCTGCATATAATATCTGGTCATTTTTCAATAGGTTTACCATGAGAGTTTGTTTAAAAAATAGCACTGTTTCTCTCATACAAAGTCCATGCATACTGTAATCCAAGCGACTTGGGAGGCTGAGTCAGGAGGATCGTGAGTTCAAAGCCAGCCTCAGCAATTTAGCGAGGCCCTTAGCAACTCAGTGAGACCCTGTCTCTAAATAAAATACAAAATAGGACTGGGGATGTGGCTCAGTGGCCAAGTGTCCCTGAGTTCAATCCTTGGTTCCAAAAAAAAAACAAAAAACAAAAAACAAAAAACAAAAAAAAAAAAAACAAAGTCCATGCATATTTAGTGTCTGTGATTTCTCTCCTTCAATCTGTGATGGTCTTGTGACTTATTTTGATAAGTAAAATGTACAGCAAGACTGCTATTTGACTTCTGGATCTAGGCTTAGAAAGCCCTTAGTACCTCCATTTTCACTCTTTTTGAGCACTGACACATTATATAAAGAAGCTGGATGAACAAACTAGACAGAGAGGCCACATGGAGAGAGGATCTGAAAGATGTGGGATTAAAACAGGAGTCTCAGCCAGTCCTCATCCATTCAGCAACTCCAGGGTCAGACATGAATTATGTCATGCAGGATTTTTCTGTCTTTCTCTCTGCCCAAGACAGCCTAATATAGTCCAGAAGACAAACCATCCCCATGGAGCATTTTCTTAATTGTAGAACCACCATTTTCTTTCTTTTTTTCTTTTTTTTCCCTTGCCCTGAGGTGGGTTGTTGTGCCTCAAGAGTTTACTAAAACATACTGCTTTCCTTTTCATTTTTTCAGGTTAATGTTTATGCTATTTGCCTTGCCAATATTTCCCCCATTTTGTAGCTTGATTTTTAACTTGAAAAGATATATTTGGATCAAAAAGAATTTTTAATTTAATATTGCCCATATTTAAAATATTCTTTCTTTAACAGTGATCATTTCTGTGCTTTGTCTGAAAAACCTACCCTTCCCAATATCAAAAATATAGGCATCTACATTTTCTTTTAAACATTTCAAAGCTTTGTCTATGGTATTTCAAGTTGTAAGCCATCTGTGTTTGAATTATGGATAAGTTGTGATAGAGGAATTCAAATTCATTTTTCTTGCCATATGGATAACAAATTTTTGCTGCTCATTTTGCCACCTCAGCCCTCAATCAAAATGGCATATTTGTGTGGGTATATTTCTGGTTTCGATATTCTGTTCTATATGTCAATTTTCCTATTCTTGTACATTTTTTATAGTGTCTAAATTACTAGACTTGAAATAACTCTCAGGATTAGAAAATGACTTTTTTTCTTCCATACTTTTCAGGGAAGTTCAAACTATTTGTAGTTCTTTTGCAACTCTCTATATATTTTTAAATCTTTTAATCCATAGGTCAGTTAGAATTTGTAGAGAAAAAAATTATGTGATATTCTTCCCATCCTATCAATGCGGGGGATATTTGATTGTTTTAGAGATTTGAATTTTTGGTAATTTTTAATAATTTTCTGCACACAGGTCTTATACATCTTTCATGACAGAATTTCTAGATTGTTTTAAATTTTCTTGCCATTTAAATTTCTAAATGTTGCTAGTGAATATTGATTTTTTTGCTTATTGATTTTATTTCAGACCGACTTACTGTTTATCTGATTATTTTTAATATTTATACTACCTCTGTAGATTCTTCTCTTCCCCACGTTAATGATCATGTCAACTGCAGATGATGATTAATTGCCTTCTTTCTGATCCTCATGCTTGTGTGTTTTTTGTGCTTAGCTATTTCCTCCTGCACTTTTGAATGTCAATAATGATAATAGGTCTGCCCTTGAGTATAAAGGAAATATCTTTCAAAGTACACATTTAGAGGTAGTTTAAATATTGTAAACATTTTTTATCTTCTTTTTAAAGACTTTTTTAGCAATTTTATCACAATAAAATTGTCATATTTACCCATAATTTAGCAACTGACTCAATTGTCTTGATATTTTCACTGTAACAGATTTTTTTAAAGAATTTATTACTTCTATGTCTCCTTTTAACTTTTATTTCCAAATCTGTTTATAGTATATTTGAGAATTTATTTTAGAAACCACAGAATAGTTTTTGAAAACATTTTGTACACAAATATTCTTATTTTTTTTTTTTTTCGGTGCTGGGGATTGAACCCAGGGCCTTGTGCTTGTGAGGCAGGCACTCTACCCGCTGAGCTATATCCCCAGCCCCCAAATATTCTTATTTTGTGAATGACTTTCCAAAAAGATAATCTTTAGAGTTAAAATCAGTTGCATATTGTCTCTTCAGCATTTCACTTCAAGTTTCTTCAGTGCTTGGTGGTCTTCAGTTATGAACCTACTATATATATATATATATATGCAAAAATATATATATATATTTGTTTTTAACTCACCTATGTGGGCTCTGCGTTGGGTGCCCAAAATTTCTCCTAAGAATTTTATTTCAACAGCAACCTCTTAAGTGGTGCTCTCAGGACTGACTTTTTTGCTTTGATTCTGTTCTGAGGTTTAGCAGCAAACGCCAGTTATTAAGAATCCTATTTGAGACAATCATATCCCTTCTGGCTGCTTTATGGGTCCTCAAAGGCTCCCTTCAGCTCTCTGCACTCACATTCCTCAGGCACGGGTGCCCAGTCTTTGGTATTTTCTTCTTAAACTGCCTAATCTCCTGGCTGGACTGCCCTGTGGTCTGAGATGTTCCCTACCTAGCTCACTTTCCATTGGAGAAATTCCTTGATTTTATAAACTTCAAATGAATTTTCCTAAAGGCTGACAGTTGTTATTAATGAGAATTGTAGTGGGAAACATTTGGGGTAGAACTGCAGGCATAGTTTGAAAAAGGTATAATCGCAATCAGTTATGATTTGTGTAATTTTTAAAGCTTAAAAGAACATAATTGTATATGAAGAATGCCATGCAGCCATTCACGGCTCTCTAAGGACTTTGGCCTTAGTATGACTCCATCTTTGTAATAACGGATATAAATTTTGGAGAGGAGAAACAGAAATAAATGGCAGACTATATAATGACCTTTAAAGTTTTGTTTGAGGATTCTCTGTAACATCTCAGCTCACATTTTATTTGCCTTGAAAATCACACAAGAAAACTTTAAATGTAGATGATCCCTGTTTCTAAAGTGACAGTATTACAAGTTTGAGAATAATCCTAAGAAGTAGAATAGTTTCACCTATTATAAGAATTTGTCTTTTACTCATGTATAGTATACCAACCCTCCCTAAGGTAGACCCCACAAAAGTCCACACAATAACTTATCATGCTCCATGTTCAGGGGTCCTACAATAATCTGAGATCTGGTCAATCTGAAGACCTAGAAATGAAGAAGTCAGAAAATGGACTGTACATAAATTCAGCAAAAGGTGGCAGTTTGGGGACAAGATAACCAGAATAAACACTCATATTTTGCAAAGGGAGAATTGGAGTCATACAGGAGTCCCTTTTTATAGAGGTATTGAAATATCACAGATGAATGCTGGGAGGAACTCAAATTTCATATCCTACAAATGAAGAATGTTCTGAGATTATTCTCAGAGTCTCCTCCTGGAGAGAAGTTTCCTGGTTCATTCTCTATATCAGTCTGTCATCATCCAATTTATTGGTTTTTGGTTTTTCCTTTTAATTTTATTCTCAGTTTTAACTCTGCAAACTGAGCAGACTTCTCAACCCACTCTTGCACATTAAAGAGGCTCAGGGAAGGTTTTAAATACTGAGCCGTTATAGTTTAAATCAAGATGGTAGTTTCTTATTTAGCAATACCACGGTCTCAAAAACGTGTTAGACTTCTTATCTGTTCCGTTGGTTGCATGTGCCAAAAATGACATCCTCAATTCTTTGGAGACATGGCTAAGTACAATGGGTAAATGCGTTATGTCCATACTAAAATCCATATGCTGACTTCCTAAACTCCAGTGTGATGGATTTTGGATGTAGGACCTTTGAAAGGTTAATAGATTATAATTGTGGAGTCTTCATTGGTGGATTTGTGTCCGCACAAAAGAGACTCCAGAGGGCCCCTTTTTCTCCCCTTCAGCCATGTGAGGCTGCAGTGAGAAACAGCAACCTGCAACTTAGAAAAAGTTGTGCTGGCATCTGATCTCTGACTTGTAGCCTCTAGAACAATGAACACCTTGTTCTTCATAAGCCACCCAATATATGGTACTTGATAATAGAAACTCAAATTCACTAAGATACTCAGAGATCTAAGTGCTATGTAACTTGAACCTATCAGATCTGCATAAGAAAATCATATTTCCTCCTTTTTTTCTTTAGACACTAGTTTTAGTGAAAAGATTTTTTTCTGGGAAGCATGCTTAATCCAGTTAGGAGTTTTAAACATAGGTGTGGCAGCTCTGCCTCTTATTTTATCTTTAGACGGGTGCTAAAATTAAAAAAGTACTTGTCACTCAGAACATTTCTAAATTGTCCTGCTAATTATTTGGACTTAAAGTGTTTGTTGCTTCTTTCAACCGCTGAAGCCCCTGAATTCTGCTTCCATGTTGGCTAAATGATTTCTTTTTTTTTTTTCTTTTTTTTTTTTTTTTTTTGCTGAATTATTTCTGTTTTTTTTTTTTTTTTTTCTTGGTAGAATGTTCTTTAGTGCAGTCAATGGTTACCAAACTGTGCTCCTTAATTATTTCCTGCTATGATGGCAGGAGAGTAATTAAGTAGTTGCAACAAAGACCCTATGGTTCTGGAAACCTCGCATATTTACCACTTGGCACTTTACAGAAAAAGTTTGCCATCCTCCCATGCAGACCCTGGAAGTTACTACACGGAAACACTTTATCCTATTTTTATCACTACATAATAAGAAGAGTTCCAATATCTTTCAACCTACAACAACACTTATCTCACAAGTGTCTCATTGCCTTCAAAGACTATATCACATATTGGAGGTTATTTGTGAACTACTTTTGGTTCCATTTTGTCTATCATTTGGAAAAGGCCAGGTTAATATGAACAGAACCAACTTCAAATATTTTAGTGACTTGAAACATACAGTTTGTTTTCTCTCTTGATACAAGTCTCATGAGTTAACATGGGGCATCTTTTGATTGTATTTACTAAGAGACACAATCTGATGTAGGTACAACTCTGAAAAGACACATCCAGGGTAAAACTGCAGACACAGGAAAAAGTGACCAAAATGAGAAATAATTGCCAGATGTGGCATCTTACCTTATGTTCAAAATTTAGCAGTCAGGGTAAAGTAAAATGAGCTGAGCTAAAATGTTTTAGCACTGTGATCCTATGATGTGCCTTAGAGACAGAACTCAACATTAGAAAATATATGTAAGTATTACCACAACTAGATAGCAGAATGCATGATAGCAATAATATTATTATCAAGAGAAATCTGGAGTATACCTATAGATAAAAAATAATCACAAATGAAATTATGTAAAATGTTCAAACAGAACAATAAAAAGTTTAAGTAATGTGCAGTGCAAAAGCAAAGAAAGAGCAAAGTCAACAAATAGAAAACATTAACAAATATGGTAGATATTTAAAAAGAGCAATAATCACTTCAAACTTCAAGATACAAAAATTACAACAGAGATAGATTGGATACAAAGACTCAACATCTACCATAATCATTTTAAATATAAAGACACATTAAATAAAAGTTTATGAATAAAGATATACCATCTAACACAAAACAAAAAATGTACATATAGCTATGTTCCTATCAGAGACAGCAGACTTCTGAGCAAAGGGAGTAACTCAAGATAAAGAAGGATCCTTATAAAAGGATCAATAATTCAAAAGGACAGAATAATCTTTAATATGTACTTTCTAAAAATAAAATGCCAAATTAGAGATTTGAAAACTAAAAAAGTTGCAAGGAGTAATTGATGAATCCAGTATCATTCTTGGAGACTTTAATATCACTTTGGCAGAAATGTGTAGATCCAGCAAACTGCAAACCTGTAAGGACAGGATTGTACTGATCAACATCACAGAGCAACTGGAAAATATTTTTTTTAAATGGAAAACATTTATTTCCTTTCCTTCAAAATTTAACTTACTTTTCATTTTATTTTCTGTGTTTCAAATTTATCGGTTATTTTTAATTATACATGGCAGTAGAATCCATTTTGATATAATTCTACATGCATGGGATATATCTCATTCTAATGAGATCCCCATCCTTGTGGATGTACACTGTGGTGAGATTCACTGTGATATATTCATATATGTACATAGGAAAGCTCTGTCTGATTCATTTTACTCTTTCCTTTTCCTATTCATTGAACTTCAGTTCTTCCCCTTTCCCTCCTTATTGTGGGTTAGCTTCCACATAGAAAAAACCTTTGACCTTTGGTTTTTGGGGGACTGGTTTATTTCACTAAGCATGATACTTTCCAGCTTCATCCATTTACCTGCAAATGTCATAATTTTATTCTTCTTTAAGGCTGAGTAATATTCCATTGTGTATATATGCCACATTTTCTTTATCTGATCTTCTGTTGAATAGGCTCCATAGTTTAGTTCTTGTGAATTGTGCTGCTATATTGATATCCATAGACTAGTTCAACCAATAGCAGCAGATTACACATTCTTCTCCATCTTACATGGAGAAGGTCATGTTCACAATCAAAAACATTGGCATAGGCAAGGTTTATTTATTTTTTCTCTTTCAGATATGACCTCAAAAGTAAGAATAGAAAAATAGAATTATATCCAACTAAAACATTTTTGTACAGCAAGAAAACAATCAACAGAATGAAGAGACAACCTAGAGAACAAGAGAAAACATTTGTTACCTAATTATCTGGCAAAGGATTAATATCCACAATATATGTTACTTAAAAAACTTACCAACAAAATGCAACTATTCCAGTTTTTAAATTGGATTCAATCTGAATAGATACTTCTCAAAATAATAAAAATGAATGCCCAATAATTACATGAAAAAGGGCCCAATCTTATTAGCCATCAGGTGAAAGCAAATCAAACACACACCAAGGTACCATATCACTGTTATTAAAAAAAAAAATGAATGCTACCAAAGATGTGGAAAAAAGAGAAATCTCATATACTTTGGGTTGGAATGCAAATTAGTGCAGTCACAATAGAAAAGATCCTATGAGAAACTAAAAATAGAGCTACCATCTGATCCAGTTGTCACCCATCAGGGTATAAATCCAAAGGAAGTTAGGTCAACACACCAAAGAGATACCTGTATGTCCATGTTTATCATGATGTTTATTGTTACACTACTCATAATAGCTAAGATATGGAATTCACTTATATGCCCATCAATAGGTACATGGATAAAAAAGTGTGTATGTGTGTGTTTATGTGTACACATATAATAAGATGGAATATTAGCCATAAAACATGAAATCCCATAATTTGCAGAAAAATGGATGAAATTTGTAGTATATTATGTTAAATGAAATAAGCCAGACAATAAAGTAGTAGTGCTTCATATTCTCTCTGACATGTCAAAGTTAAAAAAAAAAAAATGACCTGAATGTAAAATAGTGATTTTTAAAGTCTAGGAAAGTTAGGTGTGGGTGAGTGGATAAAAGGAAGTTGTATTTAATTCATGCATATTCTATGGATATGTTGAAGTATCATACAAAACTCTGGTAATATGGGTAATTAATAATGTTGTTTAAAAAAAAACAAATAGAAATCACACAATGTCTGCTCTTAGATCACAATGGAATTAGACTAAAATCAGTTACATAAAGCTAACTGCGAAATCCCAAAGCACTTGGAGATTTAAAAACACACTTAGAAAAAATACATGGAAGCCTAGTGCACTGGCACATACCTGTAATCCCAGCCACTTAGGAGGCAGAGGCCAAGGCAGAAGGATCACAAGTTCAAAGCCAAACTCAGCAACTTAGTGAGGCCCTAAGCAACTCAACAAGACCCTTTCTCTAAATAAAATATAAAAAGGGATGGGGATGTGACTCAGTAGTTAAGTACCCCTGAGTTCAATTCATGCTACCAAAAAAAAAGCGAACAAATAAACAAAAACACAAGGAAAATGGATCACAGAAAAGATCTGAAACAAATTAAAACAAATGACTAAATCGAAATTTAAGTATGACTTATACAAAATTTGTAAGATGCAGAAAATGCAGTGTTCAGAGGAAAATTTATAGCATTGGATTTACATAACGGAAAAGAAGAAAAATCTAAAATCAATATTCTAACCTTCCACCTTAAGAAACTAGAAACTAGAAAATCAAATTAAATTTAAAGCAAGTAGAAAAGATAATATTAAAATTAGAGCAGAGGACAGTGAAATTGAAAATTGGAAATTAATGAACTGCACACAACAAAGAACTATTTATTTATTTATTTATTCATTCATTTATTGGTACTGGGGATTAAACCCAGGGGTACTTTGCCACTGAACTACATCCCCAGATCTTTTTATTTTTATTAATTTTTAAAATTTCAAGACAGCATTTAAGTAAATTGTTTCAGGCCTCACTAAATTGTAGAGGCCTGGCCTCCAACTTGCAATCCTCCTGCCTCAGCCTCCCTTGTCACTGAGATTAGAGAGGTGTACCAACACACCCAGCAGAATTGCTTCTTTAAAAAATTCACAAAATTCAGAAACCTGTAATTAGGCTAACTACTAGGAATATCAGAAATAGATGATGAATCCTTACAACAAATGCCATGGACATCAAAGAGGTAATAAAAAATTACTATGAATAACTCTATGTACACAAAATTGACAACCTTAATGAAATAGATTGATTACTCAAAAGATATGATGTGTCCAAACTCACACATGAAGATAGACAAACTGAACAGGACTATGTATAGTAAATAAATTTAATCTAAATTAATAAACTTCCAAAATAGAAAGCAAGAGATTCAAATGTATTCACTATTGAATTTTGCTAATTTAAGGAAGAATTTATACCATTTTTATACATTCTCATCCAGAGTGCAGAATCAGAGATAATATTTATTAAATCATTCTATGAGCCCAGCATTATGTAAACACAAAAAAACTGACAAGTACATTAAAGAAGTGAACACTATAACCCCATACCTCTCCTAACATAAATGCAAAATTTTCAAGAAAATATTAGCAATCTGATTAGAAATGTATGAATATAGTTATATGACAAAGCAAGTGGAATTTATCCCATGTATGTAAGACTAGTTCAGCACATGAAATTCAATTAATATGATTTCACATAAACAAGTTAAAAAATAAAAAAAAAAACCCACATAATTATATCAATAGAGGCAGAAAAAACATTTGACCATTAATGACTAAAGTTGTCTGCAAACTAGAAAGATAAAGGGACTTGCTCATCTTGGAAAAGAGCAATTGCAAAAATCCCTACAGCTGGCATCATATTTAATGGTGACAAATGAGAAACTCCCACTAAGATAAGGAACAGGCAAGAATATTCCCTATCACCACTGATTCATGATATCATACACAACGTGTAAGCTTATGAAATAAGAGAAGGAAAGGAAACATAAATAATACAGACTGGAGGGAAAAACTCCAAACTGTTTTTGTTCTTAGATGTCATAATTAAATATGTAGAAACTATTAAAGAATAAAAAACAACCTTCTGAACTAAGTAATTATACAGAACGCAAAATTTACATACAAAGTCTGTCATTTATATATATACCAGCAATTAAATTAGAAATTTATCACCATGTATATTAGAACCTCAAAATGAGTACATGGATATAAATTTAATTAAATACATACAAGATTTCTAATGAGTAAAAACTACAACACTTGGATGAAGGAAGTCAAAGATGAACAACATATTCACAGATAGGAAGACAAAAACTTCTCAAGATGTCAGGTCCTCCTAACAAATCTGTGGATCCCATGCAATCTAAGTAAAAATGTCACCAAGTTATTATGTGAATACTAACAAGTTAATCCTAACATTTGCATAGAGAGGAAAAATGCCTAGAAAAGTGAATTCAATATTGAAGGAGAAGAACAAAATCACAGGAGTAAAATCAGCCAAATTCAAGACTTAAAGTTTCAACAATCAAGATAGTGTGGTATTAGCAATAGAATGGACAAATACAGCAATGGAATAAAATAGAGAGCCCAGCAATATCTTTGACAAAAAAACAAAAGCAATTAAATGGAGAAAATATAATATTTTCAGCTAATCTGTTAATTCTTCTAGAACTGGATACCAACAAGCAAAGAAGAAAAAAAAAATTGATACAAATACTCAGATATTACACTTTGTATTAAAATGAACTCAAAATGGAGTTTAGACTTAAATATAAGATCAAAAAAATATAAAATTCCTATCAGATGACATAAGAGAAAACATAGATGACCTTGACTACCACACTAAATTTTCAGATATTCCAAAAAAAGAAAGAACTACATGCGAAAGACAATGTTTAGAGAATGAGAGGACAAGTCACAGAGTAGGAGGGAATATTTGCAAAGGCCATATTTGATAAAGGACTCTTTTTCAAACTGTATTAAGAACTCTTAAAACTCAAGAATAAGAAAAATGAACAACCCAATTAAATATTGGGCAGTTATAGATATCAGAAAAGAGATACGCACACAAAATAAATGTATGAAAAGTTGTTAAACACCACATATAATTAGTGAATTGCAAATGAAAATATGAATGACATACACTGCATACTAATTAGAATGACCAAAATGCAAAATACTGACACCACCAAATTCGGGCTGGGAAGTGGAGCAACAGGAAATCTCATTCACTGCTGGTGGAATATAAACTGGAATATTTGAAGGAAAATTCAGCAATTTCTTACAAAATACAATTTACTTGCGTTATAGAATACAGCAATCATATAATCTTGGTACTTACCCAAAGAAATTCATATTTATGTCCTCACAAAAATCTGAAAGAAAAATATATAACACCTTAATTCATAACTGCCCACACTTAGAAGCAACCAAGAAAGTCCTTCAGTATTGGATCAATACTGTAGTGAATAAAGACAATGCAATATATTATCCAGTGCTTAAAAAACATGCATGATCTGATTGGATAGGGGAGAATGGCAGGGGAGGGGATGGGATTGGGAAAGACAGTAAAATTAACCAGATGTAACATTTCTATGTTCATCTATGAATACATGACCAGTTTAACTCCATATCATGTACAACCACAAATATGGGAAGTTATACTCCAAGTATGTATGATATGTTAAAATACATTCTACTCTCATGCATAACTATAAAGAACAAATAAAAAAATTTAAAAACATGTATTATCTGCTAGGAAGAATCTAATCTTAGAAGGCTGCATCTTCTTTGACTATGTATATAACATTCTGGAAAAGCAAAATGTCATTCTGGAAATGGAAAACCTTTATAATATTCTGGAAAAGAAAAATCTATGAAGACAGTAAAAGATCAGTGATTGTGAGAGATTTGGAGAGAGGGAGAAACAAATAGCCGAAGTCTAAAATTTTCAGGGCAGTGAAACTATTTGGAATATGTACCATAGTGAATACATGTCATTATTTATTTGTCCAAACCCATAGAACATACAACACCAGGAGTGAACCCTAGTTCACTATGAACCTTGATGATGATGATGTACCCGTGAATGTTTATCAGTTGTAGAAATATGTACACTTTAAGGCAGGATGTTGATAATGGGGAAGTTGTGTGGCCAGGACAGAGGGATTGAGAGAAATATATTTTCTGCTCAATATTGCTGTAAACATAAATTTATTTTGAAAAATCAAGTTTATTAGTTAAAAAAAGATGCTAAAAAATGTAAATAGACATACTGTTATGATTTGGATATGAGATGTCCTCCCAAAGCTACTGTTAATGCATGGATATTTATTTAGAAGCAAAATGATTATATTATGAACACTCTGACCTATCCTTCCATCCTAGTTTGAATGGCCTGACTGGGTGGTAACTATAGGCAGGTGCCACATGGCTGGAGGAGGTGGGTCACTGTGGGGGCGTGCCCTGGAAGGCTACTTCTTCCCTGCAGGCCTTCCTTTTCTCTCTTTCTGTTTCCTGACCCCATCAGGAGCTGAGCAGTTTTCTTCTTGTGTGCCATTCTCCATGATGTGCTTCCTCAACTTGGGCCCAGAGTGAGGGATTCAGCCATCTATGGACTGAATATCTGAAATCAAGAGCCCAAAGAAACTGTTCTTCTCTCTGGGCGTGTTGGCGCATGCCTCTAATCCCAGCATTTGGGAGGCTGAGGCAGGAGGATCACAAGTTCAAAGTCAGCCTAAGCAACTTAGCGAGGCCCTAAGCAACTCAGTGAGACCCTGTCTCTAAATAAAATACAAAATAGGGCTGGGGATGTGGCTCAGTGGTGGAGTGCCCCTGGGTTCAATCCCCAGTACCAAAAATAAGCAAATAAATAAGTAAATAAATAAATAAATAAATAAACAAACAAACTGTTCTCTAAGTTGGCTCACTTTAGTTAATCACTACAATGAAAAGTTAACTTTACACCTACATGAACCATGCCCACTCGGAGCATTAGGATAAATGTTAACTCTCTAGATATTCTACTAAATGTTTTATTAGATTAACTGCTGTCATTTATGGGAGATGAGAGATTTTAAAAGCATCCCTAGAACTATAATGAGTCAACTCAAAGTACAGAATATCAATTAAAATCAGAGTTCTAAGTTAGAGCAAAATCATTATTGACATTCTTCTGTCTTAAAAAGAAAGTTATACTCAAGTTTCTTTGTGAAAGATTGGATATTTCATTACAAACTTTTGGAAATTAAAATATTTAAAAACTATTAACTTCTTCACATTTGTGAAATTATTTTTATAGTGCAGGTATTACTTCTTTAGCAAATAGGTCACAAAACATATCTCAAAGAATGAAGAACTCACTTATTTTTAAATTATGGAAATTTCATTGATTTTTGCAAATTTTTAATAGTTTTTCACAATGTCTTTTATATCTTTGGGGCCAATTTTGAATTGCTGTGAAATGTTTCACAATATATGTCTTTTGGCCCGTGGTTATTTTTTTAAACAATAGTATTACACGGTATTTTCTCAGGAAATGAACCAATTTGATTAAATTATAAAAGAGATTATAATTTTATATACAAAATTATATATTCTAGTATGGAATTTTATAAATTCTCTTGTAAAATTTGAACACATAATTAAAACTACATTATATACAGAATACTTCAAACACAGCTGTAACCTCAGGTATTCCAGAAACGATTTTAAAATAATTTAAAACTTCATCTTAGGAGAATTATTCTGTAAATCTCTGATATGAATCAGTGGGCTTTAATACTTCCAAAAAGTAAAATGTTTTAAAGGCACAGATTTTTCAAACACCTGAGAAAAAGTGAAAAAACACATCTAATTTAATCATTCATTTATTCACCAAATATTATTTAAAACTAAATACCAAGTAAAGTTCTAGATGCTTAGGATGCATTAGTCAACAAACAACTGCCAATTAAGCTATAGGACTTTTCAATTGTGACTTAAAGGCACATAAAGAGTTGACAGTGGTGATAGAAAGAGACTCATTTGTAATTTTAATAGTAGGATCAGAAGAGGCCCCAATAGAGAAAGCAAACTTTTGGTAAAGACTCAAAGGAGAAGAATTCACTTATACAGGTTGTCTTCGATAGCTTGGACTGCTATAACCATATTCCATAGACTAGGTGTCTTAAACCCAAAGTATTTGTTCCTTGGTGTCTGGAAGCTGGCATACCCAGGATCAAGATGACAGCTTTAAAATACATTTGGGTTCCACAGCAATAAATTTAAAGATATAACAGTCCATGTGGTTTTGAGTTTTTCTTGAGCTTCTTTCAACAATAGCATAAAACTAGTTTAAGCAGACACTTGGATTTAAAGAAGATTCTGATTTGAATAAGTTTTCATTATTATACTTGAGTTAAAGGATTGTTGGGTTCAAATGCCTAGAGAGAGTGAGAAAGGGGGTTACCATTATCTGAAATAAGAACAGTACCTGCCCCCAACACACACTCACTTCCTTCTCGCCTTCCTTCCAGCTTTCCTCCTTTGCTGTGCTGGTGGGAGAACCCAGGATATCATGCATGCTGCACACCAGCTCTACCGTAAGCTACACCCCAAGTCCTTTATTTCTTATTTAAAAGGAATTTCTACTTATCCAGTGTCTGTGGCAATGAATATATAGAAATATATCTTCTTTAGAAATGTATTTCTTCAGAAATATACTGAAGGTGTATCTTATTATTCTATTTCCCAGAGTTGAGACCTATATTTTGACTATGTTAATGCTCAATACTTTTTATTGATATTTATATTAAGATATTGTAACTTAAGTAAATAATGATGTAAATTCTCCTAGGTTTTAATTAGGGAAATTTGGCTCTTGTTATATTCCAAAGTTAACATCTTGTAAATAATGAGTAGGGAATTGCAGAGATCACTACTTCGGATGACAGATATCATGAATGTAATTACTCTACTTTATCCTGCGAAAGAAGACACTTGAGGGGCTTGGGGAATGCTCCATTAATCTTAGCTGATATAATAGTTAAAAGAACTTATCTGAATTCAGTAAATTATTTCTCTTTTTGATTACTTTTAATCATATTTCATTGTGGGGGTCAAAACTAGCCCTCCATCAATTGAATTAAATTATCCCAAATTAATGAAGATTAAATCTTAAATTTTTTCTCCCCAAGAGAAACATTCAGTTGTAAGAAAGTATGTTTTTGTATCCACTGCGATGGCCTACATCAATTTTGTATCTAAAAAAGACAACTGGAAATATAGCCAATTAAATGTTTTATATCAAGTATCTATTAGTCTTTTGAGTTTTTTATGATTCACATTTAAAATACACATATATATTTAACATTGAATCTATCATTATTAATTTAAAATTAATAAATGTGCTACAAGACTATAAATGTTGCCATGGACAGGATTTTGTGCATATATCTACTTCTGGTTCATTTTGCTCTGGACTGTTGGTGATATTTTCTTCTTTTTAAAAATGTTTTTTCAGGGCTGGGGATATAGCTCAGTTGGTAGAGTGTTTGCCTTGTAAGCACAAGGCCCTGGGTTCAATCCCCAGCACCGCTAAAAAATAAATAAAAAATTCATTGACATTATGAAAAAAAGGAATCACAAAGGATCTAAAAAAGATATCTTGACATGGCATCCCTGGTTCATCAGGATGAGAGAGTGATGACCATTCACTCCTGCCAGGCACTGGGATGGGCTCAGGTTCCTTTGCATCTATGGTAATACTTCTATGTTTTCTATTTCTGGTTTGTGTCTGAGTATGGCCACGTGATTTCTGTTTGAGCCCCTAACACTTATTCATATCCACAGCACTGAAAGAAAGAAGGAGATACAAATCTGTCCTTTGAAGATTTCCAGTTCAGCTCTCCAGCCATCTATGTCACTCATCCTCACAATCTGGTAAATATCTTAAAGGAGGAAGAAGCAGAGTGCTTGGGGCAGGCTCACTCCCACACTGGCACACTTTATTCCTAACAAAGCTAGAAAGAGTGAACTATCAATGCTGCAGTTTGGAAGCAATTGGCTTAGTTCTTCATGCTCCTGAACGTTCCCCCCATTTAACAAGTATAGAAGAAAATGGTTGTACATTTGAGGCCCATCAAGTTTTCAGTATCATCCTCTAGAGCTATCAAACTGCCAACATATCGACTGTTTTCTCTTTCCCATTGAAACTTGCATGTGCTGAGTCTTGGCCCATAAATGCCCCCTTGGATAAAAAAGTGGAAAACCTATTTTTTCCACCTTAGTAGTCTTCCCCATCAGTAACTCTATTTTACAATATTTTTTGGCTTTTACTCTTCCATGACAGCTTTTAAAACTAGTATTTCTGCTTCATCCAAATACTTTTTGTTCTACAAGTAGCCTGGTCTGCCATGTCCTATTATTATTTCCTACCTAGAAGTAGTCTGATTTTCGTTGTTATGTTCAATGCCCTTTTATGAGTTTACTAGCATTATATACTTGGTGAAGTTGGTATTTTATAAATTGTACTAATAACAGAAAAGTTATTATCAAAGATTTAATGAAAGGTAGATTGTAAATTCACTTCAGTTATAACTTGAATTATGCCAGGTTTTATCCCTGATAATGAAAATTCCACTTTACCTTTTGCTTACATTTGACTATTCAAGTCTGTAGCCTCAAGTAGACTACTAAATTAGAAGACTAATAAAATAAAAAAGTTGGAAAGAAAGAAAAAATGACCAAGTGAAGGAGGGAGGGAGAAGAAAAGAATGAAGAAAGGAAGAAGGAAGATATAGGAAGAGGAAATCAGGGAGAGGATGAGGGAAGGAAGAAAGAGGTTATTAAATTAATTCTGATAAGCCTATCACAAATCATTATCAGAAATAAGTAAATGTGTGTGTAGATTCCCCTAGTAACCCAGGGGCTTTGTTTTATATAATGTAGATAAAACTGAGAAAGTTCTACAATGTCTTCATTGTTGTAAGTCAAACAATTCTATGCTTTATAAAGTCACTTTATTCTGTGAACATGGGCATAGATTTTAGTTCACTACTTTAAGTAATAAAGCCAAATATTAGGTAAATTTTATTTGTATAAAGCTTCTGCCTTTCATAATTTGTTTATTTAATTTTTTTCCTTTGGTACTGTATTCATCCTTAGGAGATGATTTTTAGGTACAACCACAAAGTGATTCTGTTCAGAAATAAAATGCAGGAATAGATATAAGTGCTTTAACAGATGTAACAGAAACATATGGGAAATGTAACCCAACCAGCTGCGACTCCAGCTAGACTGTTGTGAGTAGATCTGGTCGAAAGATCGTCTTATGCCTACTTGTTTAATTTGATAAATTGCAATTTAGGTGCATGCAACCAACAATTAATTCCAAACATTTTTTAATTTCTCTACTACTCTTCATAGACACATAATTTCTGAAAACATGCTGTGACATACTACAGTTCCTTCAGAGATAGGTATAAAACCCAGAAAGTACAAGGTAAGTGAATATATATGTTAAGATAGTTTATATAATATATAATATTTTAAGTAGAAATGGTAGTAATTTATTGATGAATTTAAACAAATATCAGATCTTCTTAATATGTAGATGCTTTTCTATCTAGGATTTATCTCCCATATTTGCATCAGAATATCAGAACACGCTGTTACATGTGATAGATAATTTTTAGGTATTTGTGATTGCACCTTTGCAATTTAAATCAAGCATCATTTTAATAGCATGCAGGGAACAGAGTGTATCAAAAAGAGCCAGCTGTTGGCCTTTCAATTAAGAAAACATTAAGCCTCAACAGAATGACAAAAGAACCAACACCCAAAGCTCAACAAAGCACCAGACAAAGCAAAAGCTGTAACAGATGCTGCCTTCAGTATTATCAAATGCTTTATAAAGAGGAAACTCCCTTGAAAGTTTGTCAGTGAGAACATGCCAATTTTTGATTAACTCAGATTTTCCTCAGCTTTCGAGAGCTCAAGCAGAAAACCTCCTTGCCCCTGTGGTGCTAGAAGTAGAAGCAATGATCAAGTAATTTAAAAGAAATAAAACTGTGTGTCCAGATGGCCATAAGGTAAGCTGTAAAACTTTCAAGGAAAGTCTAAGTGTACTCATTAAAAAAGCCTTTCCTTAGTAAGAGGGAGCAACATTTTACTACCTACAAGCAAACAGTAACTTTCAAGTCCCTCTCTAGTGCTTTCTGATTTCTCCCTGTTTAGTAGGCTCAACATGATTCTTGCACAGAAATTCTGTTGAAATAGTCTGCAAGCATTACTCCTAGACATTAGTGCCTTTCAATGTGTTGCTTTGTGTGTGTGTGTTTAGGGGGGCGAGAGTGTGCCACTATTTAGGAATCTAATGGAAGTATGAGAGTTATGTTCACTCTCTAGAGACAAATGCACATTTCAACACACAAAGTTGTAAAATAATGGGGAACCCTATGAACCTTAAAATTTATAGTTGGTCTCTAAAGTAACACAGACCTAGGGTTAAAAAGAAAACCCATGAATGTTCACTACAAATAAAAATCACCTTTCAAATCAAGAGAGGAAAAAATTGTGCAATAAATAATTGTAGGAAACAGTTTGAAAAGTGTCTACATTAAATTCCTACTCTATTCTGTTCACAAAGTAATTTCAAATATGTTTTTAAAATAATCTTCAAAATTAATGAAAAATAAATAAAAGGGTAGACAATAAATATCTATGCTTTGATAGGAGATGGATTTTTAAAGACATGAAAAATCAAAGCTAAATGGGGAAATATAGTAAATCTGGATGTATCAAAATTAAAAACATCTTACGGATAAATTGCAATTAGCCAAATTTAAAGTCTTGTGACCCTGAAGCAGAAAATATTTGTAGAACTACAATAGCCAAATAATATGAAAATATAATGATAATAATGATATTACTATTCTCAAAACAAAAATTGGCACAGAATTTTAACAGGCATTTCACAGAAACAGAAATACAGTATTATCCATATGAAAATGTGATTGATTCTATTAGTTATTGGGGAAATTTAAGAAAATTAAAATGAAACAGTTATTTTACATATGAAATTGTCAAAAATTTGAGGTTACAATAGATTAGTGATTATTGGTATGTATTGTGGGCACAAAAGGAAATTTGGTATGCAGCTGATGCTTATATATTGCTACGTTATTTTGGAGGTAAAATTTTATAAAACTACATGTGGTTTTAGAAATACTATTAGTTGAATCTACATGACAGAAACTGTACACTTTCCACAGTATTTTTATAAATATGCTCATTGCAGGATATTTTCCTAAAAATGGCAAAACTGGAATGTCTATCAATTGAGGAAGTATATAAGAAACTTGTCCAACTCATGTTTTAAAAAATATTAGATGGCTTCATATTAGTGCACATTATGTTACGCTCCCTGGAGGGTTTGGTCCTATGGCAGTTAATGAGGTCATAAAGATGGAACTCTCATTATTAGAATTGTAAAAAGAAGCCAGGTAGCTAGCTATATTTCTTTTTGCTGTGTGAGGAGGAATAGAGAAGTCAGTAGTTAGTTAGCAGGAAGAGGTTCTTTACTAATACTTAATGATGCTAAAATTCTGATTGTGGACTTCCAGCTTATGTTACTGTGAGGAATAAGTTTCCATTGCTCATAAGCAACCAAGTTTGTGGCTATGATACAGAGGCCATAACTAAGACACTCACAATACCAAAATGATCACATTTGAAATACAATTCAAGTTTTAAGTCCTATAAACTTTTAAAGTTTAATATGAAACCACACAATGTATTATAGGTTACCCAAAAGTATAATTTTTTGTAACAACCAGTGACTTAGGATTTCAATCAACAGATGAATAAGTTGATATTTAAGAGTTTCATATCTGAGACCATAAGACAACATGGGTAATTTCTTCAGTGTAATTCAGAGTGAGGTATAGGGTCAAAATTCCAGTTCAGAGTAGACTAATTCTGAGGCAAACCTGGTTCCTGGCATCTTGTAGGTGCACATAAATAGTAAAAGCACTTGGAAATCTTATTTGTTTATAATCTATAATAATTTTTGAGATCTGAAAATAGATTATTTGAAAAATCCCAATGTTAAAACTTTACATTATGATCACAACGTAAAAAGATACAAATGAATAACAGAAAGTGTATAAATTAAAGAAATATCATGATCAGCGTGCTAGTCATCTTCTCATTGGTGTGACCAAAATACATAACAAGAGCAATTTGAAGGAGGAGTTTATTTTGTGCTCACAGTTGCAGAGATTCAGTACAAGTTCAGACAGATCCATTGCTCTGAGCCTGAGGTGAGGCAGAACATCATGGTAGAAGGGTGTGGCAAAGAAAAACTGTTAGCTCATAGCAGCCAGAAGGTGGGAGGTTGTGGCAGCTTGAAATAAGATATAGTTCACAAGGGCATGCCCCCAGTGACCTACTTACAAGAGCCACCCCCAACTTGGCTATGGTTACCAAGTAGGCAATTCAAATTACAGACCTAAACATTTCCTAAAAGCCCAGCCTCTGAATCTTGCTGCATTGGGGATCGTACCTTCAACACCTGAGCTGTTGGGGGATACTTCAGATCTAGACCCTAAAAATCAGGTTTTGAGAAATTTTGTTTACATGCATTTAATTTTCATTAATTACTATAAGTTGGTTATAAAATAAGGTATCCTGTTATAATGCTACTAGCATATTATAGTGATCCCCTGTTAACTGTAGGGAACAGGTTCCAAGACTTCTGGTGAATATCTTGAAAGTGTGGATTATTAGATATGGAAAATGGAAAAACCCCCAGACAGTGAGGCCTGAGAAGAGGGAGTGAAAAGGAAAGCCATACATAGCTTTCTCAGTGCATTCTTTCTCAGTGACAGAACAATCCCTAGACAGGAATCCAAAGCATTGATCCTTCCCCAAATAAGACCTTTCCCAGTAACAGTAAAATGGTAAAATGGGACCCTAAAGGGAAAGAGATAAACACTGAATGCTGACCCGAGACTCTCCATTCTTCTCCAAGTAAAAAAATATTACCCAGTAAAACCAAATTTTCAAATTCTTACAAACCTGTTTCCTGAGTGCTCAAACTGATATGCTCACTAGATCACCCCTCAAAATAACCAATATAAACCCCAGGCCCTTTCTTTGTTCAGTGACTCATTTTCCACCAGGAAAGTGGGTCCACTGATGCTATTTCATCGCTGCATCCCCTGTCTCTGGGTGAAACTTCGTTCCTGAATAAACAACTGATATGATTGGTGAGGATTGCATCCTACCTGGTCTTTTTGTGCTAACATGGATAGTGCTGAGTCCTTTATGTACTGTGTCTAGTCCCTGCAGCAAAGCCACATAGTTTCAGAATGTTGGGTTAAACACAAATCACTGCCTAACAAATCTTGCAGAAACAATCTCTATAGAATGTGGTAATGAAGAAAATGGAGAGGGGAAACTGGCCAATTCCCTGATCTCCAATCTTTAGCAGAGAATCTAAGCAGAGTGACCCTGCTTGTAAAAGAACGTATTAATAAAACATCTGAGGAAACGCATTTGCAAAGTTGGCATACAACCTATGGGATGCATTACCTGAGCCTACTGCCCTCTATTGTATCCTGGCCTACTGTCAATTAGTGAGTAAATAATAAAATGTCCAAAGCCTCTCGGTTGAGTTCTCCAAGTTCTTTCTGTGGGATTGAAAATCAGATCCTTGGGATGTTTACAGTCCCAGTGATGGACACAGAGGCAATTTCTCTCATATTTTACATGTTTGTGCTTCCTTTTGTAGTGGGTAACTGACCCAGACCTAGATACAAAGTAAGCTAAGGACACTGCCTTACAGAATTAGTGCCCAGGAAAGGGAGAGTTCTCCTCACCATTCCTGACAGCTGGTTTTCAGGGAACCTAATTAGCACCATTCACTCCTTCCTTTTGGATTATAAAGGACTTTCCTTAGAATCTAACCACTTTCCTTTGAAGTGTAAATGCCCCAGCGAGGGCTCAGGGCCCAAAGCTAGAGATTTACCAAAGGCCTTGTAAGAGGAGACAGTTTCCCTTTTGCACTCCCTGCTTTTGTAAACATACTTCCCGCTGGAAATCCCTTACACACAATCATATATTAGTGTTTTTAAGCCTTGTGCACAACTATGCATCATTTTAGACTAGAAAATTTATGACCCTAGATAGCCTATAACTGTTGTGAAGAATATGTAAGGGGCACTCAGAATTCGGAGTGCTGATCTCCTCTAGGCCCAATGGTATAAAATAAAGCTTGGTTTCTCCAACTCTACAAGAAGTGCAGTTTGTGGCTTCTTGCTTAATTTCCACAACATTTCGCCTCATGGCCTTGTTCTTTGTAGATATTATTATGTAAAATAAGAGTTACTTGAATACAGGCAGTGTGATCCCATGACAGTCGGTGTGATGACCCGTATGGCTACTAACTGACTAATGGACAGGTATTGGATACACCATGGACATGCTGGACAAAGGGACGATTCCATCCTGGATGAGATGGAGCAGGGCACAGTGAGATTTTATCATACTTCTCTAAAACAGGGTAAAATTTAAAACTTTTGAAGGGCTGGGGCTGTAGCTTAGTGATAGGGTGTTAGACCAGAGAAAATATCAGTGTTGGAAATAAATCAGGATCCCGGTCCAACCCCAACCCCCAGGTGTTGAAGAATAAACACTGGAGAAATGCCAAGGCAAGAGCAAAAATTTTTTTTAAAGGAGAGAATGGAGAGAGACACAGACTCCTCCACAGAGGAGGACGTCGAAGTTGGTGCCTGAGCCAAGGGAGTGGGAGTATCCTGGCCCTTTTATAGATTTGTTCTCATGTCCTCTCCTCCTGTCCTGCCTAAGCAACCCAAAAGGTGATAGGATCCAAGGGCAGGAAAGGAGTCCTCCAGGTAGGGAGGGAGCTGCCCAGGGACTACTCATTAACAACTCCTTGCAGGGAGGAATAATTCCCTGGAGGAGGTAACTTTGTCAACAGGTTGGAAGACAGAAGTATCCTGGTGGCATTAAGATTATATTGCCTTTGAATCAGCCCCCATCTTCCGACCCAATCATTCATTACCTACACTGACTCTTCCTTTTGCCCCAGCATCAATCCCCTCTCTGAGGACAGAACCCTACAGCTATAAGGGGAAATGAACAATGACTGCTCTGGGTCTTTGGACTGAGGGGGTCAATGTGGGGCAAGCAGTTTGTTTTCCCTTTTAGGAAAGTTTTTGGTCAGTCAAGGGGTCTGTGGCAAAAGTCTGATTGGCAGCAACGGTGTGTAAAGTCCTCTGGGAGGTTGGTGCCTCTCTATAAGAGAAACAAAAAGATGTGAGCACTGGAATAAGATTAATACAAAATAAATGTCATAGCATCTGGAACATGTCAATAAATATCATGATGATGATAGAAGCCAGTAATCTCTCAACAGGAGGTGCAAGAGCTAGGAAGTTATTCCCATTACAAGGCCAGTGAGGACTGGTCTCTATCTGAGAATCAAAATCTTTAAGAATATTAGTTACATAGCCAGAGTTATCAGGAATGTAAACACAACACCTAGTTTTATAATGTCACAGTTGCCCCTATAAGACCCAGGTAAGATATCTAAGGTCATCTTATTTTTGTAAAATATCTTGTCATTGGCATAAACCTCTGTGTTTAGTGGAGATCCCTTTATTTCTGTCACTTTAGAGCTAGATAATCATACTAGCAAACACAGATTTAGCCTACCAATGTAGGAGGTTAGGAAGATTTA
The DNA here is from genome assembly GCA_020662805.1 of Glaucomys volans. Classification (NCBI taxonomy): domain Eukaryota; kingdom Metazoa; phylum Chordata; class Mammalia; order Rodentia; family Sciuridae; genus Glaucomys; species Glaucomys volans. The sequence continues at coordinate 397,051 of JAJEJO010000289.1, forward strand.
TAGGTCTTAAGCTGACTTTAAAAACCTTCTAACAATGATCGTCTTTGTTTGATGGTTATCAGGCACTCCTGTCTAGGAATCTCTCTTTTATAGCCTCTGGTCCTACTGTTGGTGAGGGTTGACACAAATGTATATCTTAAGTTACATTAAAAGAGCTAATGTCCTTTTTTTTTTTTAATGCCTGGATGTGGCTTTAATTTGCTTATAACTTGTTTTGCTATGAGTTTAGGACCAAGATGGTCAAATTGACTTTGATCTAGTGTTAAGAGTCAGCTGAGCTTCCTCTAAGTGTTACTCCTGGGAACTTGAGAGTAGCCTATTAGTTCCTTTAGTGCCATCTGCCAGGAATGGTGAGGGTTTTGTTGACCACATGCTTCCCTTGGAGGCATCAGGGATGTGTCCCTTCTCCAATTACCATCCTCTCTGCAGCATGTGCATTGGTTGGCTTTCTGTTCTCCAAGGTCTCATAAATACCCTGATTGGGAGGTCATGTGGCCCAGAGTTGTAAAGCCCTTAGAGAAGTTCCCTTGTTCCCTGGGTTCCAGCTGACCTCAAAGGGCAAGAACCAAATACTGGCTCTTTTCTCTTTTATGGGCCCTTTATCTACTTAACTTTGGTCTCTAAGCTTTGGTCTTAAACATCCAGCCAGTCAGTTTCAGCAGTCTTACAGTAAGAGTACTAGGTTTTAACTTTAATGTCTGTAACTTCACAGTTATTTGCCCCTTCTATTTAATTGGGGTTAGTATTAGTCTTGGAAGTCAGCCTTACATCCTGTCTGTCCTGTAGATGAAGCCTATTATTTCAAATTAACTCAGGTTGCTAAATTAGAAGTTATATTCTGTAAGGCACTAAAAGATAAGAATTATAGAGTTTATAAGAGAAATATAAAATGAAATTAACAAGAGTTCGTATAATAGCTCTGAACCAAGAAACATAATTTTTATAATAACAACCTTTACTTGAAACTTTAGTTTGAAGAATACCAGTTTGGTAAAATGTTCTTCTAAGCCTTATATTTAAAAGATTTGTATATTTGAACAATATGAATATATCTAATATATACAGAAGCCAGTAAATGCACCACAGTTAGACTGATTTTCTTATATTAACCAAGTTTAGCTTTTAAAGTGAAATTTAGACTCAGTAATATAGTGTAATACTCTAAACTGCTGTTTAACCAGTGTTGTGCAATCACTAATTCCTTTAAGACTACTTCCTCTAAAGAATAAAACTTAACAGACACCAGAAATCATCTTGATAGTAAGAGCAGATTTATGTTTTAAGAAATTCTTGTTACTTCAACCTATAGAGGATTAAACTTTGGTTTATATCACTACATTAATATTTGATCTTAAGAAAAACCATGAACAGCTTTACCTGATTGTGCTACTTGTATATAATCCATTTAGTTACCCACACACTTTTTGAAACTTACCCTGCATTAACCTTCTGTAACTTAGACATTGTACAACTTTTTACTTTACCACACAAAGACTTTCTCATCTAGAAACATTTCTTTTTCCTTCTACTTTTATAGTAAAAACAAGTCCATACCTAGAATCTTCTTACATCTCTTTCCTAACTGTTGACCCCTTTTTAAAATTCACATTCTGAAACAACCCTCATAAAACGCTTAAATTTAGACAAATTAATCCATTTTAATAAGATTAAATACTTTGATGCTTTTATGTACTTTAGTTGAAATCCAACTGAAACCTCTTTTACTCTTTTTAAGCAAATTACACCTGATAGAAACTTAACTCTCAGTAAACTTGTTTTAAGTGAAGACACAGAAACAAAGAAATCTCAAACATTTTTTCATTTCATTTTCATTTATGAAAATACACATAATGTTTAAATATATTACCTTATGAATTTAAGAAGTTAAGAAAACTTGGTTATATGTTTAGCGGTTGTTTTAGCACTTTAATTTTGCAAATTATTCAGATGTCTCCTCTAACACACATATTTATAATTAATCACATTTATGTTAAATCTAATTTACTCATTTTTACCAGTAAAAACCAAGGTATCAGACAAGTGTAGTTAACAGTACTAGCCATCTCTTCCCTAAAGAAAAAACCTAGAAGCAATGGATATTATATTCTACACATTTTATAGAGACAAACATTCCATTAATTATCTGACAACCTAGAAAAACTTGTGAATTAGTAATCTTACTCTCATCTGCTTACTTAATTCAAATTGAATTTTGTTTTTTAAGTCATGTGAACTAAAAGGTGTTAGGATTAAATCTCCTTTAAATCTTGATTTATGAGCACTCATTTATCTATATGTCAATTTTGATACCATGTAGATAATATGTAGCACATATGTAGACACAATACAATACGCAGGTGTGCAAACATACATAAAACAGACAGGAAACATAGATCTTGTAGATGTCTGTAAATCTCCACAAATAGGAGGCAAAGCTGCAGATATTCATTAAAGCCTCTATTAGATTTAACCTGTTAGAAGTTAAAATAAAATATCAGATTTTCACATTATGACATAAATAGGGCAGGCCTCTGCAGTTGGAAATACCAGGTGTAACGTCTGACAGCCATGATGGACACTGAAATCAAAGGTTCAGGTGGCCACTTGCCCCTTATGGCTATCAGATTTATTCCCAACATTACCAAGTCCATGTCCTTAGGATTTTGTGAATGAGATTTTTCTAATGCCTTTGAGAACTAACCCTTGGAAATGGCCTCTGAACAAAGAAAGAATGTAGATAAAGAAAGAAATTAGATAAAGTAAGACTGATCAGAAAAATATTTTAATTTAGGCACAGAGGATCAAATAAGAATTCACCATAAAACCATGAACTCAGAAATAGAATTTCAAAAAAACAGGAGTTCTAAAAAAATTGCATGGTCATAATTTACTAAAGGAGCATGCAGAACATCTTTATCAGATCAGAGTTCACTTTTTGGCTCAGATTAGACTTAGTTGAGATATTCAAAGAATGAGAGAGCCCTGAAATCCTTAGGTAAAGATTTTCAAGGTAAAGAACAGTGGTATATGTGAGATTATTCCATCTTCCCTTCCTGTGTTGTAGTGTTTAGGGAGGAACTTGTTAAAAAAGGAGGGCGGTAGAGTGTAAAAAAATATAAGATAGTCAGCCATTTAGGTTCCACAGTGGCTTGAATTAAAAAGTGACACCTTTTGTTTCTTTGGTCTCAACCAATTCTCAGCAAGCCTTGTAAGTCTTGCAAGCTCTGTAAGCCCTGTAAGCCTCTGTAATTTACATTTCAAATGCAAGCCTTGGGGAGATAGTGAATTGGCAGAACCTAAGAAGTAAGGGAACCTGCTTTTTGAGCAAAACCTCATGTATAGGGCATTTTAACCATTGTTTTCATTTCCCTAGTAGGTAATCAGGCCAGGTAGAAATGCAGGAAATTATAAGACATTATCTTCCATAATTTTGAGGATAAGGCTCTCCTCTGAACAACATGAAAATGAATGAAAGAGAATAGGACATGGTTGCCTACATTGAAGAACTGTGTCTTTGGCTGGGGGATATCTCCCTAATGCTGGAACCTCTAATGACCAGCTGTTTCCAGCTTCTTCCATGCATGACCTCTGGATTTAACTGCTGCCTTACCAGTGTGGTCATAACCATGCTTTTTCACCCATGCTTTTTCATGGGTGGCTATGAGAAAGATGCAAGCTTCTAGATTATTCACCTTTATCATGTGACTTGTAATTCCCTGGGAGAATGTAGGACCACTTTTTGAAACGACTCTTGTCTGTGTTTAGCCTACCATTAGTTAATGAATCTGGGGGAGGAATTTGGCCTCACTTAGAATGGAGGATTATAACTGAGTCTAATTTATATTTTTGGCACAATTTGAGTTTTTTAAACAAGGTCTGAGAAATGCTTAGGCCTGATCATAGGAACCTTGGACTATTACTTCCTTTTCATGGAACAGCTGAGCTATAAATTGATACTAAATTTATATTTCCCTCTGATGGCCATATTCTTTACCAGAAGAGTTGGTATTGAGACCATGTTTCGAAGCAGAAAACTAGGAGTAAAGGTTGAAATAAAGAGTTCATGCTCACTGTGGGCCAAGGAATGTTCAGAGGGTTGTGGGTATAAATATCCCTTTTTGTAGTCAAAGAAGCTTGTGGTGCACACAGGAGCACAGAATCAACAGTGGGAATCCGTATAGACTTTTAAAGGCTGCAAACAAAGGAAACCCAGGCATTTCTGCAAGACCTATACCATGTCCCTTTCCAACTCTAGAGTTTGATTGGCAAGGGGAAGGTGGTACTCAAAGCAAGCAAGCATGGGAGAGTGCAATATGGCTCAGTCAGAGGTGTATGTGTTATTGGGACTTTCTTTCACTCAGTGCTGCTTGATCGACCAGTCACTAGCATACCTCGAAAGGGTGGTTGGGACAGGAGTTGGGGAAGAAACCTTTGAGGTTTACTGGGGAGTGACCCTGGTCACAGTCTCACAGTTGTTCCAACCATTTTTCCATCTCCACGCCTCCAAAGGCAGACCAGGATTAGGGGCACTGTGTACTCACACCAAATGTGATTCAAGCCTGGGTAAGATAATAAGAAATGGCTTTGGCAGTGCCTAATATACCTGACCCACAGAACAGGTGATTAGGAGCCACCTGAATCCTGTCAGTCACAGTCTTATAGAATGGCAGCTTGCACTAACTGTATTTAATTAGCTTCTGGGTGCCCATTATTGTCCTCCAGAAAGAAACTGAGAGGCACATTTCAGAAAGATGTGGGGTACTTGTGAAGGAGCTTACCTTGGTGACAGTCCCAGCTGAGCTGGCATCTGAGACCAGAGATGATACCATTGTTGAAACTAAATCAGGATCCAGGTCCATTCCCCTGGTGTTGAAGATTGAACACTGGAGAAATGCTAAGGCAAGAGCAAAAAGTTTTATTTAAAGGAAGGAGCAGAGAGAGAAACACACACAGGCTCTTCCACAGAGGAGGGGCTCTAAGTTGGTGCCTGAGCCAAGGGAGTGGAAATATCCTGGCCCCTTTTATAGATTTTAGATTTCCTTTGTTCTCATGTCCCTCCTCTTATCCTGCCTGTGTGACCCCAAATGTGAAGGGATCCAAGGGCAGGAAAGGAGCTCTCCAGTTAGGGAGAGAGCTGCCCAGGGGTTACTCATTAACAACTCCTTGCAGGGAGGAACAATTTCCTGGAGGCAGGTAATCTTGGCAACAGGTTGGAGGAGCAGAAGTTTCCTAAAGGTATTAAGATTGTATATCCTTTGAATCAGCCTCATCTTCTGACCCATTCATTCATTACCTACACTGACTGTCCTTTTGCTTTGGTCTCAGAGTTTGTTAGGATGTGAAGTCCCTGGGTTTAATCTCACACACCTCTTGTTACTCTTTTTAGTTGTTTATTTCTGGAATTTTCTGATTGAAGTTTTCTACAATTATCTTTTGTCCAGCAAAGTTAAAATAAAGTACATTATAAAAGAAAATATTATGTACCAATTCAAAATAATACAATGGATTCTACGCATTTATGTGAAAATGTTCATGGAGTCCTTGTATGTTTACTGCAAATGAAAAAGAATAATTTTAAGAGTAGAAATTTATTTCTGTCACCTAAAGACAGAGAGTGTAGAGATGGAAGTGAAGGAGCAAAATTATCAGGGATCTTTGTACCTGCTCATCTCTTGCCATCCTCAGAATGTGCCTTTCCCGTGTGCTACGATGGCTCCTTATGACTAAGCCACCATACAGGCACCAGGAACAGAGGGAAAGAGAAGTCTATATCTTCTTCCTCTGAGGAATTTGTTCTCAAGGTCTTTGAACCAGCAGCAGCCAGCAGACTAGTAATCTAAAATGCAAATATTCAGGCCCCACCCCAGACTTACTGAGAAAGAAACTCTAGAGTGGGACCTAGCACTTTGTTTCAGGAAACCTTCCAGGTGATTCAAATACAGCTAATTTTTCAATTCACTAGAAATATTTCTGAGAAGTTTTATGCAGCACATACATTGCATTCCAATTATTTAGAATTATCACCTGGCTGCAACAAACTGCAAATTGGGATAGGGAAAACAAAATCTATTCTGGGTGAACATAAAGAAAACCAAAATATTGCAGTTGTATTCAGAGAGAGAGAGAGAGAGAGAGAGAGGCAATGAACAATCTACAATAACCACAATAAAACAATAGAACATTTCCTCAAAATAAGGCCAACATAACTAACATAATTTATAATGATCTTGTATAGTAGATAATCATATAAAATATATTAAAATATCCATGTATGCTATTATACATTTGGGCATGTTTCCATATGGAAAGCTGTATATCCTGGCATGACTCCAGAATAGAATTATGCATTGAGAGAAAGTAGGAAGAGTATTACATATTTTTTTAGTCTTCTCCATATTTTTTCTTTCAAATATCATCTACTACTTTGGTAGTTTACAACAAAGAAAAGGAAAAGGAAAAACATTGTTCCTAGAGAATTATTTGCCAAATTAACAGTTTGAGGTTTGTCATGGTTTGGATATGAGGTGTCCTCCAAAGCTCTTGAGTGAAAGCAGGAATGTCCAGAGGTGAAATGATTGGATTGTGAGATTGGATCAGAGCATCCTAATTTGAATGAACTGTCTGGGTGATGACTGCGGACCAGTGGGGCATGGATGCAAGACGTGGATCACTGGTATATGTGTCCTGGAAGTGTGCATCTTTCCAGTGTTCCTTTTCTCCCTTTTCTCTCTTTGCTTCCTGGCCACCACGAAGTGCGCTGCTTTTCTCTATCACACCCTTTGGCCATTATATGCTTTCTCATCGTGGGTCCAGAGCAAAGGACTGAACTGGTGAAACCAAAACTGTGAACCCAGATAAACTCCCTCCTCTAAATTGTTTTTATTGGGTATTTTGGTCACAAAGATGCAAAGCTAATCAAAACAATGTTGAAAGTAGTTACGTCAATATTGCATTTTTTTGGTCATATTTTTGGATACGATTATAGATGTTGGATAATAACTCTTTGTGTAAAAAAAGAGTTTTTGTGTTAAATTAGGATAAGTTCAAAAACAATGGCCTGTCTGACAGAAGTCTGGTAGGCAATCAGATAAAGTTTCATAAGGACTATGAAAAGGAAAAATTTAAATCAATTATTAGCAATAGTCTAATATTGTCTGAAAAAGAATATATACATATGTTCATGACCTTTGAAGTATGTTCGCTGGAAAGGCAGCAGCAGCACTACCAAGGAACTTACTAGAAATTCTTATTCTTGGGCACCAGCTCATACCTATTCAATCAGAAACACTATGGGTGGAGCCCAACAATCTGCCTTTGAAAAATAAGCTCTGCAGGTGTTCTGATGGAAGCTCAAGTTTGAGAACTACTGACCTAGATAATTACCTCACCTTATTGCTTTGTTTCCCTTCTGTAAACATGTCAGTAATTGCTATGGAAATATATTATAATGTAGTCAACATGCAATTATCTCTGATATTCAGGGAGCAGAATGATTTGGACAAGAGAATACCTTGGATAATCCCCACACCTCTCTGTTGCTGTTAGACTCAACTCCACCCACCATTTTTTTTTTCTTTTGCCAGACCCCTAATGAGAACTGTAATTGACTGACTCTTGTTTCAGCTCCTTTATTTCCCTGCCCACTCTCTAGTGCAGGTGCTAATGAGCAGTGAAATAGCCTGAAGGCAAACAGCAGGAGGGAAAAGGAGAGCCCTGTCTCCCTGAATATTTGATAATGTACTATATCAGAAAAAAAAAATTAAAAACCTCTTCTTCCTGTCTTCAAACTGAACATACCACTATTAAATGCATCGGAGGAAAAAAAAAAAAAAAAAAAAAAAAAAGTAAAATTTGAGCCACTACGATTTTACCAAGATTTCTCAAGATTACTGTTTGTCCCCTCAACTAATGGTTGATTCTGTCGCCTTTATTTGACTAGTTGTTTCAATCTATTCCATCACAGGGGATCACCAGAGCTTTCCTTTTCTATTCTCTGAGTCTGCAAACTTTCATCTCCTTGTTCAATTGGCTTTAAATGTTACTCAGGAAAACCACTTAAAAACAGAGAAAAAAGGAAAAGTAAAATAACATTAAATACCAAGAAACTATTACAGATTTAATTCTAAAGGAGTTTCAGGATTTGAAACATCAAATGAACCTCAGTCTGAATGGTATTATTTGGCTTCGCTTTCTGTATTGCTTTCCACAAAGTACTAACAAGTAGAAAACTCCTTTTAAAAATTCTTTTTTGATTTTTGATAGAAAATAAAAATAAAACCCACTATTATCAACCTAGTCATAATAAGCCCAAACTCTTCTTTTTCTCTGTTCTTTTGTATTTGATTCAAAAGATAACCCCTCCAAAATAAAACCCTAATATATCATTCTCTCATGAATCTGTAAAGCAAATTTATGAGATTTCTCAGACATCCAATAGTATTGTAAATTATCTATCACTTAGTACCGTACAAATCACTACTAAGACAACTTGCATATTAGCCCAAGGATATTGATGAACTCTTTATTGTTATCAGCACTGATGTCCAGGCCATGCCCACTGCCAATGTTAATACTACTATATTAATCCTAATTCTCCTCCTGCAAGGCTGAGTCATGCACATATCTGAAGTAATTTATCTCATTGATCTGTTAGTTGCCTTTACTGAAATCGAAGTGCACCAAAGAGAACAGCAAAGATAATAGCTATTTGATCACTGTATTAATGTTTTCAAGATTTTACAACATAGAAATATAAACTGAAATGCAAATTACATCAATAGTGTTTTGTGTAAATTAAGACAACTTCTTGTATTAAAAGTACAGTAATTCTTCCTCTTCGAATCTGTTTTCTTGAGAAACTCTTAGGTAAGAGTTCTTGTTAAGTTTATCATTGTATTTTTTACAAATGAATGTTTCTCAGTTGTTCTCAATAATTCTCAAAGTTTTCAGTCTTATAGTCAAACTTGAACTTGAATTCTGATAAAAACTTGAAAATACTTGAGTTCAATTAATGAATTAATATGATATCAAATGTATACAATTCTGTATTTAACACTGAGCATACTAATTCAAAAAATTCAAAATCTGAAATCTCCAAAACATGAAATGTTTTTTGAGCAACCACATGATGCCTCATGGAAAATACTACATTTGGCCTCACATGACAACTAGTAGTAAAATGCAGGCACACCAGTAAAAGCATACTAAATTACCTTCAGGTATTACATATATATATATAAGGTATATAGGAAAATTAAATGAATTTTCTGTTTGTTATTGGGTCCTAGTCCCCAGATATTAAATAATCTACATGCATACATTCAAAACTCCTAAAAAATTTGATACCTAAAACAGTGTTAGTACAAAGTTTTTCAGGTAAGTTATACTACCCTGGATAAACATTTGGTTACTGGGTCCGTGCCCCACCCCCACCAGACGGTCACCATAACTGGAGAGCAGTAGAATCAACAACTTCTCTATCAAGGGTGTTCTTTGTTTCAACTTGCTGGAAATAATTGTCCCTTATGTCATTCTTAGGCTTGGGAAAGTAGTGACGAAAATATTCTTGGAAAATAAATTTAGCCCTATGTACATCCTGGAAACCTCTATTTTTATTTTGTTATGCTTTGTGTATAAATAAATATGTTTGTCTGAGATGGTTCAAGACAATATGTTCAATATCCTTTTTAATATGTGAATTCTAAATAAAGATGTTTGTTTTCACTTCTCATTGGACAGAATAAACAAAGCAATAATGCATTTTTAATAAGCCAATATTAGTTTTAATATTAAATATATGCAATCCCAACTCTAAAGCCAGCAGCTGTTCTCATACAGCAGAACTGCTGCTAGACTTTATGAAAATAATTCGTACCATTTCTAATTCAGGCTTTTCCACATGCTCAGAGAATCACAAACATCTGGGAATAAAGAGATTTCTGCCTATATTTAAGTCTAAATCTTGCCTAATATTTTTAATACTGTAGATCTTAAAAAGAAACTCATTTTAAATATTGGTATTAAAGTGGCTACTACATTAGAGACCAGTTAGTGTTGCTGAATACAAACTATCCTAAAATTCAGTGGCTTAAAGGAAGATTTTATTATTCTCACAGATTTTGTGGTTCAGAAATTCAGATAGAACAGAGCAAAGATATTTGTTTTATGCACTAAAATGTTTGCAGACTCAGTTCAGAAAACTCAAAGTCTGATGTTGATTCAGGAATCAATCCTGAAATAATCAGGTAGCTTTTTTACTTCTGTATTTGGCTTCTGTACTGGAATGACTGGAAAATAGGGATGGACACCGGAAGTTCCTTGGTGTGACATGGCTTCTTCAAAACATGACAGCCTCAGGGTGTGGAACTTCAAATATAGCTTCTAGTCCCAGGATTTCTGTGAGCAGGGCAGAAACTGCATCTTCTTTCATGACCCAAACTTTGAAATCAGTCAGTTTCATTTCAACATACATTAATGATTGAAATATAGACCTTCAGACCCAGGAGTAGAAGATGTGGACCCTACCTCTCCAATGAATGAATGCAAGGAAAAACAAACAAGCAAGAAATCAGGGACTCTATTTTAAAACTGCCATGCTATTAAAATAAATTAATATATTGCAGTTACAGTTTTTCAGTAATGAATAATTTTCTTTCATCTAAGGGCAATGGATATGGTATCCATAAAAAAATAAGCCAAAATGCATGAAGGTGTATCTTTCAGGGTGACACATGTATAACACCACTATTACACACTAAAATGAACTCCATTAGATATTGGTGTCCATGAAATGTAATTTATGCATAAAATTTTATTGTATTCATTTATATTGTCTAATAAATCTGAACCACTTTAAAAATGTTTTCAGTGCAAAATAAACAGAAAACCTACTCCTATTTAGATTATAGAAATTGATAACATGTGAAATAGATGCAAACCCCTGAAACAAGGAGCAAGTCCAGATAAAGACCATATTCATCACCTCCAAAAGTTTTCAAATGCCCTTTGTTTTGCTTCCATGCCTTGCGGCCTCAAGCCTTATTAATTTGCTTTCCTTCTTTGCCAATTAATATACATTTTTTTCTAGAATTTATGTATGTGGACTATGTATGTTGCATGTGTCACATTCCTTGTCTGCTTTCTGACTTCTTTTTCCAAATATAATTAATTTGAGATTTCTCTGTGTTTTTGTATGTATCTGTATTTCAAGGCTTTTCATTGCTCAATGGTAATCAATGGTATTTATATATCATGATTTGTTTATCCATTCACCTATTGATTGCCATTTATATTCTTTCCATTTTCAACTATTTCAAATATGGATCCCATGAAATTTTCAAGAAACTCATTTTACAATCCCATTAAGCAATTAATCTGAGTGTGGGGTGTTCGCTATGCATAAATTTATCATTTTAAATGTGATTCCTCTTTCTCTTTTGCCTGAGTTCTTTATAAAAGTGCACATTATAATTTTCACGCAGTCCGTTTTTATTTGCATGTTTCTTATCAATATTTGGCCATTCCCTTACTCGCCATAGCTCATTTCAGCATTAAATTTTTTGATTTCTCTTTTACTAAGGAGATTTTTTTTCTCTCAGTATGTGTTTTAAGATTTCTCAGGGACAATAAAACCACACACATGCACATACACACAATACCATTGATTACCACCACTAAATAGTGCCCCAGTTAATTTTCACAATTCATTTGGGAGAGGCAAGTGTTAATAATTCCTCTTTGTCACTTGTGACAGTTTTAGTACATTATATAATGCATTCAAATGTTTCTGATTATAAAAATATGATAATTTCAACAAAATAATAATAAATACTAGAAAAAATTGGTCTTTCTGATAAGATTTTTCTTTTTTCCATCTCCTTGGATGCTGTTGAATTACTGGACTGAATAATTGTGATTTTTGGCCAAATAAATCACTACATGGTTCTATAGTTGGAACAAGGCACATTTGAGAGAAATTCTCAATAAATCTTGAGAAAACAACTTTTAAATAATCTTGGAGATCAAGCTATAAACATTCTTTCTCATATCATTTCCCTTTCATCATGTTTTGATGAAAGGAGCATGAAAAAAGAAGAAATGATTAAGGAGATTTTTAGACCTAATTACAACATTTCATTTTAGCAAATAATGATTAATTTAATAAAAAAGTACAAAATTGTTGATCAAAAATAAATAGTGGCATAAAAATATCTTTATAGAGAATGCTATTGAACTTAAAAATTGATTTTAAAAAGAATAATGAAAGCTCTCTCTTTAATTCATTCTTTAGTAAAATGCTTTATTTTGTGATAAAAGTATTAGGTGTATTTTTGATAAATTGTATGACATTAGTAATAAAACAATGTCAAGAATAGCAAAGATTTACAGAAAAAGTCAGCCTATTGTAGTGGAAAGAAATCTAAATAATCTTTAATGATTTGTAGTTCATTCAGTTAAAAAAGCATTTTCTTTCATTTTGGGGTGATGTAGAACATAATACACACTAATTCCTATGAACAAAATTTACTTTGTGAAATTGTCTTTACAGATTCATTAGTTATAAAATCCAGAGTCATATGGAATTCTTTTTTATTAATAAACATTAATTCTGTAATAAATCTCTATTTCCTTTACCTCTTCGAACAGGCATTCGATAGGGATATTTAAATCTTTAGACAACTTACTGTTTCCAACTCTGCCAGTTATGCTCCCATCTTTTGTATTAGAATAGAAGCATATCATCTTCCTTGTAGAAACAAATAATTAATTTCCCCTTCAATATATTTTTATATCAAATATTTTACTTAGAATAGTTCAGTGAACTCCATGATATGTTTAATATGCATTCCTTACATGTCCCAGGAATTCAATTGAAAGTTATTTTCTTCTTACTTAAATCACTGTACCTTGGGCTGCCTTCAGCCCACACAGCACTTTTCTGTACATTAATGGGTGGTGATGGTCCCACCAGAATTCTCAGCTCACCAGCACAGACTGGAATCAGCTACAGTCACCTACTCACCCACAAACCCCTGTTGCAGGACCCAGTGTCATGGTCTGAAGTGATGGCCCTCCTTTTGTTTCTCCTTAGCTCTATCACTACTCTTCTTCTGAAAAACACACTTCTGTTTCACAGCATTCCTTTGACCCACTTGTCTTCTCAGAACTTTTATAACTACTATTGCCTGATCAGCAACGAAAAGCAAAGCAATACAATCAAATCAAGACACACTCAAATTGTTCCCTGACTTCTCATTTTATAAACTACTTATTTACATATAGTATGCACTGCGGTGGAAGGATGGTGTAGGTAGGTGCGTAAGGAACTCAAGAAGGTAACCCGATGGAGTAAAGCATGCTATTTCAGAAACTGCTGCTTAGCAGGGAAGATAAGTGTTATGTGGAACTAGGAGTCCACAGACTTCCGGATTATAGGTTTCAAGAGAAATCATAAATCCATTACTACGTGAAAATAACTAGTTCTTAATATTAGCAATTAATTCAAATATTTAAAAGCCATAGTGTGGGTTAAGAGTGGAGGACTGGGCTGGAAGTCTTCTACTTTAGTCACAAAAGACTTCTCACAAATCTTTCCCCAAAAATTCACTACTTTCCTACCTTTGTGTCTTCCTAATGTCAGGTACTCTCTCTAGAATGACTTTCCCAGACAGAGATCTTCTCCTTAAAATCTAAATTCATTCTCCATAGTTATAGCCACTTTGTCTTATGCGGTGTCTTAGTCCTGGAATGCCCAGCTGTATACTGAGTACCTAAGAAGCCTCAGCAAAATCGGGATGCTGTGGGACATTTAAATATTTTGACATTGATCATACACAATGCAACTGCCAACTTTAGGGATTTTGAAATATATTTTCAGTATTATATTGTTGAAATATTTTTATCACATCTCATCTACTCAAAGTTGAGATTTTGTGCGGAGAGTGGTGACAGAGGGTGGGAGAGCAGTGACTGAGATTGGCAGTCTCTGGCGTGGGAATGTTGCTGTGCAAGGGCACGGGGATGCTTAGCTGCTGTGTCAATGCCCAGTATGAGGAGGCTCTGTGAAAGAGTCCTATCAGCTCTGACCTTGATCTCAGGTACACAGCTCCTGGGAAAGAAAGAATTCTTATGCTAGACAACCACAATGTTTCACCAGCTCTGCTTCTCTGGTTCCTGCCCCCTTTACAGAACTTTAAATGATGGACTTTCTTGAGAGCTACACAAAGCTCCTAACAGTGCACTTTGCAACTGTGGATTGCAACTGTGGAAAGGCTACATAGATGCCCTAATTTCTGTAACTTTCCTGAATACAAAGAATAATGGCTGCATAGTCTTTAACCTGATAATGAGACACATATAAATAAAGATTGCTGGTGTAACTCTTTAGATCTGCGTCTCCATCAGACAGCAGAGTTTCACCTGATCCTAGCGTAATCTTCAAAAATCTGTGTTTGTGAATATTTTTTTCCAATTCCCTTTCGCCCCTCACCAGACTCGAAAGTTTGGTTATGCTGGTCGCGGCAGTTTTTCTGTGTTGAAACAAAGCACAAAAGTCACTGTGCAAAAGTCACTGTTAAAGAGGAAAGGAGGTAGAGGTGACCAAGATGAAACCAAGGTTGAGAAGTGGTGTTATACCCAAACATCTGATTCCAATTAGTAAGTAACTTTGGTTAAGAATCATTTGTAATTTTAATTTTTGTATATGTTCAAATAGATACTAAGTTGTTAGGACATACCCACTTACGAAACTTTTTTGACTAAACTAATTAATAGACTGCGAATATAACAGGAAATTTTTTTTGGCACAATTCCTTTCGAAAATATTGCTTAGGAGCTAAAAGTTGTGAATGCCAACTTCTTTTTCTGCACTGACGTGGCTTCAAATCTACAGTCTGGGGAAGTTCTTGAAAATACCTGCAGTGGAATTTTACCAAATTTATATATTTAATGCCATATGAATTTCAGATTTTTTTTCTATTTATTTCTGTAAATAATGCCAATTCATTATGCTTCAGTTAAGCTAGATGAATCAGTTCTGGAGATCTGCAGTGCAACATTGGGCCTCAAGTAACAATACTATATGTGCATTTACAAATATTGTTAAGTGGGTAGATCTCTTATTAAATGCACTTGGCATACACAAAACAAAAGCAAACTGGAACCATACTGTGGGGTACAAGAAACTTCTATAATTGATGGTGTGTTTATTACCTTGATTATGGTAATGGTCTCACAGGTGGATGCATGTGTCCAAACTGATCAAATTTTAGACATTAAATATGTACAGCTTCTTAATGTCAATTACACCTCAAATAATTTGTAATGGGAAAATAAAATAAAATTAGATAGTTGTGGCTTTTAGTTTGGTGTGACTTCTAATATTTTATTAATGGTGTTCTTAAGTTTGCTTGAATAGGAAAAGCTCCTTGATGAAATTGTCTAATTGTCCCACCTTCATTTAGTGAAAAGACCATTCTTCAGTGTGTGTTTTTAGCATCTTTGTTGAAGGTTCCTTGGATGTAGGGTTTTGTTTTAGGCTCTCTATTCTGTTCCATTGTCTGAGTTTTTAGGCCAGTAACATACCTCTTTGATTACGACAGCTTTGGAGTATATTTTAAAGAAAGGTAGTGTATTTCCTCTGGCTTTATTCTTTTTGATTAAGATTGCTTTTGCTTTTCAGGTTTATTGAAGTTCTTTATAAATTTTGGCAATATGAAGAATATCACTGGCATTTTGATAGGGATTGCATTGAATCTGTAGATAACTTTAGGTCTTATGGACATTTTAACAATATTCATCTTGTAATCCATGAACATGGAATGAGTTTCCATGTATTTGAGCCCACTTCAGTTTCTTTCATGCAGAAGTGTAAAAGACTTCTCTCATCATGTATAAAATATGAGTGCATCAGAGAATTAAATGTAAGACTTAGATTTATGAAATTACTAGAAGAAAATATAGAAAAAATACCTTAAGATATTAAAATGAGCAATTAATTTATGGGTAAGATTCCCAAAGTTCAGGAAATAACAACAAAAATAAACAAATGGGATTATGGATTACATGAAACTAAAAATCTACAGAACAAGATAAACAATCAGAATAAAAAGAAAATCTATGGAATGTGAGAAAATGTTTGCAAACAAAATATCTGACAAGAGATTTATATCCAGATATATAAGAAATTCAAACAATTTGATAGCAAAATACACTAGAAGTGTGACTTAAAAATGGTTAACAGACCTACATAAGCATTTCTTAAAAGAAGACGTGAATGGCTAAAGGGTATGTGACAAAATCCTCAATATCACAGAGAAAATACAAATCAAGACCCTAATGATATAGTAAGTGCCTCATTATAATTAGAAAGGCTTATTATAAAAAGGATAAAGTTGATAAACAGTTCTGGCAATGATGTGGAGGAAAGGGAACAACACTAGCACACTCTTGTTGGAAGGTAAATTAGCCATTATGGAAGCAGTACGGAGGTTCATGGACAAATTAAAAATAGAACTCCCATATGATCCAGCAATCTCACTGCTAAATATATAACCAAGAGGAAAGGAAATCCATATGCTTAAGGGACAGCTGCAACCCCATTTTTACTGCACTGCTATTCACAATGGCTAATAAATAGGAACAACCTCAGCATCCATTACCTGATGAATGAATAAAGAAAATGTGCTTCATATACACAATCAGCTATCACAAGAATGAAATCCTGTCATTTGTGATGACATGGATAGAACTGATGGTAAGTGAAATAAGCAGGCACAGAAAGAAAAGTACCATAGGATCTCACTCACATGTGGAACCTAAAATAGTTGACCCTATAGGAATGGAGAGTCGATCGGTGGTTACCCAAGGGTAGGGAGAAAGAAGTGGCAAGGTTGATGAATGGGTACTACTTACAGTTTGATAGGAGGAATAAGTTCCCCTGTACTGTTTTACAGTTGGGTGATTATATATAATGATAGTGTACTGTATATTTCAAAACCACAAGAAAAAAGTGCCTTTGAATATCCCCCCCAAAAAAAATGATAAATATTTGAGGAGACAGATATGCTTACCTTGATTCAAACATTACACAGTGTACAAATGTGTCAAAACATCATACAGTACCTCATACATGTGTACAATTTTTAATTGTCAATTAAAAAGTATACAATAAAATTAAAAATATAACAAAGAAATAAATGGCTAGCATTAAATATTGAAGATATTATTCAAGTGTAAAATGTCTAATTGCAGAGTTTTGGGAAGGTTCTAGAACTTCAGCATCTTCTTGCTTATATTTTTGTGAGTTATTAAGAAGACTTGTGGAGGTCCTAGCTTCTACATTTAGTTCTCTGCCTTCATAGTCTGCTAGGATTTCTAATCAGGTTTCTTACATAAGTGGTATCAGTGACCACCGTTACAAATCAGGAATCCCAAATCAAGGATGAAGAAGGCCATCCAAATTTCTGTTCAGTCACTACATAAGCATTTGGAATGCTTCCCAAATTACCTTCCCCTCTTGCCAAAATACTGGCATTCAGTTCCTGAATATGATAATTATATTTGTGTTCAATACCTGATAAAGATATTGTTAAAACTCCTCCTTTAGTTTTAACATAGTAAGTGCCTCATTATAATTAGAATGGCTTATTATAAAAAGGACAAAGTTGATAAACAGTTCTGGCAATGATGTGGAGGAGAGGGAACAACGCTAGCACACTCTTGCTGGAAGGTAAATTAGTATAACCATTATGGAAGCAGTACAGAGGTTCATCAACAAATTAAAAATAGAACTCCCATATGATCCAGCAATCTCACTGCTAAATATATAACCAAGAGGAAAGGAAATCCATATGCTTAAGGGTCCATTACCCAACTAAGAAGTTCATAAAGCTGGGATTCTGGTAAAGGAGGCAGAAAAGCCTAAAGATAAACAGTGAAAAATACAAATATTAGTTAAGAGTTCAACAACAAAAAAATTGATCTCATAGCTCAGTGCCTTAATAAGAAAATACAACTATAGTCATTGTTTCTGTATAAAATATTCCCTATTTAACTTCCTTTGTTAATTTGGAGTTCTTATACTTAAGTCTACCCAATTAAATCAGTCTATGTCTCTGGTCAGTTGACATTCTGCTCTTTCTACTCTGTATTGATTTGTATCATGGAAACAGAGGCAACATGTTATACATGGGAGGAGAGATGGTGTTGTACCATTTGTGTGCAATGGAAATATACATGTAAGTCAGAGATTTACAAAAATGGAAAAAAAACTTTTCCACCAACATCAGAATTTCAAAATCGCTGCCACTATCTTGATTCCAGCATTTCACTCTAGTGTATTTTCTATAAATACACTGGAAGCTGCCTTCGTCTCATAGTTTTCTTTAACACGAGAACTTTCTGAGACACAATTGCTATACTATGAACTAGAAAAATTACTAAAATTTTGTTTTTCTTTGAGTTGCTCATATTTTAACACTGCATAATGTACCACAAACAATACCTTTCATAGATGGGAGAGGTGAAAATTTATATTTGGCATAATAGTTATTATTTATAGCATAATGAAACAACATTCTTGGTATGCTTATTTCTTCTTTTAAAAAAGAGAAAATGAACTCTGTAGAATAGTACATGCAATAATAATTTGCTAAAATACATACAAGTATGAAATGTATTAATAGCTTTCCACTTACAATTTTTTAAAAAAATTTAACTGTGTTACATAAGAAATGTAATTCACCCTGAAATTATTGACACTAATCACTTATTTATCTAAAAATATGCTTCATTGTATAAATTATTCATGTTTTAAGTATGCTTAGTCTATTCAAATGTGAACATTCTTATCAAATAGATCTATGTCCAAATCTATGAATATTTATAGGATCTTCAGCAAGAACACACATAGCACCTTGAATTTTATGATCATAATTTTGTTAACAATTCAAAAGTTTCATGTTCTCCTTTGAGAAAACTAGTCTCTGATCTACTTTTGAAATATTGTGTAAAATACATATATTAATATTTAACCAAGTACCACATTTTGAAAATAAAACATAAACTGTTTGAGTTGCATCACTTGGGCTATTTTCCCTGAAGAATATGCTGTTTAAATTTTTTATGCTGAAGATTTTTAAATTAATTTTTGTCTTTCTTCTAAGATTCTGGCATCTCACTGAAGCTCTTATAAATTTCTTAGAGAATCCAAAAGCAGGAGGTGCTGATTATAAACTTAAAGAGAAATATGAACATAATCAGACACCAAACAAATATAAGTTCTGATTAAAAATAAAGCTTTCAAGTGTATTCTATTAAACTTCTTAATTTGCTAAATACCTTTGTGCATAATACTGGTGATAGTACTCTGCCTGCTAGTGTCTGAAATAATTTTCACAGACTATCGTATTTCCTGTTCTGAAAGAACAGTTTGAATAAATTATGAAAAATTTTCATTAAAGGCAATATTAGTATCAATTTATAGCAAATCTGAACATAGTTTTCTATCATACACTAAGAAATTTCCAAATTAAAAAGAGTTGAAAATGTTGTCTGCTGATACTATTGTTTTGTCTATAGTTTGCTACTGGACATTTTTATTATGCATGGTGAAATTTTTTTCTGTCCTTAATTTTTTCTTATTAGCTGCAAACTAATCCAATATTAAGAACCAAATGATTTCTAGTTCCTGATATGTATTGCTTTTAAATTTAAAGATACTTATAATAGAGAATATAATTTATATACAAAATGTTTCAAATATTGAGTATTTAGGATACCTTTATTTGATGGCCCACTATGGTTTCTCATTTTTCATTCTACTTGGCTTTTTACCTAATATATAATCAATATGCTACTATCAGAGACTTCATTTGAACACGTTAAAAACATTTTAAAATAATTTATAAAATAAAATACAATATGAATAAAAATATATGTAGCATATATAATATATAGCATTTTAAACTTATTTTAATGAGTATCAATTATATAATGCAATTGTAGAAATGTCTTACATAGCAAAATCAAATATGGTGTTCTTAATGGTTATTTCTTACCAACAGCAAAAACCCAAAGAAAAGAAACAAACAAATGAACACAGTATTTTGAGATAATTAGTTCTAGGTCACTCACTATAAACCAATATGTTTGATTTAATCATGATTTCCAAGTAGAATAATATTATCCTACTAGTTACTGTGGCTAAACATTTTTCCTGCAGTCTAATGTTTAAACATATTAATCTTCTTTATATTTTTCTGAAAATATTAAAGATTTTTGTGCTACTTTTGTTCTCTTTAATTTAGTGTTACATCTCTCTTAAGGGCAGATTTTTCAATTAGGAAGAACCTTGCCCTTAAGCTTATTATGTATTTAGTATAGAACATTCTTAGTTTTACTTCACTAAGCAGTACATTTGAAAAGACCCCCGAAACCCTTTTCAACAATCCAGAGCTGTCTAAAATAACTTCCTTTCTCTATGCTAATACTGTTTGGCCTTTCTGATATACAGCTTCAAATATGTAAAATGTCTTTAGGATTCTTATTACATCTGCATTTTAATTTTGAAGAACTGTTTAAATTTGTATTACCTTCCATTATTATTTTTTCTTTGCTTTTTAGACTTAAAATAACAAATTATGTATTGTCTAATAAATTTTTAGGTCTTAGTCTTATTATTCTATTTTATTAAAAAATGCCTTAAGGTGGGCATTGGTATGTATCCTGTAATCCTAGATACTTGGGAGGCAGAGGCAAGAGAATTGCAAGGTTGAGCCCATCCTGGGATGCTGAGCAAGATTCTATCTTGAAATTAAAAAAAAAAAAAATACAAAAATAAAAAGGGCTGGGGATGCTGCTCAGGGTTAGAGCACTTGCCTTGCATGCAAGGGACCCTGGTCTAATTCCCAGTCCCAGGGGGGAAAACATGATAATAAATATTTGGACATTATTGATGCTATAATAACACAAAAACCATGTGATCCTTGGGTCATTAGTGAATACTTAACCTAAGAAAAGTTATCTAGTTACCTGTGATGTGGCTTGGTACAAAATGATGATCAGGTCTAATAAGATCAGGAAGATGTGTGGATGAACAGCTCTGTTGGAAACAATGCTGACATACATGGTGTGAGAGAGAGAGAGAAAAAAAAAGGAGAGAGAGAGAGAGAGAGAGAGAGAGAGAGAGAGAGGAGAGGAGGGAAAGAGATGGAGGAAAGGGAAAGGAAGAGGAAGGTGAGGGGAGGGAAGGGTGACTAAGTACCAATCACATTAATAACAGAATTAATAATAGACCTACCATTGGCCTTAATTAATCTTTTTAAAGGTAATAGGAGTGTGCAGTTATTCTTTGCCACCAAAAATAGCTATCATAGAACTAGATGAAAGATCATACCCGAGCAATACAAAACCCAATGATATCCCATGGCTACATAATTTGCATTTTTCTAACTACAAAAGAGATTTAATGTTTTTTCTATGACATTCTGTATTTTTGTGCCTTTTAATTAAAAACCTTTGATCCTACATAAAAACATTAAAATTGTTTATGTTATTGGTGTACTAGGTATCAATGCTTTAATACATATATACATTATATAATGTTTGCATCAAACTAAACTTATTTATCTCCTCAATCACTTATCATTTCCTTATGTTGCACTCTTTGAAACTACTTTTCTACTAGTGGCTTGAAGTACAGAGCACATTACTATTATCTATAGTCATCGTGCTGTGCCGTAACGTATCAGAACTTGCTTCTGTATGCTTTACCAATTATCAAGGTTCAACATGACACTGAAAATGTATGACAATTTGCTATTTGTGTAGAATAAACTTGAATAAACAATGAAAAATAATATCTGAAATGAAAGATTCACTGGATAGAATGAATAATACATTAGATTCTGGAGAAAATGATAGTAGTGCAATCAAAGTTTGAGGTACAGAAACTATATCTTGAAGAATATAGAGAATAGTCCTAAGGAAAAAAAAATGGGGCTTTAGTCATATGTGAAATACATTAAGGTAAAGTTATTAAGCCAGTGCAGTGTCACAAGTCTATAATCCCAGAGGCTTGGGAGGCTGAGGCAGGAGAATGGCAAGTTCAAAGCCAAGCTTCAGCAATTTAGCGAGATCCAGTCTCAAAATAAAAATAAAAATGTTTGGTGATATGGCTCAGTGGTTAAGCGCCCCTGTACTCAATCCCCAGTACTGCACCACCCAATCTCCTCTGTGGAAAGATAAACTAGTTGAAATAGACAATTGATAAATTTTAATTTGCTTCTTTGAAAGGATTACTTGATTGATAAACCGCTAGAATCAAAGAGTAAAAATACAACAGAGGCACAACAAAAACTGAAAACATGAGTCACTAATAGCGAAGATGTACAAAAAGAATGTCAACAGAAATCCTATAGACATTAGATAATACAAGATTAATATGAAAATATTTATGCCATTTCACTTTGCAATTGTAATGATGAATTCCTTGAAGGAAATGCATTGCCAAAGAAACAAAAGAACAAATTTGCATAGTCCCACATCTCTTAAAAATAATTTTTATTTACAAAATACTAAATTACTACTTCTTGTAAGTCCCTTCATTTGCCTTGACAAATTAATGCTTAAAAAAAAAGAAAAAAGGAATCATTATTATCAATCTTATGCAAATATTACTGGAAGATATAGTAGATCAGAGCATTAGAATAATTTCAACTCACTATATGAGGACAAAATAACACTGAAACCAAAATGCAGCTAAGTTCATTACAATGGAAAACAGCAGGCTGCTATCTAATGGCAGATTTGGACACTTCGTAAAAATCAAATTGGAGGGAGATGTGCTTCCTTTCATTTCTGTATTCTTTGGTTTCTTTCATAATAATACATAGATTTTAGTATAAGCCTTCAACCTTACTGGTTTATGCATATGAAATCTATTCTTTTTAATCCTATTGTAAATGAAATTATTTTATTCTTTTTCAGATAACTGAGTCATGTATAGAAATACACCTTGTTTTGTATGTTGATTTTGTATGTTGATTTACTAATTTGTTTACTAATTCAAGCAGTTTTTGGTATTGGCTTCAGGATGATACATATTTCTACATATGTATAAATTTATACATATATATAAAATCATACAATTTAAATAGATAGAATATTATTTTTCCTTTTCTATTTGTCTATTTCTATTCTTTTTGCCTGATGGTTCTGGTCAGGACTTCCAGTACAAATGTTGAATAGAACATATTTTTCTTGTTCCTGATCTTAGATGAAAAGCTTTCAATTTTTCACCATTGAATATGACATTGCTTTGTGTTTTTTATATATGGACTTTATGTTGAGGTAAATTCATTAAATATGTATTTTCTTAGGAATATCTGCTTTCTAATGAAGGGTGTTGAGTTTTGTCTAATTTCTATATCAACCTTTTATGCTCCTTTCTGTCGTTAGTATATCTTATCAATTGATTTGCATATGTTGAACCATATCTTATAATCCAGGAATAAATCCAACTTCGTCACATGTTATGATCCTTTAAATGTGCTGCTGTTGACTCTGACTTCCTAGTAATTTGTAGAGGATTTTTTTCACCTTTGTTCATCAGGGATATTAGTCAATGGTTCTTTCCTTCTTTTCTTTTCTTTCTTCTATTTTTTTTTTTTTTACTTTGGTTTCAGGGTAATGCTGGCCTTATAAAATGAGCTTGGAAGTATTGCTTTCTCTTCAATATTCTGGAAGAGTTGGAGAGGTTTTAAAATTAATTATTTAATGTTCGGTAGTAGTGAATTGCTCAAGAAGACCCTATCCCAATGCTGAGCTAACCTGAAAGCAGTTCTTTGATTAAGATTTTTTACAAAAGAACATTCTACTCCACATTGAAGCTTATTTTATGTACATTATCTGTGTATGATGTTAGACACATATTTCTTCTGCTACCCTAATAATAAGCATGCCCCTTTAGTAAGTCCTCTTAAAATGGCATTGCAAGTTGAAGCTTCCATCTTTTTTTTTTTTCACATGTTCTTACATAGTTAATATCTAAAACTAATTTGTTTCTGGCACTAGAATTGAACCTAGTAGTTGAGCATGTGGTGTTCACTGAGCTACACCCCCTGCCCTTTTTACTGTTTATTTTGAGACAGGGTTTTGGGAAGTTGTCCAACCTGTCATTGAACTTGAGATCCTGCTGCCTTCTTCTCCTGAGTGGCTGGAATTCTAGGTATGTACCATTACCCTCAGCTTTCTATCTTTAACTAAAGGAAGTTTACTTATATATAGTGTATAAACATTTTTGCATAATTCAATAATTCTTGACAAATGTGCACAACGCACAATTATAAGATAGAGTTGAATTGTAACTGTATTGGAACAGTCTAGCTCTATCATCAGAGATGTAAAATAGTTTTTTGATTATTGGCCAAGATAAGAAAGTAGACGTCAGGCATGGTAGCGTATATCATAATCCCAGTGACTTGAGAGGCTGAGGCAGGAGAATCTCAAGTTCAAAACTGAGCCTCAGCAATTAATCAAGGCCCTAAGCAAGTTAGTAAAACCTTGTCTCAACATAAAAAAGGGAAAGGGCTGTGAATGTGGCTCAGTGGTTAAGCACCCCTGGGTTTAATCCCTGGCACCCCGCCCCCATAAAAAAATAAGTGCAATAGAACATGGTGGTCTTTCAAGTCTGAAATTCTTGTAGATAAAAAGATCTTGCTCATGTTTCACTATTGCATCTTTTCTTGGACCTGGAATCCCCAGATCAAACATGATATACTGATAATTAAGAACTAGAATCCAGGCTTATTGTGCATTCCAAACTACAGATGGAAGATTTGTGCTTCTCGTTTTTCTGAATGACTATCCAGGAAGCAAGAAGAATCTCATGAGCATTTCTTCAAAGCAGTAAAGACAAGTGTGGCTAGCACTGACCAAGACAGCAGTCTGTACATTGAAAGAGAAAGCTCAATAAATGAGCTGAATAATAGAATCAACACAGTTGAAGAGCAATTTTGGCAACTACTAGGCTCAATCGATGAACACTCTGAAGGTGATTGATCAATTACCCTAGCTTATACAGGAACCTACTTTACTTTCTGCCGATTTAGCAACATGAAGAGAGAAAAAAGAAAAAAAAAAAATGGCCCAGGGCTATTCTGACACCCAATTAATAGAACAATGACAGTTTCCTGGTGGAAGCTTTTCTCCTTTGGATATAGAATTAATTCATTGAGTCAATTTGTAGGAACAGAGAAAGAAAATGCTTTAGCAGGTAATTTGGCATCAGTGGGAGTTGCATTCCTCTTGATTTCTGGAGACAGGCATTCTAGTCATGGGAGAAAGACCTTTAGATGCTTAGTACTGTGTCATTGAAAACATACAGCAACATCAAGAATACACCACAACCTCAGAAGGACTTTTGAGTCCTTCTTTAAGGACTTTAAGATGAACACATCAAACAGGTCATCACATGATTTTCTCCAACAGTTGTTTTTGATTAGTAAAATGTGTGATTGCACCAGAAATTGAAGGGTAAATCAATTTTGGCAATTCTATCACAACCAAAATGTCCTGTGTTTGATACTATGGCAATGAATATAGCTGTCTTTAACGGTACAAATTGTGATCCTGGAAGAGCCACTTTAGGAACAAAGAAATTCTTTACCTAGAACATGTGTTCATCTGTTTTAGTCAGCTTTTTTTGCTGCTGTGACTGAAGGAACAGACCAGAACACTGTGGAGAAGGAAAGTTTATCTGAGGGCTCATGGTTACATAGAAGGTGGGCTTCATTCCTTGGGGGCTTGAGGTAAGGCAGAGCATCATGGTGGAAGACTGTGGGGAGGGAAGCTGCTCACATCATTGATACCGCTGTTTACCAGTGACGAGTTCTACTTCCTCCAGTGCTGAAGTGTAACGCCAGAGAAGCACCCCAAGGCAAGCATGTTAAGCCGGCTTTATTTAAAAGTAGTAACACAAACTTCTCCCAGGAGGAAGAAAGGGGGCCATGACTGATGTTCTCGAATCCCTGAGAAGTGAGCACACCCTACATCTTTTATAGGTTAGGGTCTTCTTTGTTCTGCCCCTTCCTCTGACCCTTCTCTCTCTTTCCTGCCTACATGGTGGTGGTGACACAGCAAAAAGGTGAGATGCAAAAGGCAGGAGGGAAGGGCCACATGGAGATTCAGGTGGGGGCCCAGGAGGCATTAATTAGCAACTCCCTGCCTGCAGCTTTTGGGGAGGTTAAGCAGGTAACCTTGGTGATCAAAGGGCTCTGGAGGCACTGACATTCCAATCTCCCAGGGGGGGGTCTCCAACTTCCCAGACTCTGATGACCTCCATTCCTTGATTTGACCAGATTCCTTATTTCTACACTAACTGCCTGTCCCCAATTCTGGCTTCATCATGATCAGGAAGCAGAGAGAGAGTCAACTGGCCAAAGACAAATATATACACAAAGTCACACCTCAATTCTCACCTCCTCCACCAAAACCTTACCACTTTAGTTATTACTCAGTTAATCCTTATCAGGAGATTAAATCACTGATTGGGTTAAGACTCAGACAATCCAAACATTTCTCCTCTGAACTTTCTTGCTTTGGCTCACACGTGAGCTTTTGGGGGATACATCGCCTCCAAACTATAACACCATCTTTGGGGACAAATCATAACCTTCTCCTGGATGAAAAAATATACACTCTGTCAGCAAATGTCTAGCTGGTCCTCTGCAGTATGTGTTTATAGACCATAGCATTGTTCTTGGCCCTTCACAGATTGAACATTTAGCAGTGACAGTAGCCACATCCTTCTTGGGCAAGAATATCATGTAGTTGAACCCATGCATAGGTTTAGTTTGTTATGGCCATTGTGTATACAACCATTAAACAAACACTGACATAACTGGGGAAATAAAGTAATATTTCCATCTGCTTATTGAGAGTAATATCCACCTTATAACCAACTGTGCACATTCAATGGGGCACTATATAATTTTGGATCTATTCTATAATACTAAAAAAAAAAAATCACGAGAAACCTGCAAGATTCAAGAATCTTTTAAAATATCCATCAACTCCTTTAGAATGCAACAGCAAGTGGTCTATGACAAGAAGCCTTGATTCTGCAATTTAATTCAGGTTACACATATTTTAAGATAATGGACGAGGATATTTGAAGGTAATGGGAAAGCTAGTAAATTCCATGGTCATGAGCACATAGTCTTCCCTAATTTTCTAAAACAAGTTTTTTTTTTAAATTAATTTATTTTGATTCATTATACACAAATGGAGTACAGCTGTTGTTTCTCTGTACATAAAGTAGAGTCACACCATCTGTGCATTCATACATGTACACAGGGCAATGATGTCTGTCTCATTCTGTTATTATTCTTACCCCCCAACCCCGTCCCCACCCCTCCCTTCCCTCTATGCTATCTATCCTTCCTCCATTCTTGCCACCCTTCCACCCCGCATTATTCATCATCATTCACTTATCAGAGAGAGCTTTCGGTCTTTGGATTTTTGGGATTGGCTAATCTCACTTAGCATGACAGTCTCCAACATCATCCATTTACCTGCAATTGCCATAATTTTATTCTTCTTTATGACTGAGTAATATTTCGTTGTGTATATATACCACAGTTTCTTTATTCATTCATCTATTGAAGGGCATCTAGGTTGGTTCCACAATCTAGCTATTGTGAATTGAGCAGCTATGAACATTGATGTGACTACATCACTTTAGTAATCTGATTTTAAGTCCTTTGGGTATAGGCCAAGGAATGGGATAGCTGGGTCAAATGGTGGATCCATTCCAAGTTTTCTAAGGAGTCTCCACACTGCTTTCCAGAGTGGCTGCACCAACTTGCACTCCCACCAGCAAAGCAAGAGTGTACCCTTTTCCCCACATCCTCGCCAACACCTGTTGTTGCCTGTATTCTTAATAAAAGACATTCTAATTGGGGTAAGATGAAATCTTAAGGTGGTTTTGATTTGTATTTCTCTTATAACTAGAGATGTTGAACCTTTAAAACAATCTTTTTGGTCAGAAGATTTCTTCTGTAAGTTCAAAAATACGGGTTTAGCAGAAACATTTGGTAAAGGTAGCAAATCCACATCCAGAATAGTTGACTATTTTAGGAAAAGAATTTGCTGCTGATTCCTTAATAAAATTGATTCAATGTAATTAAATTGCTACTAGGTGTTCACTCTTTCTTCTAGTGTGTAATACCATATTGGAAGCTTTGGTTAACAGTTGGGCACTGTGATAATTTAAAATTTAAGAACCATGATTAATTGAAAAAAAAATGAGCAGGGGTTTTTCGGATACCTATATTAATGTTACTTTGAAAAGTGGCTTTAATTCCATGTCTCAAGTGGAATCCAATCAGGGCCAGTCTGTGATTTACTTAGGCCATCAAATTGGTGATTACTTACTTTCTGCCTTGGGAACATGTGTCATTTTATGAAGAAGTTCAGGCCATCCTGCAGAATGATGATTGACAAGTGGACCACTTGCCCCCATCAACCCAACAGTTTGTCAACTACTAAATACATAAATGAGACAATCCTAGATCTCCCAGTCACAACTTGACCATTCAGATTATTGGATATTCATCAGAGAGACAAGCAGAGATTATCCAATTCAGCCTAGATAAGGAGAAATGCCATTTAATCCACATAATCATTAAGTAAGTAGTGCTTGTTTTAAGCCACTAAATTTCAGGAAGGTTTATTTTTACAGTAATAGATAACTACTAAAGGTACTCAAGTGACTAGAGCCACATTAGGATTGCTGAATGGAGGTCCAGGTTACTCACTGTTACTACGACATCGTTGTCCCTGACTTACTGGGAAAAGACATAGACCAACATTCACAGTACAAGTTATCTAGTCCAACTGCTCTCCTTTGATGAACATTTATCTGACCCAGATATATGATTATTCTCATATTTTCTGCCTATTCGAAAAGTTCCATCCAACATACCTCTTTCCCAGACTCTGATTGTCCCTTTTGTAAACTTGTTTCTTTCC
Source organism: Glaucomys volans (assembly GCA_020662805.1). Lineage (NCBI taxonomy): Eukaryota > Metazoa > Chordata > Mammalia > Rodentia > Sciuridae > Glaucomys > Glaucomys volans. The sequence continues at coordinate 426,082 of JAJEJO010000289.1, forward strand.
CCGTTCTGACCATATAGTTATATAATTATCTGTGGCAAGTCCCTGGCCATTCAGAAAAAAATTATTAGCCAATAAATCAACATAGAAATGTAGATGCAATTGGGTGTGGTGGCACACTCCTGTAATCCCAGTGGTTCAGGAGGCTGAGGCAGGAGGATAGTGAGTTCACAGCCAGCCTCAGCAACAGCAAGGCGCTAAGCAACTCAGTGAGACCCCGTCTCTAAATAAAATACAAAATAGGGCTGGAGATGTGGCTCTGTGGTTTAGTGCTCTCAGTTCAATCCCCGGTACCCCACACCTCCCCAAAAAAGGAAATATAGACATAGCAATCTCTGTTTCCGGGCAACATAAACAAGCAGGTGCAATGCTCAAAGCTATGCAAACCAAGATTTCACTGTCCTTCCTAGTCTCTCTGAATGGGCTTACAATCTTATCATTGTCTAATTGCAAGTATCCCAGCTTATTGCACAAAACCTGAGGTTAAACAGGTTGTTTCAATCCTGCTTCCATCTTCTGTCTACTTGATACCTTAGATCTGCCCTAAATTCATATGCAATATGCCTTATTCTAGACACTTGGGTAATCTGCTTCTTACCTTGCCTTGGCATCCTGCCTCCTTGTCTATTCCTACCTCTCCTTGGAAGGAGTTGTCTTATGGAGGCTTTTTGTTTATTTGTTTGTTTTTAATGATATAAAACAACCAATTCGCAGTGCATATCCCAATCACCATCATATTGATTGTTCATCTTCTGGACCACTATATTCCTGCCCTAATCAAAGTAGGAACAGGTACCAGATAACTAAGAACAGCAACAATGTTTTAGAGATGGCTAAAATTTTTGAAACTAACCAATCTTGAATCCACTTTTCTTAAACCAACTTCTTCATATGAAGTCCACAAAAGAGTTCCTGCCCACAGTTTCTCCCACCTCTCTGACTAGTGATTGACACTGTGTGACCCCTTGGCATGGAACAACCCCTTCCTTGGGATCTGTGATGATAACTAACTACCTTTTCATTGGCTCTCATCTCCTGATGTGTTGACCTCACTGTGCCACAATTTTTGGTTAATACATGATATTTGAAAATACAGTCCCAAGTCACTGTTGTTCCCCAATTAACTAATCATGTGACGTTCTTCTTGGTAATAACTTTGAGGAAAGGGATAGGAGCATCAGGGTATGTGTTTTGGAAGTGTGAACCACTTGCTGAAGCAGTTTACTGGTGTCTCCACTTGCTTGAGGCTGATCTTGTATGTAACACTCTTTCTTGATAAATGCTTAGTGAGACCAAAGCCAGTTCCTATGGCAGTCCCAATCACATGGTAGGTTAAAGGCTAAACACCAAGCAGTCATTCTCTAACAGGGTTTAGTAGCCAGATGAAAGAATTATTCTCTTTAGAAATCACCAGAACATACTCCAAAATCTTGAAATTCTGATATGCAGTTCACCTGTACCTGTCAAAGCAGTAACTCCGGCAAACAAATACATATGCCTTCACAAAAGCATAGAAGAAAAGTTTTACAGTATAAATTTTTGGTACTATAGCTGTGTCTTATCTCAAGAGGAAACAGCTTACCTCCCTGTCATTCAAGGGGTTCTTTCTCTGTGGACTAGATCACACCTGGAAATTGTGTGAGTAAAATTTTCACTCTTTGTGTGTGTTGAAAGTCAGCTCTCTGTTTACCATTCCTAGAAGGTTTTACTTTTATAGATCACATGGGACTTGAGTAGAGTACCCTATTATTTTAGTCCTACAGACTGACACTAATATCTTGAGGACAATTAGTTCTGATTTTTGCTCCAGATCTACTACTCATTAAAGCAAATAGATCCTCTTTGTAGGTAACAGTTAAATGCTGACCCTTTACCTATGAGTGTCCATCACCCCACTGCAATAATGTATCTGTCTCCATCATTCCTGGTCTACAGGATCTTGTGGTTTTGTTTGTTTGTATTCTGTTTTGCTAGAGAGGATTGAGAGTTAACCCTAGGAACAATTTGCCTTTACCAGTTCATTTTACTCCTGATAAGAAGGGTCTCCACTGGATGCCATGGGCATTCAATTAGGCCTTTCAAATCTGAATAGACCTACGGCAGCTACAAGCCCCATGCAAACTCTGTGTGTGCTCAGCTAAATGTCCCCAGAAAACTGTTCTATCATGCATTTTGTGGAGTTCTACCCTGTGAAAGAACAGCACGATGTTACAACAGACGTGAAGGGACCCCTAGGTGGACTTGGGGAAGTGTTCTTCAGAAAGTCTTTTCCTCACTGGTATTTTGCCCAGCATATTCCAGCTGTATTAGTCTCTCTGAATTATAATCACTTTCTCTTTGATTCAAAATAATTGCTGTTATATGGCAGATCTCTGCCTGGAGATGTTCATCTGGAATGTTCTGGAATGGAGATGGAGATGATCTGGAATGTTCATCTAGGTGAAAATTTGGGAGATATAAACTTCACCTAATTTGTTTTCTGAACTTCTTGATTCATTCTCATCAATTGAGAAATATTATGATAAATGTGAATTTTGTAAAATGTTTTATTGGCTTTTGGGGATGTAATCTGAAAAATCAAGGGGTGAAATTCAGAATCTGACTCATGGTTAATACTTACGTGTGATTTTTTTTAGGCCTCACCATAGGCAATTGGGAAGGTTTTCATTTGGCAAACCAAGCAGAGGAAACTTGTCCTCCTCAAGCCCAACCTGGTATGCAGCCAGAGTTCCCTGCAGTCTCTGATGGGAGGTGCAGGCAAGGTAAGGTTCTGGGCTTCTTGGAAGATCATGAGTAAGATTTAAGTGGGTGTCTTCATTCCTTTGTCTCTTCAAGGTGCCTGGATACTACAGGAGCCTCTACTCAGACCTCTTTACTAGGTGGAGGAGAAAACCTCAAAGACACAATCCCACTTTACCTCAGTCCACCCTGAACCTTCTCCACCTTCACCTCCCCAGACCTACCTCTTCAGGGTCCATGAAGATGCTGGAGCCATCTGTTCCATGGATCCCAGTGAGGAGATACTCCTTTTATCTGGTTGATCCTCCTGATCCTCTGCTTTGTGCAGAGTTCAGTGTGCCTGACAATTTTTCTGGTTTTAGACTCTTGCTTATTCCGTTGCAGTGGGAGCTGAAAAGACTTTTGTTGTTGGCTCATTGTTTTGATCAGTGACCTCAACATCCAGCAGCTCAGTGCTCTTCCAGGTTAGCTGAGTGTCTACTTTTTTTTTTCTTTAATTAAATTTAATTCTTAACTGATACATAACAACATAAAGATTATAAGTATGAATGGAATATTGTGATATGTCAATGCATGTATACATTGTGCATGTTTAAATCAGACTAAACCTATACTTTCCAACATTTATCATTTCTTCTTAGTAAAAAGTGTCAAAATCCTTTCCTCTATCTAGCTTTTCAAAGCACATAGTGCATATTGTTATCTGTTGTACCCAGCTCTCCAGCACCAGATCTAAGTGCTAGTTCCTGTTTAAATGTGACTTAGCACCATTGATCACCACTTCCCCATTCTTCCTCTTCCTATTCTTTCCCACCTGTGGTAAAGTCTTTCAACCTCTGTGAGATGAAGTGTTTAAGATTCCACATATGATCAAACGGTGCGGTGCTTGTCTTTCTGCACCTGGTTATTTTACTTCACATAGGATTTCCAGTTCCATCCACAATGCCACAGATGACAGGGTTCCATTGTTTTTATGGCTGGATAATATTCCATTGTGTAAATGGGCCACCTTTTCTTTATCCATTCATCAGTTGATGAACACTCAGGCTGTTTCCATTTCTTGGCTGTTGGGAGTGATGCTGCAATGAACATGGGAGAGCAGATGACGCTTCACCATACAGATTTCATGTCCTTTGGTTATGCACACAGTAGTGGGGGTGCTGGATCACGTGGTAGTTCCATTTTTAATTTTTGAGGAGCCCTCCTACGTTGTTTTCATAGTGGCTGAACTGATGTTCCCACCCACTGTATGCAAGGCTACTTGACTTCCACATCAGCACTTTTTATTTGTATAATTACTTACTATATAAATGTCCCTGCTTAAAGTGTCTTGATGCAGCATCATCTCAGTTCTGCCTCAGAGTGGGCTCATTAAGTCCACAAATGTACCCTGTATTTTTTTCTCATAATTGTGAACAAAAATTGGCAAAAGAAATAGCAGAATGTTTGCATTTATTCCAACTTATGCAAGAAAAGCTGTTAAGGTTAGAAGAGCCAAGCAAAGTCCCTAGTCTTCTTTCTTCAACACGTTAAGCCAAATGTAATGTATTGCTGGAGAAATTGGCAAGCTTAGTTCCATACTAAAATTTATTAAGGAAGGAGGGATAAAGAATCCTATCATTTTGCTGTTGGACTAGCCTATTTGGACAGTGAATAAGCTGAGAGATCTTGGAGAATATTAGTGAGTTATCTTGAGTTATAATGTTCCTTCCAATTGTTACCATTCCAAGTCTGTTTTATTTGTAAGAATCAGTCTATATACCTACTAATGTCTAGGATGTAGTTATCAACAGGCTGGTCTATATTATAATCAGAAAACTTCTAAATACCCAGATGCATTGATCACACTCATATTACCATAAGTTGGAAAATCAACTGCCCTCCTGTTGCCTAAACTATAATAAACTATAATAAGATCAAAAGCCACTTTAAATTGCCCAGACATGAAAGGATTAATATAGGAATTAAAGGCTTACAGAAACGTTAGAAGATCTGTGAGTAAAAAGGTCAGGGAAGCTGATTCTGAAGGTTTAGGGACCTAGCAAAACGCACAGGAAGGCAGGCAGCCATCTCAACCGGAAGCTGCCACAGTCCAGGGAGCTGGTGCAGAGCAGGACTTCCTGAGGTGAACCTGCTAAATCTGCCATCTGCTCATTCTTCTTGCTGTGACTACCTCCAGAGAAACATGGATTCTCCTACTTCCCTGTCTCACACAAGTGTCCCTCACTGGTCAACACTAACCTGGAAACGGGAAAGAAGTTTTCAAAAATGAAGAAGAGACCATATCAAGATCAGCTGACACTTTTCCAAGGGTCAAATCACCACAAGTAGAAATCAAGCTACCTGGTTTTACAAATGAGTGACTGGAGATGTCCGCTGCTTGCTCAAAGCCAGTGATTGAATGACATAGCCATCTATTAACCATCTGTACCCTTCACAAAATCCTACACACTTCACCTGACCACTTAGAATGGGTCTTGTTTACTTCTTAGAGCTTAAGGAATGAAATACATTTTCAGGGCTAAATGATTAATATTTGTTTAAAAATGATTATATAATTTTGTAAGGAAAAAGGTACAATGTTTTAATTGCTCAGGAAACTTTCCTAAAAAATTTAAGGAATTTTTTCTCTGCTCTCCCTAAATGTGTTTGTAGTTTCTCTTCACATACACTCTTGTGTAGTATATAACAGTAGTGGATTGGAGATCTGTCAAGTAGAAAAGATACCCCCCCTGCTGATTATTTTTCTTTGCCCCCCCAATCACTTTCAGGACACCTGAATAAAAAGCAGAAATGCTGATGACGTTCTCTTATATTTTTCTGTAATATCCTGTGAACTTTTCTATGTGTATGTTGGATTGACAAGTGGATGGTTCTTGCTCCAACTGTTTGATCATTGCTTGCATAGCATTCAGTGATCCTTCAGAGTGCTGTAAGAACTCTTCAAGCATCTCATCTCACTGATTAAGACTTTTGTACTATCCAATTTGCTCTTTAATGCCTCTGACACATTTAAAATTTGACAATTATGAGTTTAATCTCAAACTGACCTACTGATCTTGGTGTGGTGCGTTTTATGTTCTCTCATATCATATTAATAGGAAAACAAATCCTATATGCTCACTTCCCTCTTTCAGTGACTGTTTTATTTAGAGAACTTCTTTTTTATTTCTTTTTAAATTGGGAGTTCTCGTTTAAACTATTTATTTGTTCACTTCATAGCTTTCGAATTTGGGGGCAAGCAGTTTGGAGTGAATAAAAAGTATGCTTTTGTCCAGGGTTGATGCAATAGGCTCTGTTAGGAATTTTGTGAATTCTTGTTCAAACTCTTTGGGGTGATGTGAAAAATTGTAGTGAAATATAAAGTTATAGCTGAGTAATAGTTAAAGATTAAAAGCTCTATGTGCCTATGTAGAGCAAGTGTGGAGAAGGGTAGCAAACTTGTCCTTTAGTCAGCATTTAATTTCTGTATTTGTTGGGAAGACCTACTAATCTTAGTGATATGGTCCAACTCAGATGTGACTTCCTCCTCATGGGTCTGCCAAAGCTAGCCATATTGGAAAAGCACATTAAATTATCTAGACTAAAGGAGAGGCTATCATTTTATTGTAATTTATCCATTGCTTCTCCAGTGCACATAAATAGCTTTGCTCTATGCTTTCCAAAGTTATGCTTCAACATACCTTTAGTAGAGGTCATAATGCAAAATGTTAATTTGAAGTAGAAGTTATTGCACATACGTTTTATTATGACAGGTATTTTTCCAGCATTGATACCATGTTTATATTTCATAAAAATATACTGAAATTCTCTCCAGATTGATATGTATTCTAATAAAAGATGCCTTAAGAACCTGTAAACATTTTTGACGTTTTCTTATGGACTGTTGTAATACATATGGCATGAGTTGCATTTTAATAATTCAGATTTTTTGAACAGAATTTCCTAGTTTTCTCCATGTTACCATAATTATAGTGGTGTCATCAGAGTTAGGACCCAAGGTGATCTCTTAGGAAGAAACTTATAGAAACTTCCTGTTAGCATAGGAGAATAAGACAGGTCCTGTCAGACATTCTAGTCTCTCCTCATTCAAAATTCTTCTTGATGCATCTTTTGAAATATAAACCACTGCTTTATTAGTCTGGGGTCTTTCAACCCCAGTGAAAGTAAAAGGAAACCACTCATCTAGAAGGCAACGAATTTGGAAAGTTTTAGTTGGCAGTTGACTGAGCAATTTACTTTCACGTATTGTAATTCTTCAGATGAGACCTACTCCCACTGGGAGGATAAGCAGAGTCTTGATGTAAGCTTGTCCTTAACTCCTAGGATATAAGAAAGGGAAGGGGTAATGATTGGAAGAAAAGATATCTATCTTTTATTTTCTCAGCAAATTGAGAATAAAATAGCTCTTTTTAATAATATAGCTGAATAGAAAGAGTTATTTCCTTAGTTTCATATCATAAAGATAAAAATGAACTATCTAGGAGAATATGAACTGTTAAAAATTGAGAAATACGCCCAAATTTGATACCTGGAATTCCACCTGTATACTCAAAGAATTTAATAAAAAACATACAGAAATTGTCTCATTTTTTTTTTATCCTGCAAGGGGGAAGACATTATCACCTTCAATTTATAAACATGGATAAGTGAAATATAAGTGTATTCACCAATTTTCTAGAGCTCCTTTAAGTCTTCTTTAATAGCAAATCAGAGTCTAGATTTATTTTACTCTGTAGGTCTTTCCCAGAGTGAGGAAAAAGGAGGAAATAAAATTGTCCTTGGGATTTTTTGTGAAATCAGTTTTATTTGGAATATCAGCACCGGAAGATGGCAGCCATGTAGAGTAAAAGTTAAATGCCAGCTGTTTCCGCAGCTGTTTAATGAAGCCTATTATTTACTTCTTTGAATCTCATAATACACTTACTTCAGTCTTCCTGGAAAACAAAAGTCATCATTAAATAAATTAAATAATGTGAAGTGGAGGGAATTAAAAAATATTCGTACTTATTAGAGTGAAAATGGTAAGGTATTTATTCAGGCTAGGTTCTATTGTTCTCTACATAATTAGTAATTTATATATGATTTTGTGACATGACCTGAAATAGCAGTTCCTAATCATTAACAGTTTTTAGATACTCAACCAATATTAAACAGTATGTACAATGACAGTTTTCAAGGTGGTTGATGCTGATGTATTGTTCTGTTATTGCTTTTTTAAGCTATAAGTGAATAGCGCCCTTTTAGGAATATGGACTTCTTTTGTATGAGGGCCAAAGCATTCATGGATTAAGCATGTTTTTTTCAACTTGCTGTGCCACAGATAATTTCAGTTTAGCTAAGAAGGTGAGCATTTACTCTGTTTTAGAAGACAGTTGAAATCATACATGAGAAGAAAAATGTTTAGGCTACCTTCTATTCTCTTATTAGAATTTTCACAGGATTTTTCTCACAGATTTGATGTGATGTTTATTGATTTTCATCAATAACTTTTGTTAATATGGAATAAATCCAACATAATTGGAAAGACTGAATTTATTATGTTTTTGCAACAATTGTAATTTAATCCAGTTATATTGTCTTGTGAATAGAGTGACTTGAATGATTTCTGCTTTTTGAAGTTAATTAACTTATACACAATTTGATGCAATACTTGATAAAAATTAAAAATCTTTGTAGACACTTCAAAATGAGATATACTCTTGGTGTACTTAGAAAAAGCATGTGTGCTTTCTCCCTCTCTCTGTTTCTATTTCTTTCTTAATTAGATCTGTCATTAAATTTAGTATCCCCTTTTATCTTTCTAAGACTGGAAGAATACCTATGTCTAATAATCTACTATATCAATTTCATTTCTAATTTCTAAAAAGTATTTTCAAAATTTTTATTATATATTAGTTTGGTGTTTTTAAGGTGTCATAATGTTAATATTATTTCTAGGTTGCACGTTTGCTAATATAAAATGCCTTGATATCTATTATATTTTCAATTAACTTTTATTTTCTTTCAATGTTTTTCTGTGGTAGGTTATCAATATGTATTTATTGAATTAATCTTAAATAAATATTTACTATATTTCAGGTACATATATAAATCTGAGAGAAGAGCATCCTAGGCAGAGAATAGCCTTTGCAAATACTTGACATGTTCCATGAACCTCAAGAGAGGAGAAGGTATGCAGTCAAATAATGGGAAGGGAACAAATTCAGAGGGCTTTGAAGGCTTAATTAAGTTTGAGTTTTATCTTATGTATATGCTTAAAAGATCACTCTATTATGATTATTGAATAACTTTAATAATTATAGTGCAAGTACTCCTCAAAAAATAAAAAATAGTATTACCATATGATTCAGCAATTCCATTAGTGGATATATATCTATGAGGAATGAAGTTGATGTATCCACAAGATATCTGTACTCCCTCATCCACTGAAGAACTCTTAAGACAGCCAGTAAACAGAAACAACAAAAAAGTGTTCATTCACTGATGAATGTGTAAAGCAAATGTGATATTTCCATGCAATGAAATACTATTTAACCATAAAAAAGAATGAAATCCTGTTATTTTTTGTGACAACATGTCTGGAATTGGAGATCATTGTATTAAATGAAATAATCCAGGCACAAAAAGGCAAGTAGCACATGATCTTATGTGTTGAATCTAAAAAAGTTAATCTCTTAGAAGTTCAACATAGGGTTATGGTTGCTAGGGGCTGGGGTGAGTAGTGGGATCAGGGAGTGAAATACTGGCCCATGGGTACTAGTGATATTAAGTAGGCATAAGAAGTTCTGAAGTGCTGTTGTGTAGTAGGGGGACTATAGATAGCAGTAAAGTATTTTACAATTTGAAAAACTAGAAGCAAGGATTTTTAAATATTTTTAGCATAAATGGATAATAAATGTTTGAAGAGATAAGTATGTTTAACCTGATTTAAACAATATAGGAAGTACACATGTATTCAAACAGTGTGTTACCCCATTTATATGAACAATTTTTAGATGCCAATTAAAAACAAATTAATTAAAAGAGAGAAAGCAATAATTCAAAACATGAAACAAATCTGCATGATGCTTCATGAAAACAATATAATTCTTAAAGATAGCTACAGATTCTAGATATTGAATTTTTAATTGTCAACAACTTGCTTAGTATTTAGTGCCTTGCAAAGTTGTAAGCCCTTGATATGTTTTAATTCCTTTAGTATTGATAGAAGGTCTATTATAGTTGTGAAAATGCATATTTACTCAATTAACACCAAAATACATGTAATTCCTCTGGGGATACATTTTGAATATTGCCAGTCTGTTTCTCTAATTAATTGAGATACTGCAGTGATTACAAGTGTATTCATAATTCATAAGAAGGGCAAGAGCACTTGGTTTACTTTCTCAATTAATCACATAGGATATTTAGAGATCTATAAACTTTGGAAAGTTAAATCATCTTGCATACTATACTCACATAATACCTGAACACAAATTTTCCAAATTCTTGAAGAATCTCCAGTTCAGTAAATCTATAGGCAGGATAATTATTTGACATAGTGTGCTGTGTGCCTTGGAGGAATTACTGTTACAACAGTAATTGCAAAAAGCACTTGAAAAATATCTGATATTAAATTTTACTCAGTGCTATATATTTCTTTATCTAACTCTGCAGTGGTGCCATTCATGTAAACATATGTGGGGCTGTGTCAGTTCATATCCAGTACACTGGCACAGTGAGACAATGTAATCTATATGGAAGGGAATTTCATCTGATTGGAACAAGTCCATGCCCTACTATAAGGCAATAGAAATCACTATCAGAATGTCGCAATCTGCATATTCCATGAGACATCAAGGATTATAAAATAACTGAAGCTTCTCTTATTCTAATACTGTCTTGCAAAGGACCTACATAAATGGCTGGTTAGGGTAAATGCAGTTCAGTGTTTGCTAATTATTATTTCTAGAAAAGGAATGCTGGCAAAACAAAAATAATCTTGACACTTAGGTTTAAGTCTGTTTAAAATGAATGTTGACATGGATATTAAGAAGGGACACTAACCTGGTTTCAAATTTGGTGTTTTTTTGTTTTTATTGCCAATATTTTGATTTTTCATGATTAGCTCTCTGAACTACATTAACTTCTCAAGATAAAACACATTATTTGCTTTGTAGAGCACTTTACAGGAAATGTTTATATATATTGCCTCTTTTGATGATCAATCATTAGCATTCAATATGATTCTACATAGGTAGGGTAAAATATCCTTTTCAAAAAGTTGCTCAATAAATTATGGTTGTCCTTTTAAATATATGCCATACTATTAATTAAGGAAAATAAACCTAAAATTATGAGAAAAATTTATTGTTTTATAACTAATATGTTTTATATTGTATGAAATTATGTATTTCCAAAGAGCATTTTTAATAAAGCCAAAGCATTGTAAATTATAAAGTATTTCTAGTGTAATTGTTATTCCTCCCCTTATACAATTAGCATAAACTTATCTTTTTTTTGAATGAAATTCAAGATATTATTTCATGTAACTTTATGCCTGTATATAATCTCTTTACTTATACAATGTATTAAATGCACCAAATTTAAATAAAGATTTTATGGATGATAATTTCATATCTCTCTCTTTATTATATATTTCTTCATTCTCAATGAAGTTTTTTAAGCTTGTAACATATTTTGAATTTATTTTAATTTTTTTTGTTTTGTTTTTGTTTTTTTGCGGTGCTGGGAATTGAACCCAGGGCCTTGTGCTTGCAAGGCAAGCACTCTACCAACTGAGCTACATTCCCAGCCCTGAATTTATTTTAATTTTTAAACATTTTATTTTGGAGTAAGATTTATTTATTTGTCATAATTGATGCAAAAAGTATATATATTCATGGGGAATGATATAATGTTTAAATACATGCATATGTCATGAAATTTTCAAATTAAGGTAAGTGTATCTATCTCCTCTAACATTTGCCATTTCTTAATGGTGAAGACTTTCAAAATCCTGCTTCTAGTTTTGTGAAAATACACAGTACATCACTGTTGTTTGTTTTTACCCTACTATGCAATAGGACACCAAAACTTATTTCTTCTATTTAAGTGTACCCTAAAACCCATTAGTCAATTTCCGCCATCTCTTCCTCTCCTTGTTCTGCCAAGCCTCTGATAAGCACAATTTATTCTCAACTTCTATGCTATAACTCCTTTAGCATAGTTCATATGAGTGAGAACATGCAGTATTTGTCTGTCTGTGCTTGGTTTATTTCACTTTATAATATAATGACTTCTTGTATCATCTAAGCTCTCCCAAATGATAGGATCTCATCCTTTTTATGACTGCATAGTGCTGCTTTAATATGGACCACATTCTCTTCATCCATCCATCTCTTGATGGAGATTTAGTTTGTTTCCATTTCTTGTCTATTGTGAATAGTGCTACAGTGAACCTGGAAATGCAGATGTCTTGTCAACAGGCAGATTTCTTTTCCTTTATATTTATACCAAATAATGGTTTGCTGGACTATATGATAGTTCTCTTTGTAATATTTTGTAGAACTACCATACTCTTTTTTATGATGGGTGTTCTAAGTTAAATTCCTACCAGTGATGTTCAGGTGTTCCCTTTTCTCCACATCCTTACCAGCACTAGTTAGCTTTAGTCTATTTGACAATAATCATCGTAACTTAAGGAAGGTGAAATCTCACTGTGGTTGGACTTTGCATTTCTGAGATGATTAGTGATGTTCAGCATTTTTTGTATGCCACTTGGCCATGTGTCTAGTAGCTTTTGAGAAATATCTGTTTAAGTCTATTTTTCACTTTCAAGTAAGACTGTTTGTTTTTACTACTGAATCATTTGAATTATGACTCTGGGTATTTACTCTTTGGTAGAATTAGCAAATATTTTCTTCCTATAAGTTGCCTCTTCACTGTGTTGACTAGTTTCTTTTCTCTTTTGAAGGGTTTGATTCCAAAGAATTTCATCTTACTGTGCTAGTTCTCTGAGCAAGATGGGAACATTTTCAATGAGCTGTATAAAGACTGTGGCTATGAAGAAAAACCATGATTGAAGACCAGATTTAGAAAGAATCAAGACTGAATTCAGAAAATAGTGAAATACTGGAAGCTTAATGGCAACTATAAACTTGCTTGAGAAAATATTTTCACATGATTAACTATACTAGAAGAAAAATTTGCTCTACAAATGTCTCATGATTTTTTGTTTGCCAAGTATTTAACTATGCTTTTACTCATCTTTCCAACTTTCTGTGCCATTTAAAAATAAAGGATCATTGAGTTTTCAAGTCAAAGGAAAACAATGGACATCCAAGAATGGATGATTCACATTTTGAGTAGCTTTCTTTCACGCAATTATAGATAGCATGTATTTTTCAGTGCTGACATCTGCCTTATATTTCCTACCTTAAGTTCTATTTTTATTGCATTTCAATACTCTTTTTTCAATACCATTTAAAAATGTGTAGCCATTTTTTTTTTAAATGCTAGCTCTTCTTTTTTCCTGTTGGTTTATATTTAATTTCATTCTGTGGACAATGACTCATAGAATCTCACCTAATCCCTTAATATTTATTAAATGGATGATTCAACATCTTTTTTTGTATATAAATCATTGTTTGAAACATGCTATATTTTATTTAAAATAGAACAACTTCATTCCAATGCAAAACAGGACCATAAGTTCCGTGTTGTAAATATATAGAGTTCAGAAGACAATAAAAATTAGTTTAATGATTTTATGGAACAACATTATCTGAAAAACATCTTCTTTAGGCTCAGAGATAGTGAAATGGAATTTTTTGGGGGGAGATTTAATGTATTTCTTATATCTTTTGTATAACGGGATCATAGTGATTATTTTCAAATCCATTAGTGCTTTCACAATTTTTCTTTTTCCTTTTCATTAGGAAATGGTCTCTTTAACTCAGCAAATGTAAGAAGTCCAATAAAATCATTGTAATTGAATTTAAAAATACTTTTTGCATGTTTCAATGTATTCAAATATCTGGAATTATAACTACTAGTATGCCATTTACTAAAATACAAAAGGTGACATGTTTTCAGCACACATTTTCTTCATTAAACAAATTCGTGTTTGTCAGACTTTGTTCCAGGAAGAGGGGCCATATTAGTCATGGGCAAAATAGTCATTAGTTTTGGGCAAAAATCCTGCTTTTATGATATGTGCAGTCTGATGGAAGGGACAGGTAATGAATGAATACACACATCAATTACAGAATTTTAGGAGTAAAATGTGCAATGGAAAATATAAGGCAGATGATGGAGTTAGATAGTCTAGGAATGAATAGAGGCTTTCACAGTGATGGAGTCCTGAATTATTAGCAGGACTAGCCAGATCAGTGTGCTGTCAGATGACTGATGTACGTCATGATATCTAATCTATGACATAATTTTATCATTTTTATATATTAATGTATTATTTTTGTACCTTCTAAGAGATGATGCTTAGAGAAATTAAATGCCCAGCACAAGACCATGCAGCAATAAATTGGCATGTTTAGGGCTGGAGATGAATTGAAATGAAAATAATGTCTGTAGTCTGTACCATGCTTTACTCTGCCATTCCATAGCCACTTAGTTTCTTCTTTTGATAAACACTCTGATTTCTAATTTTCTCTAATTCTATGAGAATAGATTTAAATCTAAACAAATTGTTTCCATTCCCTTAAGTAGCTATGGTCAAAGTTAACACCTAAGATATGAAGCAATACATGGCCACACTGGAGGAGAGTCAGTGGACAAGGCTCCTGACTTAAGGTCATTCAATTAGAGAACCTTCCCTGCAAACAGTATTTCCACCAAAGGAGAGGAAGAGGGGAAAGACAGCAGAAAACTTTCTCCCTGTAGCTATGCTTTGGACTTTTGTTTCTTTGTGTGTTTTTGTTTTGCCTTTCTTTCTTTTTTTTTTTTTTTTTTGATTTTGCTTTTATTTTGATCTTGTGAATTGAATAACAGAATACTGTATTCTCAAGAAGCTAAATGAAGCCAATTTAGAATTCCAAAACAAAACTCATCCACTGTGTTTCTAATTATTTATTTTGTTTGTTTAATCTTTCTTAAGGTCTAGCCATTTCATTGCCCTGATAAAAAATCTTTAAACGACTCCCATTTTTCTTAACCTAGTCAAGTTAATTTCAATTACCTGAAATCTGAAATGTCCTAGCTAAAAGCACTCAATTATTAATAGTACATGTAATTTTAAAAAAGTTGTAGTTATAATAAAAAGTTTAGATCTGCATTTCACTCTTAAAAAACCGTGATGGGAGAAAAGAAGTTGATATTTTTTCCTATACAACATGTTAAAATGTTATGTTAGAGAAAATCATTGGTAGAATCAAGAATTCACAAGTATCCAGAGACTTCTCTGCATAGAAATAAAGGGAAGTGTCTCAAGGGACTATTTTTATCCAACACACACAATTTAAATAATCTTAAAGCTGAGTTTAATTGGCAAGAACTTTTCATAATGAGATTGTGTATTTTGAATATAGACTTGGATTCTGTAAGTTGAATATATTTTTATTTAGTGTAGTGTTTGACTAGGGAATTCAGGTTTCTGATGGGCACTTAAATGACAAAAAAAATTTTCTGGAATAATAATTTTAACAAATATTTATTTGATTTCCAGAGTCATTTGATGTCTGGGCAAACTGGTCTACATCACAGGAGAGCCATTAGGTTATAGCTTTAAATTGTAGCAGCTCAGTGAAGACTATAAACTGGGAGATGTGTGAAGAAACAATTTTTAAGAGTTAATAAGATCTGGCAGTAGCAAAATGACCTTAGTGATCAAATGTGTGATTACCAGATGCCAAAGGAAATTGTAATAACCTGGCTGCAGTACTTTTGAGAACATTAAAAAACAAATAAAAAAGCTAGTAAACTAACAAAAATGTCTCTCTTAAGATGAATAGTGAAATGCTAACAGCTAAAGCATCAAGCAACAAAGTACTAGCTTCTTGTTAATTTCATGTTTACAACAAACTAATTTATTGCTCAAACTCTGACACATAATATATTTTGATCCAAGGATTACAATGTTTCTCTTTTTAATGTATTCTTCTTTTTCTATCTAAGAGATGTGTTATACTTGTTTGTTATCATGATTTCATCAAAAGAGGATTAAATCAATAATTTTTGCTGTGTCAACTGTAATTAAATATAATCCTGGACTAATTTTTTTCCAAAAGAAGTGAAACATAAACCAGTGAGAAGAGATGCAATGTATTAATTTTATAATGTTAAAGAATCAATTTTTGTGCCTAATTTTTAAAACATTTAGTCTTACAATATTATGGTCATTATGTTATGAGTATATTTTATGGTTTATTAGTATACTCTGCATGCCTTCTATATGATAATCTATTTTTATGTTGAGTGTTGTTATATTTAAACAACTTTTATAAAATGGATCCTGGTGTTTTTTATATTAAAAATATTCATATTCTTAATTACTCAATGCTAAGTTAATTGAGACATTTTAATGTTCCCTGGCTTGAAGTTAGATTAAATTTAACTTCTATAAGGTGGCCAAAGGATCCGAGCATTTCATTGCACTACCTGGTGTGTTCCTGTTATTTCCCTGCCAAACCAGACACAAGCTCTGATGTCATGCAGATAGGCTGATAATCCAGCTCCATGAGACACTAAATTATAGGACCAAGTATGAGACTTAAGATTTATCTTGTCCTTCTTAACATTAGTAATTAAGAACATTCGAGTCATATTTTAGGTATCACCATATATATAGTCCTCGGTGACTGTGAATTTGTAATTTTTTCTTCTCAAAAACTCAACAACCTATTTCACTCTTGAAATTACTGATTACAGGTATCCCTGTACTTTATTGACCCAGAATTCTTTGTTTCATTGTAAATGGGAGGCAATGAGTGTAAGGTATGGAATGCAGGCCACACAAGACTTAGGCATATTTTACCTCTGTATTTATTACATATGCTGCTTATCAAAGAAGAAAGCAGTTTGCCAAAGGAATGGTGCATAATAACAAGTGGATTTTGATGAGAAGTAGAGAGATAAAAAACTGCTAATGGATCATCATGACAGAACTAGAGGCTTGTGTATACTGTACATGGAGAACTCTGTGATCTCTCAAACTAGGTATAAGACTTAAGCCTGGCTTAACTAAGATTCCCTTTATCTGTATGACAATTTATCCTAGTTTTACTCCATCAAAAATTTTATTCTTTATTATCATGATTTATTAAGATATATTTGAAAGCAATAAAGAGGATAGGCACTTTTGGTTGTAGAGTTATTAAAAAAGATAAAAAAGATAATCCAATATTTTGAATATTTTTAATGCACCTGAAGTACAATCACATTTTTTTCCATGTTGATGTTCATTCTGAAGTAAGTCATATGCCACTTTTTCCTGATGATGTCCCAGGAACAAACGAATGCATTAGGATTACAGATTTACTTTCAGAATAATGGGTCTAAAATTTTGACAAATTAGCAATATTCAAATAATTTTTCCTTTTTTCTTTTGCCTCTTTCTTTTTAATTCATGAATCAGAACTAATTTATGATCTGGTTAATCAAAATCTCTGGGAATGAGACCAAGGCATGAATCTTAAAACTTATCTGGACCAGAAATCATGAACTAAGGTTGTGGGATGTCACATATAATGCTGGAAACAGACAAGCAGATATATAAGTGAAATGTAGAAATTGTACTGTGACAAAAGGTGAAATGAGATTTGACACATGATAGTGAAGAAACCTGATTGTTTCTCCCAGCCTACAAATGGCAGATTGCTCCTGCTGGAGGGATTGTATCTTTAAGGAAATAAAACATCAGCTGATATTAAATTATAAGTAGATGGAGACAGATTAATAAGAATTGAACAATATGCTTTCAGCCTGAAAAGTACCACATACAAACTATGAAAAACCTAAGTAGGTGCTGTTACAAAAGAGCACTAATGGGAAGGGAATTCTTTCTCTGGTTGAAAAGAAATGCAGGTGGCAAAGTAGTCACATAGATGTCATGTTGACAGGCATTGACTGATGAAATTGGGTCCTTTTCTGGAGATTGGAGAAACCAAACAAAGATCCTTTCAAAATATTGTACAATGATCAAGTTTGCATATTAGCTCAGTCTTCTAGATAGGCAAGAAGACAAATTTTCAATATTTTGCAGAGTGATGCAGCAATATATGTTTTTCTAAAACGTATAAAAATCGGTCTAAAAGCACTTTTACCCTGTTAATATTAGTCCCATTTACTAAAGTTGCTATTGAAACTAGGAGCAACTATTTTTTTTCTGTTGATATGCAAATGCAGGCTAAATTCTAAAATTGTGAACTTCTACTAATTATTACCTGTAGTTATAATGGTCACAAATGGCTTCATTATACTATATATTCATTGCCTTGCTACTAAAAGGGAATTTTATAATTATGGCTCTGCGTCAAAAAACAAAACAAAACAAAAATAACCCAAAACCCTCTTTTAGGCATCTGCAATACCAATTCAGATTTGCTATAATTGGATAGTCATAAAATTACTTTTAACAAGTAAAAAAACTTTCCCCTTTCATTATAAGGGGTTCAAATCTATCCTGAATTCTTCTCCCTTATTCTAGGCTTGGGGGCCATAATGTTGACCTTAGATAATTTCTGGGGTGAAAATGTTATTCTTCAAACATAAATCCAGTTTCTCCAAAGGAATCATGACTAATGGAAAGAATTCACATAATATAAGGGGAAAATATTCTGAAAAGAAGTAGATGATATTAGGCAACTATAAATATTTGGTGTAATTTTGAAAACTCTTTTCCTTCAATATTGAGGCGCAAGTTGGGGAAGTGTCCTCACAGGACAACGGGAGATCATAGGGTGCATTGTAAGGGTACTGAGCACCACAAGGGGAGTACCTGGAAACCCCACCTGGAGCAAAGGAAGTGAGGTGGGTGGTGGTATATTGACCAAGGCTTTGAAACAAAAGTCCGTCTTTTAAATCTCAAATTAAAGAAGATTGGGATTAACATGCAAGTAGATAGAACATTATATTTACTGACATGGAGTAGGGGGAGAGCAAGGTGTTCAAGGAGTGGGGACCATATGAAGTGTCATCTTCGCATGTCTAAGGAGGAATTTGAATCTAAAAATGTGAGTCAGAAATCACTTATCAAATTTTCTACTAATCTCATGTCCATTTTATCTCTCATTTTTCTTTTCTATCATTTCTGTGTGTACCTGTAGATAACAAAGTTAGATATACATAGAGATATAGATTAGGTACATCATGTATACTATAGATATGCAAGTTGCTATATTTTAGTTATATTACATGTTTTTTAGAGTTACCCATCTGATGGAATGCAAACTCCATGTGGTTCGGGCTTTTTCTTTATAGTTTTCTGTTTGCTTTACCACTCTACATACATGAAATAGAATTCCTGATGTACAAACGGTACTTGACAAAAATTTGGTGAGCAAATAGGTAAGTAAAATGACTAAATGAATATTAAATGCAATGAGAGTTTTTACTCTACTGATAGACAACAAACTGGTAAAAGTATTTTCTCCCAGTATGTCTCTGAACCAGTTTCTGAATTTCCTCCCTATCAGTTAATCAATTTAATCTTCAGCTTGAACCACAATCCCTAAATCCAGATTGTTCTAAACTGCTGACAGTCCTTTCTGGATTGATGACTAAACTATCTGAGCTTTTGAGTACCTTTTGTCATTTATTCATGCAGAGCTATCTGGTCCAGGTCCATACTTTCTTCCTCTCTGGCTCATTGTATCTATCATATTGAAGAAACAATGGCTTTGAACTCTTAATGATAAAAACTAAATCAAAAACTAAATCAATAATCATCAGAAATCAAGCTCTAAGGTGACATGTCAGCTTTGTTCACCGTTGTATCCCTGGTGCCTAGCACACACAACAGGCAATAGAACATATTCATGTTTGATGAATAAATGCATAAATGAATGACCAAGGAACAATGATCTATTTTACTATGCAAAATAAAAGAATTAGTGAAAATCATTGAAGGGTTTGTTAAATGTGTGGTTTTCCCTGAAAGGACATCTCTGAATGATTTTTTAAATTTACTTGTAAATATAGTTTTTAGAGATGGCACACTTTTAAATGGATTAGAGAAAATACTGCATATGAGCATTAATTAATTTTTATTTCATTTTTGAAATACATTTTTATATGTATAAAAAATAAGGTAATTGATTTCTTATCACAGGGTGATTTCTAGTTTTCTTAAAAAATCAACTCAGAATAGAGTTTTAGAAGAAAATGAAAGATTTTACTTAAACAACATAGCTTAAACTTTGTAATACTGGAGCTATAGATTAATTTTCTAGCGATTTTCATAGATTTAAATTTATTCAATCTAGAACTGTATTAGATGTTGCCAAACATTTATCTTACCTTTCAATTTGTTAATGCAGGACTATTTTTTGAAGAATCTATTAGTTTTTAGTTTTAAACATTTTAAT
Source organism: Glaucomys volans (assembly GCA_020662805.1). Taxonomy (NCBI): domain Eukaryota; kingdom Metazoa; phylum Chordata; class Mammalia; order Rodentia; family Sciuridae; genus Glaucomys; species Glaucomys volans. Next base: position 446,340 of record JAJEJO010000289.1, read on the forward strand.
ATTTTAGCATTAGCCAGCAGATTTTAGACTTGATTTCTTTGAAAACTATTTAAAATCTACTACTTTATAAATATTTATCAGGATGTTATTCAGCATTTGATTCTAAGCCACAAGGACTCATTCATAGACAATTTGAACTAACAATTCTTTCATCATTTCTGAAGGCATGTATTCAAAATTTCCATTCCCTGACATTTTATTACTTTCTAACTTACATTAAAAATATTAGTCAAGACTCGATTGTGATGGTCTAACATGGGCAAAAAAAGTCCTGAAAGTCTGAATTAAGTATCTATACTATTTTATTAATTCCATAGGTCATGTGGATGCAACCAAAATTTGATTCAGAGTGGTATCATCTGCTATACTTTTTTTTACCCAAAGTACTGAGGATTTCACGATAAAGTATGCTATAAACTTTGTTATGATGATATTTGTAGAGACTTAAATATAATCTGATATCTTGTTTTCTGAAGAGAAATTTGGGGTACAAACACCCAGCACCTCATTTTGGGCACAAGAATTTACAGGCCACCCCAATGGCTGCTCATGTAAGCACTCAGCAACCATTTTTGTACTCACTGACCGTTTCAAGGATACATGCAGTTCACAATGTGTATGCATTACTTTTTGTATTTATATAAACACACTTAAAATGTCATTCAGAAAAATTGACTTGGGAAGTGTGTCCTGCATATATCATGTACATTTTAAAATTTCTATAATTATTTTGAGGCATAAAATATATCTAGCCATAACCTGAGGGAAGCTCAGGCAGTGCCTGCCCTCTCGCTATGGGACATCTTTCCCCAAATGACAGGCATATCTGTCACAGGATGAGATGATTTATCTCCCCTGATTTCATCCTGTAAAGACGCCCTATACAAGGTGAAGTGATAATTTTCCTCAGAGTTAACATGTCCAATGTCTCATTTGTCATTCTAGTCCTTGTGAAATGACATCGAACACTAAATTGGGGACTAATTTTGGTGGTGAGGTTTGGCTGCCTGCCCGCTTCTCTGGGAAAACAAGCAAATTATCTGTACTTTTTAGTCATAGAAGTCACACACCTGGAGTTTTTTTTTTGCCTCCCCTGCTGTGTCTCACCTTTTAACCCTGGCTGGAAAAGCAAGAGAAACTAATGCATGACAGACAATATTTCAAAACAACGTTTTAGCCAGAAAAATGTATAAAATATATGCAAAATATTTTATTTGTGGAAAAAAAAATTTTGGAAAAGTTAGAGGGATTCTGGGGGAAGGACAAAGGCTGTTAGTATATATGATAGCCACAACACTAAGTTACACAATTTATCTTGTACGTTTTTGGAAAAATACAAAAAATTTCTGAAGTAAAAATTCAACAAGTGAATGTATTTTTTTCATCCAGCAAGAAAACAGACAAATAACAGTTGTATAATTTATTTTCTAAATGAACTTCTTTTACCAGATAAACAGGGGAGTCAACTGGAGTGTGAGTTTAGAGTGGACAGAATACCTATTTGATAAACTTAATTTTAACCTAATAATTAAAAATCCTGCCCTGACAAATAAAATTGATCAAGAATTATAATTTGTATGTAAGTAGGCAGTGAAGCACTTAGAAGCAGAGAAGTTAAATAACTTGAAGAAAAAGATAAAGAATAGAGGAAGATGTTTTTTTTTTTAAAGAGCATTATAGTTTTCAACATACAAAAGAAGTAGTATTTTTGTCCACTATAATACTGAAAAAGAAATTAAGATGACAATTCTATTCACAATAGACGCAAAAACCAAAGAACCTGGGAATAAATGTAATCAACGAAAAGAAATATCTCTGCAATGAAAATTATAAAATACTGTTGAAAAATACTATAGAACACATTAAAAAATGAAAAGATACCTTGTGTTCACTGATTGGAGGAATCAATATTGTTAAAATGATCATATTACCCAAAGTGATCCTCAGACTCAATGTAATTCCTATGAAATTACCAATGAAAAAATAATTCTCAAATAGATGGAACCATAGAAGACTCAGAAAAGCCAAAACAAACCCTGAGAAGAAAACAAAACAAAACAAAAAATGCAATGTTGTAGGCATCACAATAACTGAACACAAAATATCCTAAAAAGCTATGGTAACTGAAACAGCATAGAACCAGCATAGCAGACCCATAGATCAAGGCAGCAAAATGGAAACTCAGTAATGAATCCATGCTCATACAGTATCTGATTTTGACAAAAATGCCAAGCAAAGAAAGTCAATAAGTCACAGTACAGGCAAAATTGGACACTCCTATACAGATGAATGAAACTAGGTATTTTTCTCTCACTGTGTACAATAAACAACTCAAAATAGATCACAGACCTAAATGTTAAACCTAAAACTGTGGAATTACTACAAGAAAACATAGAGGGAGCCCTTCAAGGTATTGGCATAGGCAATGATTTTTTTAGATAGGACTTCAAAGCACAAGCTACAAAACTATAAATAAAACAATAGGATCCTGTCAAATTACAAAGTTTCTGTGCAGCAATGGAAATAATAGAATTGAGACAACCTACAAATTTGAAGAAGAATTTGGTAAACTGTTCATCTGACAAGGGATTGGTGTTTAGAATAAATAAGGAATTCAAAAAGTCAAATATCAAAAGAATACAATTTTAAAATTGGGCTAAAGAACTAAGCAGACACTTCTCAATAGAAGACATAAAAATGACCAATTAATTTATGAAAAGATGCTCAACTTCCCTAACCATTAACAAATGCAAATCAAAACTATAGTAAAGGTGACCATCATCCGATCCCAGGTAGGATGGCTACCATTATTAAAAACACAAGAAACCAATACTGGTGAAGATGCAGAGAAAAGGGGATTCATAACTTTTGGAAAGAACATAAATTAGTACAGCTATTATGGAAAATAATATGGAGACTCCTTCAAACACTAAAAATAGGAATACCATGTGATCTAAGCTATCCCAGTACTGAATATATATGGAAAGGAAATGAAATCATTATACCAAGTAGCAGCACTAATCACAGTAGCCAAAATATGCTATCAACATAGATGCCTTTCAATGAATAAATGGATAAATAAAATAGGATGCATTTAGATAATTGAATCCTATTCATAATTGAAATCCTTTCATTGGCAACGGTATGGATGGAAGTGGATATCATTATGCTAAGTGAAACAAGCCAGACAGAAAGACAAAAAACACATCTTCTCACTTGTACAAACCAGTAAGTCAATCTTGTGGAAGAACTGTAGGGAGCAGTGGTCACTTGAGGCTGGGAAGGGTATTTGGAAAGAAACAGAAAGAAGCTCAGCAAGGGGCACCAATAACAATTGCAATGGAGGAATTGCTTCTGGTCCTTAGCACAGTAAGGCAACTGTTGTCTAGAACAAAGTCTGACCTTTCAAAAGGACTACAAAAGATAAGCTCAAAATACTCATAGGATAATACACATAAGGGTTAAAAAGATGGAAATGCTTATCATCCTAATTTGATTATTATACATTGTATACCTGCATTGAATTACCATGTACACCCTAGGAAATATGCCTCAATAAAAAACAGTGCATAATTATTTTGTAAGATTGATATGCTAAAGGAATATGCCATATAGTTAAATTGAGTATACATCTGTTAAGTAATTGGTACCTGTGAGTTCTGCAAGTTATTCCAATGGACCCTTTATGAAGCTCATAATCTAAGTAATCTAAATGATCATAAAATGAATACAAGAGGCATATGGTAGGAAAACAAAGATGGGGGTGAATGTCCTAAAAATCAAAGAAGGAGCAGTAGAGGATAGGAACCAGGAGTGGGAGGAGGAAGGGAAGAGGGAAGTGCTGGGAATGATATAGGCCAAATGATATTGTTACATTGTGTGTGTGTATGAATATGTAACAACAAATCCCATCAATGTGTGTAACTATAATGAACCAATAAAAAATGTGAGAAAAGAAAGGAAACATATTATGTACTGCCCAAAATTCTTCCCCCAAAGTAAATGACATGGATAAAATAAATAACTGAAAATTTTTAAAAAGTATAGTAACACCTAGTGTTTACTGAAAGTTTCCTACTGCCAGGTAATAAATGCATGTGATGCTTTACATGATCTGCTTTATTTATCCCTTATAACACATCTCTGAAGTACAGACTAGAACTTGAATGATTTTATGTTTGGGGAAAATAAATCAAAACAAAGAAAAGTAATTTTCCCAAGGTCTCCCCCCAACTTCCAGAAAGTGGTAGAGTCAGAATCCAAACCTCTCTGCACATTTGTTTGTTCTAACTTTACACTAATAAAAAGTAAAGCTTGGTAAGTGTCAATAAACATCCTGTAGCACATGGAAGAACAGCAGCCTCTATATGGGGTAGAGAAAAGGCAGACATTTCAGCAAGTAATTAAAGGAGGGCTAAAATTTCTTCAAGCTGTAATAGGGATCAGAAAAGTTACTTCTAAAGGACACGACCCTATGAGAAAATCCAAGTAAAGATGAAGGGCCATCTTCTTTGTCATTTCAGTCTTTCCAGACTAGAGCACAAACTTCAGAGAGAGGATTTTAAGGAGATTAAATCAGGAAAAATTATTTACAGTCAGATTGTTGACTGCAAATTCCATGCCAAAACTAAGCTGCAAAAATAAGACAAAAAGGTGCAAGTAGGCTTTTCTGTCACTGACGACATCTCCAATTAGTGGGAAAATGAGCAATTATTTGTTAAAATTACTAGAAAAAGTGATCAATGATATGGATAAAACAATTAATTTATATTTCTATTTTTATATACTTTATTAAATTAGGTTAAATTTGGATTTAAGAGTATGATGTAATTGATAGATGGTTCTTCAAGTCTGTTGGCATTTTTTTTTCAAGCCTATTTTTTCCCTTAAGTAGATGGTTGTGGTAGGATGAATGAATATTGGTGCTAATTCCTGCTTCTGAATATGGTAGCTGGGAATTTTCTGATGTGCTTCAGTCAAGGATCTTGACATGGAGAGATCATCCTAGATTTGGGGGGAGGGTCTTACATAGTGTCCTAAGTATCCTCATGAAAAGGAGAAAGAGGAAGATTTGTAGAAGAGGAAGAACTCTGTTACATGGAAGCAGAGGAGGAAAGGCGATGAGTTGTGGGAGTCAAGGACGGAGTTCAGGATCCAGAAGGTGAAAAAATCCAGAAAACCTACTCTCCTAGAGCCCCTACAGGGAGCACAAAGCTGTGGACACCCTGATTTTACCCTGTTGAAGCTATCATGATTGCCTCGCTTCCAGAACCACTGTAAGCTAAAAATTTCACTGAAATTTTTCACAGAAGTTCATAGTAAACTAATAAAATTGTATGTAAAGGGGTCTGTTTCATATTGTCATAAAATTTCTTAACTACGACATATGTTGATGTATCTAAACTGATAATATATAATATGATATAGGTGACTACTTTTTGCCAATTAAAGAATGGGAAAACCCAAAAGAAGTATAAAATTAATCATTGCAACTATTATATCAGCTATTTGTTGATATAAAATTAAGTGTTCATACATTATTAAAAGCAAAAAACTGTGTAAATATAAACAAGATTGAAACTGCAGCAAATATGGACTAGAGTTACCTAGGGCCTATACACAAATGATTATTAAACAGTAAGCTGGTCATTCAAATAAGCTTCTAAAAATAAGAGAGAAATATTTTTAATTCTACCAAATTGGTACAGACTTAATCATCTTATTTCAATGACTTACTTTTTGTAAAATCTACTGCAAATTTATATTAGAATTACAATCTTTTATAATTCACTTTAATTATTTTCACTCTCACGTCCAAACCTCACCTTATGTCCTATTGTTTTTACCAAAATCCTTGCCATCGATTCTTAGATTTTTTTTTTTTGCACCCTACATTTGTTTCTTCAAAAAGCCTTGTTGGCTTTACTTTTAAAAAATAATGAATTTCTTTCTTTAGCTAATAAGCAAAAATTACATATATGTATGGGATAACATTGTTATGGAACATGTAAATAAGGTTAAACATTTCTATCTCCTATTTTCACTTCATCATTTGTCATTAAACAACAACAACAAAAAACATTAAAAATCCTTACTTCTTGGTTTTTGAAATAGTGTACTCTGTGGCTATCTACAGTCAGCACAGTGGTCAGTAGCAGGTCAGAACTTCTTATTCCTACCCCAGTGTAACTCAGTATCCACTTTCCTCCTCCAGCCCTCCCAGCCTCTGGAAGCTTTCACTGTGCATCTCCTCCACATTCTTCTCTTAAGTGTTCATCATTCTCACATAGATTACTGCAATGGCATCCTAACTGGTGACTCTGTCTAACCTGTGTATTATTATAATTCATCAGCAACAAAGATCAGAGTCGTTCTGTGAAAACCAGTGCTGTCATTTTTCTGTGACATAATCATACACTGACTTCTGAGGACTACTTGACCTCACACTCCTCCTCTCTTGCCTATTTTTTAATTTTTTTTATTTTTACAGACTTCATTTTGATTCATTGTACACATATGGGGAAATTTTCATTTCTATGGTTGTGCATGATGTACATTCATATCATTCTTTTTATTTATTTTTTACTTTATCCCCTATTAGTTTCCACTGAACTCACTGCATCACAGCTGCTTTTCACTTGCTCATTCTTTTGAAGTTTCCAGTCTTGATCTTAGATTACATTTTCTGCACTGGCTCTTCCTGCTTTCTGGAACTCTCAGCTCAACACCTTCATGGTTTGCTTTTTTTCCTCCTGAACACCTCCTGAAAATAATCTCTCTCTTGACAGCTTCATTTGAATTCCACATCTCTCAACATTCTCGATAATCCCAACAGTGTCTAATTTTATTTTCTAGAACACTTTCCACACTTTTCATCAGCTGAATATACTAATTTACCATTTCAAGAGGTCTGTAGTACACATTTCTTCTTTTTTCTTGGTACCAGGGATTGAACTCAGGGGCGCTTAACCATTTAGCCATATCCCCAGCCCCTTTTTCATGTTTTATTTTGAGACAGGATCTCACTGAGCCCTTAGAGCCTCCGTAAGTTGCTGAGAATGTCTCAAATTTGCAATCCTCCTGCCTCAGCCTTTTCCTTTACATTTTAACATCACTGAATTCTTAATCTAATAACTACTGTAAGCTAAATGTCATTACTGGTTCAACAGTATGATAAACATTTCAGTTACACCTCCTAAGATCATGGAATGGCATCAACATAACCCAGATTTGGCATTTTGCTGATTTTTTCCTTGTCTCTTTCCACTACCAGAAGTAAGCCTCCTGAATACAGGGATGCATTTTTTATTTTATTTACTCACGTATCCCTAAAGCCTATAATAGTTTCTAGTACAGGGGGCACATCAAATGAATATCATTTCAATGACTCAATCAGCAATTATAAATTTTTTCTATATTATAAATACAAAGTAAAGGTTGGCTATTGTAGCTGTAGTCTTTAAGAACAGTCAGAAAAGATGTTGTTAATGCATTTTCTGTAAGGTTTTGTGCAATCTATTGCTTATTTCTCTTCTGTGATGTTAGTATATATACTTAGGAACATTAAAATTATTTCCTCAAATAGGATACTGTTTTATTTTTTAATAAATGAATTAAATTTGAAATAATTATTTATCTCTGTATTATGCTACATTTGAAATCCAAACTAAACTGATGACTTTTATGATAGGTCTGTACTGAATGAAAATATTTCCTTAATAAGAAAAGTTCAGAACTTAGAACATATAACTCATTGTTAAATTCACATTAGCATTTTAGACCTATTATTTATAGTTCAATTATAAAGTCTTATTAAAATCTCAAAGTTTAACCTTTTAGTTTCTTAAATATGTTAAGAAAGTCATTTTAGACTTAAGAAGCTCTCTATAATGACATAAAAAAGGAAACTGATTCACTGAAATGTAGTCACTGAAAAATACTGCCTGTGTCTAATAGAATTCTCATGACTACAATCTCAAGACAAAATTTAAAGGCATTACTCTATATTATGGGAAGTAAGAAATATGACCAATCCAGTGTTCTGAAATCTTGCACACATTTGTCACATTTACATACACTTCAGCTGAAATTTTATATTGTTTCCAAACATTATCTTCTTTTATCAACTTGTGTTATCAACCATATCTAAACATTAATTATATATCCATTAAATCACACTGAATTAATTATTATCAAAATAGTGCTAAAGTAGTAATTTCACACCTTCAATCTAGTGAGCAAAACGTAAGTATTCACCTTGGAATTGGTGTGAAACTCATTCCGTAAACACCTTATACCTACAATTATTCTATTGCTCTATTCTATGCTATTAAATTCTTTATATTCTTTTGTGAGCAGATTGTGTCCAGTAAAAAGTGTCAAAAAGAGGATGCTTAAAGAGCTATAAATATTCAGAACTTCATATGACTAATTAAATACATATTGACATTAAGTTGGCATTTTAATTAATTATTGAAACAATGCCCATGGACTATTGCCATTTTTTTCTGATGTTGTTGACATAGAAAATATGAATTACTATTTTATGTCCTACATTCAGGTCCAACTCTGTTCAATCCAATCTGCATAACACTTAATCTCAAGTGCAGGTCCAAGTATTAGTTTGTATTTATTTCCACCTTAATCACAAATTTTACAAAGGCTGCATAAACTATTTCTACCTCAGTGGGTTCTATGAGATCAAATATGATAAATTACATCATAATATACAAATTCTATGTTGTTTCAAAAATGTAGGGGTAAATGGGATTAAAAATTATCTCTAATTGCATGTCCTTCCACAACCATTATTAAACAATATCAATATTGTTTATAAATTAAAAATAATTATACTTGAGGTAGTTATATTGAGGAACATATTATATATTATAAAATAAATCTATTTTGAATGCACAATCCAATGCTTTTTATTGACTTTACCAAGTGGCTTGCTATCTTCATAAATTACTTTTAAGAAATTTCCACCTTCTAGTATAGTCCTTCATGTCCATTTACAATTAATCACCTTACCCCCAGACCTAACCAATGACTAGTTAACTTCCCATCAATATACATTTGTTTGTTTTTGACCATTTTGTATAAATAGATTCATATATTTTGAGGTCCTTTGTGTCTGGTCACTTTCATGTAAGAGATTGTTTTTGATGTTCATGGAATGTGACAACAGTTTGTATCTTTTGTTGATGAGTAGTATTCTACTGCAAGAATATGCCACATTTTATGTCTTCATTTATTCTATTTAGATTTGTTTTTGTTTTTTTATTGGCGGGGGACGGTTTGTGGAACTCATGCTTCCATTACCAATCACATGAAAATATTTATGTGGAAATATACTTTGAATTGTTTGGTTTGATATCTAGTAGTCAAAATGCTGAGTCAGTTCATAGTTTCACATTTTAGCTGTTCTAGAGTTTCAAACTTGTAAGTGGCTGCACCAATTTACATTATCACCAAGGATGTATCAAAGCTCCCGTTTCTCCATACCCTCACCAACTCTGCTATTGTCTGCCTTATTTATTATAGATATTTAGTGTGAAGTAAAATCAAATTGTTTTAAGTTTTATTTCCCTAAAGATTAATTATGTTGAACATCTTTATTTGCTTATTGGAAATTTGTATATGAATTCTAATGAGATATTTACTAATATATTTTGTAGACTTTTTAATTTGATCATTGTCTCATTGAGAAATAGGAATTATTTGTAAATTCTGAAACATTTTCTCACAGACTCTTGATAATATTTTGATTTTCTTCATAGTTTACTCCAAAATGAAAGAGTTCTTTTAGGGATGGTGACTTAACTTCAGTGATAGAGCACTTGACTGATGTGTGGGGCCCAGGGTTCAATCCACATTACCACCAAAAAAGAAAGAAAGAAAAAAAGAAAGAAAGAAAGAAAGAAAGAAAGAAAGAAAGAAAGAAAGAAAGAACAAATGTTATTTTACAGACCATGCAGCGGGTACCATATCTAAGAAAATTTTGTCTAACCCAAGAACTCAAAGATATTCTTCTACATTTTCTTTTAGAAGGTAAGTTTTTCTATTTTTGTTCTATTTATGGGATACAACATCGTATTTTGATATATGTGTACAGTGTAGAATGGTTAAAACAAGTCATATAATATATTCATAACAACCTATAATTATCAACTTTTTGTGGTGAGAATATTTAAAATGTACTTTCTTATAAAATTTTAAGTATATAGTGCATAATGATCAAATATAGTCACCATGATCTATATTAAATTCTCAATACTTATTCCTCTTGTCTAATTGAGACTTTGCATTTTTTTGGCTACAATTACCAAAACTACCAAGTTGACAATACAGATTTTTCTAATTCATAAATATGTGATTTTTCTGCTTTTATTTAAATCATTTTCCTTTCTTTTTTTCAGAAATACTTTACAAATTTCGGTTTAGAAGTCCTGTACTTGATTTACTAAATTCATTTTTATGTATTTATTGTGTTGTGTGTTATAGTGAAGAAACTAGTCTTAACTTCATTTTCCAGTTACTCCCTGTTCATATATGAACATATAATTAATTTGTGTAACTTGAAATTTTGTTGTATTTATTTGGTTTATTTTTTAGTGAGAAAAATATTTCTTCAAATCTTCTACATTTGAATATACATAAAAATTTCATTCTTTCATATTAAATCTTAATGTCTTTTATTTAACCTTCCTAATTGGGTGACTAGAACCTATAGTAGTACTCTGGATAGAGGAGGCAAGAGTTTGAATTCTTGTCTTGTTTATAATCTAAGCATTTATTCCTTTACAATTAGTTGTAGACTTTTTATAGATATAAATGATCAGATTGAGATATTTCCCTTTAATTTCAAGTATGATAGGAATTTTATCATGAGTAGCTGCTAGATTTTCTCAAATTATTTTTATTCATCCATTAAAGACATTGCATCTATTTGTGTCCTTTATTTATTAACATGATGTACCACATTGGTGAGTTTTTGAATGTTAAATTAATCATGTATTTCTGCAACAAAATATATTTCATAATATATATCTTTTCATATAATATTATATTCCATTTTTTAATAATTAGGTTGAGGATTTTTGTTTCTATGTGCATGAAATATATTATTCTACATTCTTTTCCTGTGATAACTTTGACTTCAGTATTGGAGTAAAACTGACCTAACATTGCTCTAAGCAAAGATTTTTTTACATCCCATAATTTTTAACATGTATTTTCATTTTCATTTGGTTCAAATATTTTATAACTTTTCTTTGCAATTTCTCCTTTGACCTGTGACTTCTTTAATATATGTTGATTAATTTTTCAATAAAACATTTTATGACTTTTCTTTGCAATTTCTCCTTTGACCTGCGACTTTTTAAATATATGTTGATTAATTTTTCAATAAAATTTTTTATGACTTTTCTTTGCAATTTCTTCTTTGACTTATGACTTATTCAATATATGTTGATTAATTTTTCAATGTTTTGGGATTTTCTAAGTCTTCTACATCTGTTGATTTCTAATTTAATTCCATGGTATTTAGAGAACATGCCTTATAATATTGAAATAGTATTTAATTCCTTTGAACTTATTAAGAGTTATTTTGTGATTAATATATGCCCATCCTGTAGAATGCTCCATGTGCTCTTGAAAAGAACTTGTATGTTGCTCTTATTGAGCACAGTGTTCTACCAATGTTTGTCAGATCTAGTTGATTTATAATTATAAATCAAACTTTGTATTTTTTTGCTGGTCTTTTCCCTAGTTATTCTATCCAATTGTAGAGAATGGATTATTGAGTTTTCCAATGATTACTAATTGTCTCCCTTCCTTTCTGTCCATTGTTTTTTCTTGTATGTTGAGACTTTGTATTTAGGTGTATATGGATTTATAATTCATGTCTGTGTTTACTTTTACTGCTGAATTATCCCATTTATTAAAATAAAATATTCTACTTTGTTTTAAAGTCTATTTTGTCTCATATTAATATAGCTTCATTGAAGTGTTGGGTATAATTTGCTTAAATTCTTTTTTCTATTCTTATACTTTTTACCTGTGTTTTAATTCTAAACTCTCTTTCTTATAAGCGATATGTAGTTGAATCATTATTTTGCTTTTTGTTTTTCAAAATCCATTCAACCAAACTCTGCCTTCAGATTTGAGTGTTTAACATTTAATGGAATTCTGAGATGGTAAGATGTACTTCTGTTATTTTGCTACATGTATATACATCTTAGGGCTTCTTGCTAGATTATTCCTACATTACTACTTTCTTTTTCTCAAAAGGATATTTTTAGTGTGCCTTTTTAGTAACTTTGGATGTCTTATATTATGCCTTTGTGGTTTTTCTGAGACTATAATTAACATCTTAACAATGAAGTTTATGTTAATACTGACTTAATTTCAATAGAATGCATAAACTCCATACCAAGCTAGTGTCAATACATTTCCTTACTTTTATGTTATTATAACAGAATTTGCATTTTTATACATTATGAATACATCAAAAGAATATAAGAATTGTGTTATACAGTTGTCATTTAAGTCAAATAGAAAAGAAACAAAAAATTCAGGTTTTTATATTTATCTGTATAGTTGTCATCACTGTTGTTGCTCATTTATTTATTTATGTCCACTTGAGACCCTTCTTTTCAGTATGAGCACTCCATTATTTGTTGCTGAGTTGTTCTTATAGTGACAAATCTCAGTTTTGTTTAACTGGAAGTGTCATAATTTTTCCTTCATTTTCAAGGGTTAGATTTGCTGAGTATATTGAACGATGTTCTTTTAGTGTGTGTGTTTGTGTTTGTTTTCTGTTTGTTCCCAGCATGCTGAACATCTCATCCCATCACCTTCTTGTCTCCAGGGTTCCTAATGAGTAGTCACCTGTTCAATTTCTGGACAATTCCTTTGTACACAATGAATCATTTTTGTCCTGCTGCTTTCAAGATTTTCTGTCTTTGTATTTAACATTTCGACTAAGATGTGATTACATTTATCTTTCTTTCTTTCTTTCTTTCTTTCTTTCTTTCTTTCTTTCTTTCTTCCTTCATTTCTTTCTTTCTTTCTTTCTTTCTTTCTTTCTTTCTTTCTTTCTTTCTTTTTTCTTTTCTTTTCCTTCCTTCCTTCCTTTCTTCCTTCCTTCCTTTCTTTCTTTCTTTCTTTCTTTCTTTCTTTCTTTCTTTCTTCTTTCTTTTTCTTTCTTCTTTCTTTTTTCTTTTTGATACCAGGGATTGAACTCAGGGGCACTGCCACATCCCCAGCCCTATTTTGTGTTTTCTTTAGAGATAGGGCCTGAGTTGCTTAGTGCCTTGTTTTTGCTGAGGCTGGCTTTGAACTTGTGATCCTTCTGCCTCAGTCTCCTGAGCTGCTAGGATTATTATAGGCATCTGCCACCATCCCTGGCACATTTGGATTTCTTTGAGTCCCAATGGACTATATTAAGATGCTTAGGTGTATATACTTATTAATATTTTCTCATCTAATCTGGAGGTGATTTGCATATTATCATTCTCTCTCTTTTTTCAAATCCTGAAACTTCCACTAAATATATGTTTGTTTGATTTATTGCATCAACTACATTTTCTTTGTAGGTTTTGCCCAAGATTATCAGACATATTTAATTCCAATCTGTTCTTACAGGATTTCCCAAACACTTTTTAATGATTTGAACAGAGAATTGATTCATAGAAATCTAGAGAGCATTATTTAACATTTATAAATATTAAAATTGTCATTGTAACTGTATGTTAAAGGCACTGAAGACAAGGCTGTATTTTACTACCTGTGTTTCTTAAATAATTATATATAGTCTATAATGATTGGTGTATTAGTCATGGTTCTCTAGAGGAACAGAAGCAACATTAAGTATGATTATAAAAATGGATTTATTAGATTGCTTATGTCACCAGAATTTGGATAGTCCACAATGGCTGTCTGCAGGCAGGAGAGCTGGAAGAACCTGTAGCTGCCCAGTTCAAGAGGTCGAAGCCCCAGAACAAGAGAGATCAGTGGTGCTACCCTGACCAGTGCTACCCTAGCTGGAGACTGAAGGCTTCTGGAAACTCCCTAGAGAACCACTGGCAGAGTCCACTTTGGAAGAGTGAAGAAAAGAGAGTTTGATATCCTCAGGTGATAATCAAGAACCTGTTCAAGAAGAATCAAGTTTATATCTTTTGCTGCTTCCTTGTTCTTCCAACTTTTATTCTATCCAAGCTGCCATCCTATTGGATGTTTCTGCCCACACTTAGGGAGGATCGCCACTTAAATTCACTATCCTATATGCCAGTCATTCCTGGACACATCCTCACTGACACACTCAGAAGCCTCTTAATCATGGGCATCTCCTGATCCAATCAAGTTGACAATTCAAATTAACCATTACAATTGGGTAAGTAAAAAGAAATCAATTATCAAGAAAAAGCATAGCAATGAATTGTTTATTAGTATTCATGTATATATTACATTAATTTATTACGATTAAACTCTATCATATGAAAAATACTTACAAGAATATCTTGCTCTCACCCAAGTTGTACATAAACATTTCTTATATTCTGTGAAGAGCTGAAATATTTTCACATGTTCCTATTTTTTTATTGCTTTATTTTTGGATTGTTAAAATAATGGCATACTACAATTAAACTGGAAAATAAAATGTTCTACTTAATTATCTTGTGTAGTTAATACAAACCTTAATTTTATTCTTATTTGTCAACACTTTTTTTGTTTTGCATTTTATTTCAAATTGGACATTTGGAATAACTGATCCTAATGAACAAAATTTGCATAATTTGAAAGTAAATCACAATACTAAAATTGATTTTCCACAGCTTTATTGTCACATATAGCATATTGGACACATGTTTAGATTTTATTTCTTCAACTTGTCAGTCAATCTATTATATTGTAGTCTGATACTTTTGTAGAAAATGTAGAAAAAAATAAATATACCCTTGTTATCTTTAAGAGGTATAAAAATAAATGTATCATTATACATATATATATATGTATATATATATATGTTTCCCTTCTAATTTGATAATTGTTTGGAATCCATTTATGTAGCAATCAGTTTTCAGTTATGATACACTCATTTTTCACCTTTCATTTGTAGGAGTGTGTGGGTGTAATATTGCTGCAAGTTACATGAAACTCTGGGAAGACAATATTTTATGAAACAGCTGTCATTTTAAAAAATATAAAGCAGAAATAGAAAACATAACAAAAATGTTCCAATGGGGTTACAGTCAGAAGTTTTTATATTAAAGATTTTTTTCTAACACTGACTTTAGAAAGAGGTGGATAGAGGATTTAAAAACTGCATGTTCAAACCAGTTTTTTGCTAAAATGCCTTTCACCATATTCACATCTGGTTCATCTAATTAAGTTTGCAACTGTTACACTTTGCCACTAACATTTTATAGGAGTATACTTGTCAACACAGTCAAAACAGACTATCCTTTACTGTTTTTAAAAGAAACCATGAATATAACCCTGAGGATGATTTTCTTGTCATTCTTGTTCTATTTGCTTAACTTCACATTTCAAATCCGTTCAAATGCTAGAATTTTGCTTTTTCTTTATTCGGAGGTAGAATCCCCAGCTGGTATTACATTGTTTCTTATTTCTGGTTTGCAATTCTATTTTCAATGTTCACATATCCTGTGAGTGTGATTTGTCTCAGCATGAAACATCATGCTTATTTCAAAGCAGACTCCCTTCATTTTTCTTTCAAGACTTTCAGTGTTTCTAAGAATCTGCTCAGCAGGGTACAGCACTTTATGTAGTTTCTATGTTTTGCTGCTTCATCTGACAATTTCTGTTTACACAATTGAGTGACATTTGGATGGAAAATAGGAATATTCCATTAATTTGGATTGAGCTTCAAGTCTCTTCCTATTTTAGAATGTGAAAAGTTTAAATGAAGATTAAACACCTCTAAAAGAACTAAGTTAGCAGAGATATGTTGATCATCAAGTGATGTAGTAGCAAAATTGTCTAAACATTAAATAACTGGGAAAATCTCAGAAAATAAATCACAGTAGAAAAGCATCCATTGGTTGTAATTAAGCTAATATAATGTAACTTGATTGCATCTTTGAAACAAAGTAGGTGATGGGAAAGAGAGTGCCAAAGGAAATTATTTTGAAAGTGATAAATACAGTTTTGCTTTGTTTATTCAAAAGGAAAATAAGTTATGGGTGTTGACAGAAATATTTCTTGGTTCCTCTGTTCTAGAGGTAAATTGTATAGAAGAGAAAGTTAAGTAGAAACTTCTACCCCCCACCTCCCCGCCATTACTATAATGGAGATCTGAAATGTGCTCCCCTCCAAAAAAAAGGCTCACATGTTGAATGCTTTGTTCTCAATGTTGCAATTTTCGGAGGTGGAGCTTTTGGTGATTGGGTCGTGAGGTCTCTTATCTCATCAATGAATTCATCCATTGATGGGTTGATAATTCAATTAATTTTTAGGAAGTAGTAGACATGTAAGAAATAGGGCCTAGTTGGAGACTTTAATCCAGTCACACCCACTGTACCTCAGACCAAAACCAATGGTGCCAGCAAACAATGGAATGAAACCTCTGAAACTGTGAGTCAGAAAAAAAAGAAAACCTCTTCTTGTTTACACTGATTTTCCAAACCTTTTGTCACAGCAACAGATAGTTTACTAACACATGCATACAAATATAAAAGAGTAGAGACGCCCTTATAGAAAGAAAAAGGCAGAGACTTTCTAATATAAACCAGATACAAAATAAGTGTGAATAAAATCTTCAAGTTGTGCTGACCTGGTAAATACAAGGACAGAACCTGAGATAAAATAATGTGGCCATGAGTTAAGGGCACTGTGACCATTTCTGTGAAGTAACCCATCCCTTTGGAGGCCCCAGAAGCTGCCGGTTTCAGACAGACATGGGTAGTCTGGCTCCCCCACCTAGCTCACCCTGCTAACCACCAGGTGCAGCCTGAAATAGCTAAGCTGGAGCTGGCCACTTGCATTCTCCTTGAAAAGAAAATGATTAAAAAAGGAGGAAAAGGCCCCTATTGTAAGCCTGCCAGGGGGTTTTTTATGGTTTTCACTTTCAAAACCAGCTTGTTGAAGTCACTCACTACTACTGCTTCCCTGACTTGGAGTACTGGTCCTGATGCATCAGTCTGTTTTCTTTCTTTCTTTTTTTTTTTTTTTTCTCTCTTTCCCCCAAAATAAACTTTTTCCATACTTTAGTCTCTGGTGGTCTTACTACACATTGATAATTGGACCCCACAACACAAATTGGAGAAAATTAATAACTAAGAAAAAAAGGTCACATATGTGATGGAATGGCATGGCCTAACGACACCCTTAAAATCCTAAATCAATTAGGAGTTGTACTCACTCAGCATAGCCAATACTTCTTAATCATCTTGTACTTAAGAAAACCAGACATAAGAATTACAGTATTCTACCTCAAAGGCAAATATATAGTAGACTAATTATAGATATAATGTCAGAAATGAGAACATACCCTTAGAGTAGATTAATACAGCTTCCAGGATATGGTTTATTGTATTGCTCTGCCTATAGAATTCTTTTTAAATCCTGATCAGGGTAGGTCCAGAAACAATTTGTATTAATATAGCAAGGACTAGCTCTGTCTTACCCAAGTGATGCCAATTCTCCTTTCTGCTATAATAATATAATCCTAAGGAATTGGTACCATCCGAACATTGTTTATAATACAATTATTGATATACCACAATGATGGTATGATAATCAAACCAGATGAGCAAGAAGAGGCAAGGATATTGGAGTTCATGGTAAAAGTTATATGCTCTTGAGATAAACCAAAATAAATTTCAGAGGCATACCACATCAACAGTTTTTAAGGATCCTCTTTTCTGAAGCATGCCAGGACATTCTGTCCTGAAAAGAATATATTTTATCTGGTGCTGTCACCACTATCCAAGAAGTACACTTAGTATTTCCCTTCAGCTTCTAGAGGTAGCCCATTCTCTATGGGAATACTGCTCTGATCCATTTATGTTACTATAAAAAATTCTAACAGGTTAGAGAAAAGGACAAAGTAAGAAAGGACTCTTTAACAGATCAAAACTACTGTGTAGACTATATGGTATTCAAAGTAAGTGTATCAGAAAAAGCATTTGGATTTATGATAAACCTTGATAGAAAAGCCACTATGTAGAATTATTATGAAGTACCTGTAAGATTTTGAAGTATGGATATGTCATTTGCAGCAGCAAATTATACACCATTTGAAAAGCAGCAGAAAGCCTGAGTATATGTAGGGCATCAGTTAGGCATGTTGTGAGATTTATTCATCTTAAACTGGCCAGATCCCCCAAGCCATAAGGCTGAATGGGCTCAGAGGCCATTCCTCATGTGGTCTCTGTGAAATCAAGCATGTTGACATCTAGGGACTACAAGTAAGTGGCATGAGCAGGTACCCATACTTCCATATCACTCACCAAAATTGCAGCAGCAAGTCACCTTCAATTTATACCTGTGACTTCAAGAGATGTCCATTTTTGACCCATTGATTGGAACTGGGAAGAGCCTCAGCCCTTCCATGTATGTGTAGACTTGTTATAAAGTACATGCCAGAAATAAGTGACTGTTCCACTGTGACCCTACTTACTTGTGACTTTTCAAGTCAGTGATAAATGGAGCTCTGGGCCATGAGAAGAGTGTTACTGGTATACCTGAACACCTACTTTGGAAAACAAAATGTCA
Organism: Glaucomys volans; assembly: GCA_020662805.1. Classification (NCBI taxonomy): domain Eukaryota; kingdom Metazoa; phylum Chordata; class Mammalia; order Rodentia; family Sciuridae; genus Glaucomys; species Glaucomys volans. Next base: position 465,081 of record JAJEJO010000289.1, read on the forward strand.
ACAATTTAGGAACACGTAGATTCATGGGTACAGGTAGCTAACTTAAGCTGATTAGATTGAACAGACCAGACAGTACTGTTGACAACACTGAATAGCAATTAAGGAAAGTATAAGATTTGGATTTTTCCTGTGACTGAAGTACAACTAGCTGAAATGCAGTAAAGAAAGTCGATCATAGACTATAGCAGGCTTCAGAAGCAGTTGTTGATATAAAGGTACATTTAAATAGTTGTTATTTAAAATACATAATGTTGCTGGGCACATTGGCACACAGCTGTAATCCCACCAACTGAGGCAACTGAGACAGAAGGATTACAAATTCAAGGCCAGCTTTAGTAAATTAGTGAGGCCCTAAGCAGCTTTGCAGAATGCTGTCTCAAAATAGAAAATAAAAAAGGCTAGGGATATAGCTCAGTGACAAAGTGCTGCAGGTTCAATCCCTAGGACCAAAAATAAATAAATAAATAAATAAATATGATATAAAATATGTTCTTTTTCTTTGGTAGAGTATGGTTTGTAACCAATTCGAATACGTAGTTTCTTAATTGACTTAATCAAATACACTGTTTCAGCAGGTACCCAATAGAATTTGCATTATGTGTCCCAACCATAATTTATATACACTGACATATCTTGATAAAGCTAAAGGCTATGATGATTTATAGACTAAGAAGATAGTATGGCCAATGAAAATTATGCATGATATGATTTTTAATGTTTTGTATTTATTCTGATTTCTTATTAAAAAGGAACTTGATCCAACTTCAAAATTTGATTTTTTTTTTCTGGGAAAAATGGAGATAGGTAACTGGGATACTATTTGATAATGGAATTCCTGTGACAGAGACAAAGGACTTTATTTCCTGTGGAATAGCCAGCAATCTGAGCATTATGTTTGTATTGGTCCTTAGTCTGTGATTTTTTTTTATTCAACCTGTTCTGTTTTGCATTTTTGGTTTTATTTTCTACTTTTATTGGTTTAGTTATTTTGGTCTTTCTTTTATTTTCTTTATAGTACTACAGAAGTTATATACTTTGAGTTCTCTGTATTTTCACCAAAAAATCATAATGTTTTGCATCCCTGACTTACCAAGGTCTGATATTATTCAATGGTCTTACTTTCTTTCCCAATAATGTGAAATTTAATTTTATTTGACACCTCTTGATTTATATGCTATTATCTATTTTAATCATACATTACATATATTTTAACTCTCAAAAGATATTTTATTTTATTCAACAATTATGCATGCTAATATTCCTGTGCATTGTTATATTTAACTTTTGCCATACTTCACTGTGCACTAGCAGGTGATTTCTTTTTAAATACTGATGATCTAGTGCCGTCTCTGGCATCCAGTGTTGCTGTGAGCAGTCAGCTGTCAGTCTAATTGTTGTAATTTTTATAATAAATTGCCTTTTCTCTTAGATTGCATTTAGGCTATAATTTTCTGCTTAAATTTGCATATTAGTATACTATAACATTATAGTATATATAGATTTTACAATTATAACTAAAATTATAACTAACATTATAGAGTATCTATAATATTATAGAGTATAACTATAGAAGAATGCTATTGCAGTGTATCTATATATGGATTTCATTATATATTTCCTAATTTGAATGTGTTGAGTGACATTTTTCCTATCAGTTCTGGAAAATTCTGAGCCATTATAGCTTAAAGTATTTGGTTCATTCCCTTACTTAGAATTACTATTTTACAGGCATTATATTAAATACTATATAAAGGCAAAATAAAATTCCTGATAGGTCTTACATTTAAATAGAGGATAAATAAAATAAATACAAACCAACATAACATTTGTCAGTGAGTAATGGCATGGAAAAATTATAGAAAGAACAAAAAGAGGAGCCTGGTAAGATTCTATTTTATTCAGAATGACTATAGACTGTCTCAGAAAACACAAGCCATTTGCCTTGTGATGTGGAGTGGAGAGAAGACACTAGGTATCTGAGAAGAAACACCATTCTAAGCACAGGAGCAGAATGTGGTTTGGTGAGAGAGAGCAGCCAGGGAGGAGACAGATAAAATACAGGTAGTTCACACAGGCTTTTTTCCTGAGTTGCTCACAAAAATGGTTGACAAGAGTCTTGAAAAAGCCTCCTTTATGGTTCAGCCAGGGAGAAGCACTTCAAAGCAGCAGCCAGAGGTTTCAAAGTGACTCAAGGACAGCTCCTTAAAAAGGGAAACCAAGTCCTACATACAGAGATTCTTTTTATTTCCTCTATATTGCCCTTAAGACACTTATGGAAACCCAGCACAGCTGGAGGGAGAGAACATAAAAATCACCTTTTCCAAAGAGTGGAGGGAAGGAATATGTGCTGGGCACAGAACTACCTACACAGAACCAAGAATACCAGGAAAGATATCTCAGTCCAGGTGTACGTGGAACTAGGATTTCATCAGAAAATCAGACAGACAACAGCCTCAGACCAACAAGTGAAAGGAATACTGCTGAGGGGAAAAGGAGAGGGGAAAATTATGTAGTGCAAAGGAGAGAACTAAAGCTCAGAATAGGGTCGATAGTGAGACAAAACCATTGGCAAACTAGACTTACTCTAAAACCAGCTGGTGCTTCAATAATCAGATGCACTGCAGGTACATCCCTAGCCCAACACACTCATCATCAGATGCACTGACAGTATCCCTAGCCCAACACAATCAAGATCAGCTCAACCTCTCCTTAGATTGAATTAAAATTCCATATTTAAAGGCTCAACAGAAGAAAAGGCATGTTTATTTTGAAACATAATATATATATGCTTCTGACCCAAAATATACCCACTTGGCTTTTCGAATTGTTAGTCCTTACTGACATACAGAATTTCCAGCTTCAAAAACTAATTTGAAAAAGAGTAAAAACGATACAAGAGAAAGCAATAGAACCAGACTTGGATTTGACACTAATATTGAAAAATGACCACTTTTAAATGTAAATATTTTGTTAATGTTCAAATGAGAAAGGTGGTTTCAGCACAGAGATGCAAACCCTAAGAATCAAAAAAATATTAGAAAGGAATGACAGTAAGAAAAATAAAGAATATCTGTTGTATTAATCAATAGATTCAAACAATGAAGACATGAATTGATAAACTTAGAAATAAGTCAATAGAATTTAATGAAGTCTATGAAAGTTTTTTTAAAAAGAAATTTAATTGAAATGCAAGAGAAAAATATTTTTAAAAAGTAATAAATATGTGTGGAACAATACTAAATTTTCACATATACCTAACATTGGAGCCCCAGACGGATGAGAGAAAGCAGAACAGAGGAATTTATTAGAATAAACATGGTACAAGAATTTACAAATTAATAAGAGACAGCAAAGCACAGATTTAGGAAGCCCAGAAAAGAGATTCCCAACACTACAAAGCACAAAACAATTTATAAATGCAGTATAAATTACATTTTGTAAGGGAAAGAAGCCAGTATAAAAATATTCTGTACTATACTACTCCATGTATGTTAATTTTGTTATAAAGAAAAATAATAGTTTTTGAAATCATATCATTTACTTCAGGGTCAAGCAAGAGACAAGAGGGTGACTAAAAAGTGGCAGTGGAGAATTTTGTAGGTTACTAGAACTGTTACCTGCAGTAGATACACCTAATTTTTTTAAAAACCCATAGGATTTTGCATTGCTAAGGAATTTTTAAAAGTTTAAAAATTATGGTATCAATTGCTTAGATGTTTTTACTTTCTAAAGGTTTAGATTTTTAAAACAATAATTGTACATTATTTTTTCTTCTCAAATTCTTCAATTTTAGTTGAAAATTTCTACTGGTTAGTAAGGAAAACTAATGCTAAAGTTATGTAAGATGAATAGGAATCTAGACTTTAAGAATATCCCTAAAATGGATTGAAAATTTTCATGCTACCACATGGCTTGGTCTAACATAATTAAATACAACTCTGAAAGATCAGCATGTGGAACTAAAGGTATGTAGAAAAACTCTGGAGAAACTTCCAGATTTTGTTTGCAGAGTAGTAGAAATGACAATGATAGAAAATTCCCAGTTGTTACAAAGTTGAGGTTTTTCATAAATTTATTTTCTGCAGGCTAACACTGCTTTAAATAATTAAAATATTTGAATTAAAATTAAAATTGAATCATTAAAAATAATCTCAGGGATTTATTGTCCCAGGATTAGTAAAATATTTTAGAAAAAATATTGCCTATGGCTCAGCTCCTTTACCATTGCAATGACTTATGCACCTGATTCACACTGAAAGAATCTTGTGTAATCTACTCTTTCTCTATATAAAGGACTGCTAAGGTATCAGGTATCAGAGTTTAGAGGGTTATTTTTATTTAATGGACTCTCAAAGAGAAAAAAGAATTAAAATTAAATTAAATTGATAATTCAATAATAAGCAATTTATATGGTTTTATTTACATTGTGTACAGTCCAATTTAAAAGCAAATATATAATTTGCAGTATCTATTTCTTCCTTCATACATTTCTTTATTTACTTGTTCTTGCTTTTTCTACCTCTTTATTTCTAAAGATTTATTTACAAGTTATTACCAGGAAAATGTGCCACATAATATTCCTGGGAATTTTGTAAAAAGAGTTATTGACTAGAATATTGTTTTTTTTTACGTGGCCGATCATGGAAAATTGAGGCAATGAAGCAAGTCATTATGAGTGGCAAAGACAGTAAGAGAACACATTGTGAGACTTACTCAAGTCACAGTTGTGTTTACTAGGGATTATCCTTTTAAATGTGAAAAGAGATCTAAAAACATAAAAAGACAAATTGTATTGCAAACAACATAATAGGTATTTTTTTCTGCTGCTTTTCAGTGCAAATTTGCATAGGGAAAACAAACATTAGAAGCAATTAGATTTCTATGTCGATTCCTCCATTCAGTAGAATTGGTCATTTCCTATGCATTTGCACTTAGTAGAGCATGTAGGAGCAGGACTTCAGGTAGGACAGCACAACAAGCAGGAGCAAGCTGATTACCAGCTGGGGTGTTTCTACTTCCCTGGGGTATTTCTACTTCCCTGGGAGCACTCAAAATTATTTGGGATGCCATCCAACTAATGTTGTGGCACAATTTATATTTTCTCCACCCATTTCTGCTCCTCCCCTCTTTTTGTTTGAACAGTTATCAGAAAAGGAATGACTATTTTTTAAACTTAAAGGATACATTTACTCCAAGAACTTTTTGTCTAGACATCGGTTTATGGTGATATGCTATTAGAAGAGGGAAATGTTGCCTCTTCCAGTTATTGAAACTCATTTTTCAGTCCTGATAGTAGAAAAATTTAGATCACAGAGTACAAATGATAAGCCCAGAGTCCCATCATGGACAACAATATCAACTATCCTAATCAAATCCAGGAATGTCACAAGGGTTTCTTTGGTGACTACTCAAACTGAACTCTAATGTCATGAAACAAATTTAAAGAATAAGTACACACACAGACACACATATATATACACATGTATATGTGTATATATATATATATATTTATATATTCCTTATTATATGTTTTGTATGCTGGCAATTTTTTCACCGAAGCCAGAATGTGCACCAAGAATTCCTGACTTTAAGTATGCCATCACTCTTCATTTCCTGTGGAACATGAAATAGAAAGGGCTAGCTTGGATTGTTTCCTTGCCACTCAGGTTAGACAAAGAAGATTCTTTTTAGTAATAAAATTCTTCCTTAATCCTTCTGCTTTTGGTCTTTTGGGAGAATAGGAAAAAAGCATGTTATAAAATAAATAGCAACAACAATATCTTCAGAACAACTTTGGAAACATCAAATGCACACAGATACTAAAAACACCTCTTTAATAAAAGTATGCATGACATTATCTCATCAGTCTTTGTCTCATGAGAATTTGATGAGTTTAGTGATTCTGGTATGTAAGAGGTATGTTCTCAAAAAAGGATTAGTATTAGCATCTAATATAGAAGTCATTGGAGGGCTTCACTTGTACAAATGAAATTTTAAAACAAATATCAGTAAATATCAAATAATTGGGTTGTATTTTCAAATTGAGAATTCACTATATTTTAAAACTTTATTATTGCTGACAAACACTTGGGGAAAACAACAGCTCAAAGGAAACAAGTTGTTTTGCTCTGAAAAACAGATTTTGAAGGACCCTCTTACCAAAAAAATGAACTGAATGTTTCTTTGATTTTCAAACAACTCATTTATATTAGATATGCTTCTTGCATCATTTAGTGGTAGCAGTGTACTTACACATTGTTTGCAATAGTGTGTGATTTATCACTTCATTGAAGCTTTATTAAACAGTTAAATTTGATCCATTTTATCCCTCCAAACTCGCTTAAAAAGGTTTCAGAACTTTAAAATAATTCAGTATTGGGGAAAATTATCAGGGTAAATTGCATTGGATTTGGAGGTCTTTCTAAAGATAAAAATAAATGACTAATAGCCAGTTAGTAAATGTCAACTAAAGAGAAAATGCTAAAGCACAAGCTAACCAATAGATGTTTTTGCAGTTGTTTTGACAAGTGCATGAAAGTAGCAGGAAATAAGAATCGATATAATAACATTAAAATTCTTTGGCACATGTGTACGTACATAAATGTGAGCATACCTGCTTAAAATGCTGGAAGAAGAAACAATTAAAAATATATGACCTAGAATGGCCAAGTCCTATAATTCTAGAGAATTTTCAGATCATGTTAGTGACAAAATTTACCAGTTCAAAATGTCATCTATTAATGGCTTAAAATACTTCAGTGTATTTTGTTTCTGCAATGGAATTTAATGTCTTCAATTCATTTTTTTTTAAAGTTTATGGGTAGATGTGGGTATTTACTTATGGGAAAAAGAAGATGAAGATCATGCTTCCTTCTTTTTAAGAGATTAGAATTGATTGAAGGTAATGACACAATGATCGACTATGATACTTTTTAATATAAAGGTGATTGTGTAGGGTATTTAATACTGTGGGCACATAGGGACCTTGGAGAGTAATCTGTCTGCAGGGAGGTAAGGCCAGAAAGTTGGTGGTGAGATAAAAGTCTTCAATTTTCTGATGATGAATGTGAAATGAAGTACCTGTAAAAGCAATTTCTTACAATCTCAGAAAAATGTAAAGGAAAACGTCTTATGAGATTCCATAAATCAGAGATACAACAAAATATGTATAGTGACTACTGACTGTATTCATGTCTATACATCTGCTAATCTGCCTATCCATTTATGTACCTATCATTCCATCCATGTATCTTCATATCCCCTGCCGATCACTCTGTAAAATATCTATTAGTAATCATGATATTTATATATTTGCATCCTGTATCCACTTTCCAATAATATAATGGAAACTTTTTCTCATATCATCAACATCATTGAGAACAAGATTTTAATGTCTGCACATCCAATCTTATATATAATTTATCAAACTTTTCATAGGGTTGAATATTAGTTTATAAGTTGTTATGATGAATTTCTTATAACAGCTTTCTTGTATGTATCTATAATTATGAACAAAGGATTCATTACAAGAAATAAAATGGCTGTTGACATGGATGGTCTACTTTTAATATTGAAAATTTAAGCCACTTTATGCCCCTATCTGCAGTATACAAATGTGCTGAAGAATTGTTTCATCTTTACATAGAGTATACTAAACATCTCATTAACTATGGCCTTTTCACACTTATATCTTTGTTGCTTAGCAGTGTCTTGAATATTATAAGTGTTTAGAAAAGTTTATTTTATTAGGTAGTGTCTTCAGGTTCAACCCCTACATCAGAGATGGTGGAGCTTGCATTTATTTTGATGATTTTACCTTGAACTCTTCTATTTAACAATGTTATAAACTGCTTAAAAAACTGACTGATTTTAATGAATTTATCATTCTGCCTTATTTCATGAAGATTATAAAAATAAATATTATACTAACTTGAATTGAGAAGATTTTGACAGCTGTATAAAATGTTGCCTTTAAATTTCATGCACTCCATTGAAGTGCTTTTGTGCACTCACGTATGGAAGCTTCTAGAAAATTTATAAATATGATGTCTAGATTAGAGTAAAACATCTGGTGGAAACCATACAAATTTAAATCAATTTTAAGACATTTCAAATTTTAAAAAATCTAGCTTACTGCCTTCTCTTTAAAGAATCAAAGTATCTCTACAACACAGAATGTTCTCCTGCCTTAAGTAATGAGCCAGGCCCAGAAGCAGTTACTCTTATAGGTCTGTCTGTCAGTTACATGCATTGTGTTTAAAGTGAATGGCCAAAGCAAAATTTTTAATTAGAGATTCTTAAACTAGTCTTTCAGGAGTATAAATAAACTAATGTCTTTAAAAGCACAATCAAGAAGCTTGCTTAGTTTGTACTTTTGTTATGTCTCTGTAGCAGATATTTGCTTTCTAAAATAAAGAAAATTCTTTTACTTAATACTCTAATATGTATCTTTTATTATTTATATTCTTATTTTGATTATTTAATGTTACTCTAGTAATGTCCATTCAAAGCCAATATGGCACAATTTAATTAAAGTACACTTGAGAACTAATAGAGAACTAATAAAAAGACCTACTACCACGTCTTGTTTGTTTGTTTGTTTGTTTGTTTGTTTTTTTGTGGGGGGACAGAGTCTTGTTAAATTTCTGAGACTGGCCTCAAACCTGCAATCTTACTGTCTCAGTTTTCCAATTTGCTGAGATTACAGGTGTGCACCACCACGCTCAGCTAAGAATAGTCACTATCTTTAACGTTTTACTCTGCAATTTCTGTATTTTCTCTAACATCTCTAGATTCTTCTGTTGTCACGCATCCCTCAGTTGTGATTGAAGGATGTAATGTGCTAAGTCAATTGCAGATCCCTAAAAGAGTGAAGCTGAAGATGAGATTTATGCAAATTTGAGATAATTTTCCACTTTTTGGTCATGGAATGTAATTCTTTAAAGTTGGTGTTTTGGCAGGACTTCTGGATTGGTGAAGTGAGGGGTCTGGCAATTTTACATCTCAATAATACAATGATAAATTGAACCAAATTGTTAAAAACAACCATTTCAGAATTCTGGAAATGAATCAAAGGCACACAGCAAACTAAGAAGCATTTATTCAAGAAAAAGTACTGAATCTTGAGGAAAAAAGAAAAAAGAACATGAGAATCATAGCATTCGTACATGGAGCTTCACTTATTTCCCTACACCAAACTCTCTTTAGAATTTCTGCCAAGGAGAGACAAAAGATGAAAATCAGTAATATTGCTGCTAAGAGGTACTCACTTTATTTAAAGAATACAAATATCACATGCTTGACACACTGGCCAAAAAGAGTAACAAAATCAGTAGCAAACAAATGGGAAAGTGGAATATCTGGGAAAGTGGAATATCTCGGTAAGTCTCCAAGTTCTGTGATGGCTGACTCAAGTTACAATCAAGCAGATTACCTGGAGAATTTACAGGGAAATCTGGGATGTTAAAGAGCAAAAAGTAACATCAACAACAAGTCTTATATTCCTAGGAGCCTTGACAGCTGCACAATTGAACAATGCTGAAGAGGAGAGATAAGGTGGGGGTTTTGATTACCACACTTCTAAAGCTGCCTGTAAAGCCAAGACATAGGCAAAGGAGATGTGAGAAACCCTGGAAGAAGGTGGAAAGCAAAGAACATATCTCAACTTCCTGATTTTTCATTGCCATTTTGCTCTGGGAGAGATCCAGCAGCAGAGAATGGAAGCTTTACTAGCTCATGATATTTAAACTTAACCTTTGACTAATAATGAAGTAAACACTAATCTATCCTGACACTGGGCTGATCACTAGAATCATGGACTTAAAGTTAAAACAAGCAAAATAAACATTGATCAGTGGTACCAGAACTTAATAGTCTGCAAGGAAGGTAAGCTCCCTAGATTTAATCCAGACAAGTTATCAAATTAACAAGTAAAACTACAATAAAACAAAGCAAAGCAATAAACACCCTTAGAGGAAAATTAGAAACCAGAATTGGTACAAAAATTTCCAGACTTTTAAATTTTGATTTTTAATTTACGTGTTTTTTTAAAAATTCTCAACCACTATCCAAATTCATAGGTTATAATGTGATATTTCAATACAGTACAAACATTGTACAATTATCAAACTAGCATATCCATCAACTCCAACCTTTGTAATTTCTTTGTAGTGAAACATTTAAAATACTCTTTTCCAGTTATTTTGAAATATATAATACATTATTAACTATAGTCACCCTACTGTCCTCCTATGTAGTTATACTTTATTGACCAGCCTGTCCTGAATCCCCAATTCCGTCAACCTCTGGAGCTTCCAATAAGCAACTCTACTTCTATGATATTAATATTTTATTCTTCATATGAGTGATATCATGTGGTATTTGTCTTTCTGGATCTGGATTATTTTTATAATGTACTCTGGGTTCATTCCTGTCTCAAATTGTCTTTATGGTTAATATTACACTGTACTGTATATCACATTTTCTTTTTCTACTTATTTGTTGATGAACAGCTCAGCTAATTCCATATGGAAGTCATTTTGAATAGTGTACCATAAATATGCAAATGTGAATGTGAATAGTTCTTCAAAATAATAATTTAATTTCCTTTGGAATATACCCAGTAGTGGGTTTGTTGGTTTTATGTGATATATACAAATATAAAAAACTTGTACCATGTAATATTTTGACACATGTATACATTATACAATGTCTAAATCAGTGTAAACTTGCTTGTATCCTCTAACATTTATGATTCCTTTTTAGTGAAAATATAAAATATCCTTCTAGCTTTCTGAAATAGCACACACCAGAGCTGGTTCTAACTTCAGGAGTATTTAGAGGGCACCTTAAGTTAGTAGATTGTTCAACTATTTATTAATAGCTTCTTAGTTGAGAGTATAAAAGGCCATGCAAGTAGAACTTCATATCTCAACTTTTGCTATTATCTTTAAACAATGTTGCATAACATTCATCTGAAAGTGAATAAAGAAGGTATATGTCATATAATTTATGCTCTGGTCTCTTTACCCAACAATACTGCCTAAGGCAGTGTTAGAATTGTCTCAAAAATGTTATGAGTAGTGAATAAAAACTATTTTCCATTGTTTTTTTTTTCAAATTTAATGTGTTTTTATTTGCCACAAACATTTAGATATATCAAAAAATTTTAAACTCCAAAAACATATAAGAGGACAAGCAAGAACAATATTTTCTTGATTAGATTTCCAAGTCTGGGAATGATCTTCAGTGGTTCTTGGCTTTGCCCACTGGGGTTTTAGTTCCACAAACTGAGTCATCTTTTCACTTCTCCTAAAGCAGCACAAGTCTGCAGCCAAGTACTTTCATCAGCTTGCTTCTCCCTGTGGAATTTGGGGCATCTTGTAGCCATCTTTCATGTGGTACTCTGCCCTTTTCAATCTAAACTGAGTGTTTCCACTCATAAATTTCTCAAGAACTTAGGAGCACTGCTTGAACTGCACAGGGATTTACTCCACTAGCCAAAAGACCCTGTCTGTGGCTTTTGCTGAGTTGTCTCAGGCCAACTCCAGGAGGTCCCCTTATTTAAAAACAAAGCCTTGCCTCAACCTTTTCCAGGATATCCTCTGCTCAATTGAAAACTCTGAGGAATCCCCTTCCTTTAGTGCAAGGGATTGTGCACCATCACATTTTTATCTATTTGAGGTTTCAGCAAAGAATATTCCAGCCACACTTAACCTTTTTTCTATGCCAAACTTTAGACAGGTTATTTCTGACTTTTGCTTTCTTTGTTGCTGAGGAGACAGAGAATTTTCAAAATATTGTACTCTGGTGTCTGTTTGCTCAAGAGCTCTTCCCCCAATTTGCTTTCTTTTTCTATTTATTTATTTATTTATTTATTTATTATTTGTTCTTATGAATTTTACATGAAAACAGAATGTATTTTTAAATATTATGCATCACATATGGATTAAAACTTCTCATGCTTCTGGTTGTACATTATAAAAATTGCTTTGGTTGTGTAATCATATACGCATATACGAAAGTAATGTTCAATTCATTCTACTATCTTTCCTATTCCCATTCCCCTGCCCTTCCCTTCATTTTTTTTTTTTTGTCTTTTTTGAATTTTATCACAAGCATTGATAAGGAACCAGGGTTCACCTTTGTTCAGGAATCTCTTTAGTTATGTTCAAGATTCATCAGAATCAAGTTTGACTTTACTCATCACTGGAGGACTCAACGTTACTAAGATTCTGCCACCATATAATGAGGGTATTCCTTCCTTTGGTTTACGTGAACATACTTATTAAAGTCCAAAATGTCACAGTGGTCTGTTGCTATGATTTTTCTAAAATAGCGTATGATTTTTTTCATGATATTCCTTACTTCTTTCTGAGCTTTCACTAGCAGGGTCTTTTAACATCATCCACATTTCTACTAATTGTTATCTATTGTTTCTATTAATAGGCTATCTACTATTCTTCTCAATTATTCCAGCATCTTCCCACTCTCTGATCCAAGGACATTTCCACATATTTACTTATTTTTAAAAAATACAGTACCCCATTCTTGGCACCCCGCTCTGAATTAGTATTCTATTGCTGCAAATTTGAGTAGCAAATTGCACTCACTCAGAAGTTGAAAATAATACCTATTATCTTGCAGTTTTGCAGATTACTAACCAGGGTGGCCTCAAAAGGATTCTCTTCTTAGGGTCTCAGTGCTAAAAATAGTTCCCTGTGGTGGTGAACACAAGGATTCCTTTCTCTTGTTGTCTGTGGATGGGGACACCCTCAGCCTATAGGTGTTGCTTACAGATTCCTACCACATGCCTATTCGCTGCCCCCTTCTCATGCTCCTCCACATCATAGCAGATGCCTCATGTCTAATCTCCTCTCTGAATTCCTCTTTCTGGCTATTCAGAGAAAAAGCTATGTTTTTTGAGGCCTAATTGGTTAACCTCCATATCTAAAGGTAACAGGTTAAGAAGCTTATATAAAACACAAATGCCTTTTGCCAAGTAGCATTATATAATCATGGCAGTAACAACAGAGGGTAGAGATCGGGGGATCATCCTAGAATTCTGCCTAAAAGAGAGATAGAAACAGAAGCAGAAGGAACATCTGATAACAGTACATCAAAGTATTATCCAGAACTGCTGAAAGACTTCCATTCACTGACATTTAGACAACTAGCAATTCCAGAAGTATAAACTAACCATGTTCCATTATGATGCCATTACAAATAAAAAGAAAAAAATAAAAAGATGCCAATAGGCACATGATCTCAAAATGGTAAAAAATAGTAAGATAGAGAAAAAAACTAGCAGTAACTAAATAAAAAATAAGCCTTTATCATTGGGACAAGATTAATCTTTTTTAGTCAAAGTGGGGAAAAAAAGAAATCCTCACTCTACCCTCAAATTGTATCTTAAACCTCCTATAAGAAAGTATTTGCCTACATGGAACCCTGTTATCTAGAAAATTTCCTTAAAAAGAGGTATGCGCTTACTTCCAAAATCTGTGTAATGATATAACAATTTTAGAATACAAATATTGTAATAATTGTATTCATATTAATTAATTGAAGTTTTTAGTAATAGTTACATAATCTAGAGCTACAGACAGTTGTTTAATATTAAGATAGTACACTGAAGGTTCACACATGACATGGAGGATTAGGGCAGTGCCACATCCACCACTATTCCCCTCAGTGTTTGACATGGTTACACTAGGAATAATGAAGATTCTTGCATGGTCTAATCTTCTGGGCAATGTGGACGTGGCATACTCCTTCTTGTTTTTGTGTTATTTCTTATTGTTAATGGTGTAATATTTGGATGTTTGCATTTAAAGATTTCGGTAGAAAATCAGACATTAAGTGATTTGGAACATAAAAATAACACAGCTCAAGACTTAATTGATTTTATATGTAATATCACCTTAACAGAAAGATCAACAAGAGTTGGGACAGGTCAACAAGAGTTGTTATTCATCCTTAGAATTATGACCACCACTCTCAGTTAGCCTAACACAGCCAGACTGCCTGGCTGTTTTAGCCCAAACCAGGATGTGCCCCCCTTTTAGTGAAACTGTTTTCACAGTTCAGGGACCACAGTGGATTGAATATAAGATTGATGGAAAGCTATAACTTTCCCCTAGAGAATAATCTTTAAAGCCTTTAGATATAGGTCTCCCTTTCCTTTAGATAAAAGTTCTAAAAGAAAATAAGAAGTGCTTTTCTTAGAGGTCATTTAACTAATTAGCAAAAAGAAATTCCACTTTATATACAAAAGATGGATTAAAAGGTGCTGTGCTTCATATCTGCCTTTGAGAGAAATGCCAAAAGTGTGGTTAATTGGTATGGCTGTTTGTTATCCTTGACTCAACTTTAAACTATGATGTGCTAAACCTATATAATTTATGAGAATGTCTTCTGCTCTTATCGTTCCTAGTAAGACGAAAACCAGAATTAATTAAAGGTTTCGTGATGTTTTTCTTAGAGGAATAGGAGAAGTTATCATATTTTTATTATACTTATGCCCATCAGATTCCCTCAGAGCTTTCCCCACCTGCCCTTTTATGTAACCTCAAGTGAATGTACTCAAGCAGAATGAATAGAGATCATGTGTGAAACAGTAAAGTCAGAACTTAGAACTTAGCCATGAAACAGTAAACTTAAAACTTAGCCTCAGATTTTTGAGTCTGTATGACTTTATTCTCCTCCTTGCAGACGCCTTCCTCTTCACCAAGCTGCGCCACAACCCCTACTAAGGCTGGACCTCAGCAGGGCAGTCTGTCAAAATCAGACATTTCTCCCCATTAGTGGCAGCTTCCAATGTGAAGGCTATCTGTAACCTGAGTATACACAGGAGGCTCCTGTGGAGATGGATTGTAGTAAGCACAGTGGCAGGCAAGGATCTCTGTAGATGGTGCTTTTCCTGAGATGAAAGTAATTGAAAAAATTGTTCAGCATCTGGTCAGGACTCAGAGCACTGACCATCACCAAACATCATGGACATGCTCAAATTGTTTAGTAGCCCATGTGTCTGTATCCACACATAGTTTTAATATCATGCTTATAATCATAACTGTAGTTCATATTTATTGACTACTTATTACATTCTAGGTCTTGCTGAAATACTTCATTTGTATTAGGTCATTTAATTGTCAAGTTGAAATGCAGAGAAATTAAAATCTATTACCTATACTTTTAATCAATACATTGCATCATAGAATGTTTATATAACATTGTTTGAAAATTTTTAAATGTCTGAAAGTATTGAAGCTCAAGTGACTTACAATATGTTCATGTTTTGGACTGTGTGTTTGGGTCTTTCTAACGTTCATTTGTTGAAGCTTAATCCCTCAGGTGGTATTTGGAGGTGGCACTATGGAAGGGAATTAAGCCATAAGGGTAGATTCCCCACGAATTTTATTAGTGTTTGAAGAAGAGAGATCCCTTTCTCTCTCTGCCGTGTTATTTGAGGTCCCAGAAGAGGGCTATCTCAAAACCTGTACATAGGCCCTCCCAGAAACCTGATCTGCCTGCATCTTGAACTCAAACTTCCCAGCCCCCCAAACTATGGGAAGTATATATTTGATTTTTAACCCATGTAAACATGGTATTCTATATAGCAGAGAGGACTGAGATGATCATTAATATGAAAAACATGCACCTATTTAAATTAGGTAGAATTAATCTAATCACATGAAAATACTTTTGATATATTGCTAAGTATAAAAATAAAAGCAAATTTATTGAAAATAACTGTAGATGTATATGTATGGAAATGTATATGTAAATTCATAATAAAATTTTTGGAAGAATACCTTTGTTAGTATAAAAAGAATAAGTGATGTGTTGACAGGGTGGGAGGAACAAAGAGGGAAATTGTAAACTGAGTTATCTAACTCGTATACTTCAGTGTTTTCTGAAGAACTTGCTTTCCTGCTTAATTTTGTAATAAAAACACAAGAAAGAAAAAATTATTAGTTGATATTTTTTCTTATTAATAGAAAACAAGCATCTGTTTTAAAAGTGAAGTAGAAGATACTTTGGCTTTAATCAAATGTTTTAGTCCGTTTTTTTGCTGTTGTGACTAAAAGACCTGACAAGAACAATTTTAAGGAGGAAAAGTTTATTTGGGGGCTCACAGTTTCAGAGATCTCAGTCCATAGGCAGCTGGTTGCATTCCTCAGGGCTCCAGGCGAGGCAGAACGTCCTGGTGGAAGAGGGTGGCAGAGAGAAGCAGCTCACATGATGATCCAAAAGCAGAGAGAGACTAAGCTCAGCTCAACAAATATATATCCCAAAGGTGCATTCCCCAAAGACCCACCTCCTTCAGCCACACCCTACCCACCTTCAGTTACCACTCAGTTAACCCCTGTTAGGGAAATAATGCACTTTTGGAATTAAGTCTCTGATAACCTGGTCATTTCAGCTCTGAAGTCTCAAGTGTTATCTCACACATGAGGTTTTGGCAGAGATCTGATATCTAAACCATAATGCTAAAGTATTATTTGTGAGGAAACTTAGCCTACTTGTGAAATTATAGCATATATTTCTGTTCTTTTGTGTCAACTACAAGGTGAAAAGTATTCCTATAAACCCACATCTCTAGAGTGTCAGAAAATATAACAATCCCCAAGGATTACTTTCCAAAATGTGTATTAAATATTCTGAGACAGTCTTTACATAATTGATAAAAAATAAAGTAAGAACTCTGAATGGGAATACAAAAAACAATTATATGTGCAAGTACATTTATAAGCTTTATTTTTTAATCTATTGTAGTGTTCATGATGACTATTCAGATAAGTGATGTGATTTAAAAATTAGAATGATTAGATTGCACCAAGCTACAATTCAGTTGTAATTGTTTATTGGTTTTAAGAATAAAATTTTATCAATATAGAAACCTAAGAGGAAAATATTACATAAAACAAAATGGAGTTTCACTGAGGGTGTGCAAGAATGATGGAATTCCTCATTTATATTGCTTGGATTGATATGAATTTAGACATTATTGAGGCTTTATAAAAGAATCCTCAGGAAAGTTAGGTGTAAAAAATTTGCTATAAAGAAATTCTAGACATAAAATTTCGCTCTATTTCTATAGACTGATTGTACAATAAGAGAATGTATTTGAGCAAAAAATTGTAAAGATGGTATTGCTTAAAAAAAGATACCACTTAAAACTAATTCAGATAAAATGTATTTAATAATTTGAAAAGCTCATAAATGGCCTAAAAATTTCATAGTGAAAAAAGCAAAGTGTCAATTAGAAATGCTAAAACTGATTCTTGACTTTCATAACTATACATATTTCTTTTAAGTGTGAAAATTTTTAAAGAAATGGAAATTTCTAACATAAAAAATTAAATAGAAAACACTGTCAAACTTCCTGTTTTTCATTACACTCCAGCTATATTTATTTTTTAAGTCAAATATGCCAGTAAGGTGTTAAGCTTGCAAAAGAATACCTTATGTTCGTTAGCAATTATACTTCCTGAAATTGCCTGCTATCAAAATCTTTTATGCTAAATTAGCAAACTGAAATGCAAAGTGGAGGTATGATGAAGGTTTGATGGATATGACAACTAGATTGGTTACTTTTCTCCTATCAAACTTTGAAATGTAAGTGTTTCTAATGTTTAATACCATACAATTTAATGAACATAAATGTTAAGTTTTGATGATGTCTTTATTTGAATCAAAAACAAATATAAAAGATGATTAGTATTATGCTTTTACATTTATACATAATGTAGCAATATCATAACTAAACAATTTTGTATTTAGATAGAATTGTATTATATAGATTTCAAGATGTGAATGACATATAAATATTTGTTTCATTCTTTTATGAATATACATGTAAATATGTAATATCAATCATAGTAAGTTTATTTATTTATTTTATAAAAAATTATTAACATTTACCCTGAGACTTTCAGTGGGCAGGTTACTTCTTATCCTTACCTTGCATTCTTCACTAACTTTAATAAAAGTTCTTAGAAGCAACATCTAATGAATTTGTAAGCATATAAAAATTCTAATAGCCATTTTATAGCATTTTGTTTTGGAAATGACTTCAGTGGTTACCAAGATAAGCTTAGTATTTTATTCACAAGGATATCGAGAATAGGGAAGTTTAAGTTATTTGCTCAAAGGGTTGTTAGTCTTAGACTTCTTATCCCACTACATAACTGTTTTGCAAACTAGGATGTATGGATCCCTGTGGACTTGAAGATATACTCAGGAAATTCTTTTCTGCCCTGTTGGATGCTGTGGTCTTTCTCATCCAAATTTGTTGTACTCCAAGTGATCCTTATCTGAGCAAATGGCAATTTTAATTTGCCAGTGCCTTAGATCAAAATGGTGAAATCATTATTTCATCATTATTTAATAGCACAGAGGATGTTCATTGGGAAAATCTGTGTCCCATAGCAAGGGTTAGCAGAAGTTTTCTGTGAAGTTCAAGATTGTAAATATTGTAGTCATATTAAGGCAACATGATTATTGTTACAACTGCTTAACTCTACAATTGTATTATAAAAGCATACCTAGGTAATATGCAAAGAAATGGGTATAATCATATTCTAATAATAGAGAAAGAAAAGAAAAAAGAAAAAGAAAATTCACAATGGCCCTGATGGTTTGGCAACTCCTTCCAAATGTACCATGAATGTGAAAATCTCTTACCTATTTATATTTCCTTCATACCTCAAAACAAGCACTGTGGTGGTATCCTATCTGGTCTCTCCAAACCCAGCCAACAGATTTAAGTCCAGGGGGAGTTCTTCATATAACTACACTTTAATTCAATTTTTTTATAAGTAAAGAATTCCCATGATTCATACATCAATAAGTAGAAAAACATACAGTGTAATAGTTCTGCCTACACTCCATGCTCTTCTCCCAGTTGCTTCTTTGTAGGAAGGTAGGAACTGTTGTGTTTTTCTTTTTTTCATCTGTGTTCCTTCTAAAAATTTATGTAGGTACATTAGCAGATACTAGCTATTCTTGACAAATATTGCCACACAATGTACATTACTCTACCCCATACCTTTTCACTTATTAA
This sequence comes from Glaucomys volans, assembly GCA_020662805.1. Lineage (NCBI taxonomy): Eukaryota > Metazoa > Chordata > Mammalia > Rodentia > Sciuridae > Glaucomys > Glaucomys volans. Next base: position 484,147 of record JAJEJO010000289.1, read on the forward strand.
AAGAGCATGTGGAGTTTTCCATTTTGTTACATAAAAAGCAGATTCATTCATTATGGCTCTGCTATATTCCATTTCACTGACATCTAGACAGCTAATCTTATACTGATGAGAATTTAGGATGTTTATAATGTTATTCCATTAAAATAATGCTACTCTAAATAGTATTATTCACATATGGGCATAATATATGAGTAATTATTTAATCTGTTATCACTTGCATATATTTACATGTCTAATATGAGGAAGAAAGATTTTATCCTGCTTTTTATGTCCTAGAATATTTAGAAGTAGATATAGATAAACATAGAAACATGGATATGGATTTTTTTAATTTAATTTTTTTATTTTTACACACTGCATTTTGATTCATTGTACAAAGATGGGGCTCAACTTTTCATTTCTATGGTTGTGCATGTATGATTATGACACCATTAGTGTAATCATACGTGTACATAGGGTAACGTTGTCTGTCTCATTCCACCATCTTTCATACCCTCGCCCTCTCCTCCCTCTCATTTCCCTCTAGGTAATCCAAAGTTCCTCCATTCTTCTCTTACTCCCCCACCCCTCAAACTCCATTATGTATCATCATCCACTTATCAGGGAAAATATTTGACCTTTGGTTTTTTGGGGTTGGCTTATAAAAAAAGTTTCCTACATTGGAATGTTTTCTACTTTAGAATATAAGACTTATGAATATGGTCTTTACCTAAGTTCTATTCTGTACCCAGTGTCTGCTACTAAAATCAATAATTTTAAAATATAAATGGCTGCATATTAAATAATGATATGATATCTTAGGTTTGTACAATATATGTTTAAAATAGAAGTTGAAAATTTGCCTCTTGACTTAGCGTTCATTTTCAAGATATTTTGAACTCACATAGTATTGTTTTAATGAGAAGAGGAAAGAATGTCACATTTTACTATTAATGAGATAACAACAGGAGCATATTAACTGTAAATTCTTCATTCTTGCTAAGTGATTTAAGTTGGTGAAGTTTCCAACAATTTTTGAATAGAAATACTGGTAAGAACATTTAGCTATCATAAGGCCCAAGCTTCTAGTCATGCTGACTTAAAAAGTAACCTGTGCCTAGAACAGCAGGTTATTGCAGTTAAATTTCATTAAAGTACCATTTGGAACATTCAGTGAATATTATTAATTTGAATATTATTAATTTTAGAGTAGCCATAATTAATTTTGAATGAATTTTGATTTCATGGCTGCAGAGCAAATGGAATTTATATATAGGCCTATGTTTTGAATTTTTTAAATAACATTAAAATAAATTATATAAGTATAGATAATAAATATTCAAGTTTATGCATGAATATACACATGCATATTTCTTGTAAATCAAACTACATATTATATAAGATTAAGAAATAACCCTGCCTTTTTCTTTTGTACCATTTATTTTTTGATCCAAACAAAAGTTTATTTTCTTTCAAAAGATATATTAATAAAGAATTTTCCTACCAAAATACCTTAAAATTCCATAAATATACTTGGTAATCTTGGTGATATTTAATGTTAAATAAACAATATTTTAATAAAATTAACAGCTTTCTAAATTCTGCTTTTTAAATATAAAAGTGATCTAAAAATATGATATTATTCATATATTCATTTTCTGTTTAAAGACACAAAAAAAGGTCTCAGTGATTATATAACTTAGAAGTCCTTGGAAATCACCTTTTATGTTTATTTAGTAGGCTATCTCATAATAATATGACATGTAATTAATAAATGAGTTCTAAATATGAATTCTCAAAAAGAAGAGAATAAATGCTATAATATTAATCCTGATTTCAAAGCTCATTGTTTTCCAACTGGAAAAAAGAGAAACAAAACTGATAATAGTAGGCTGCTGAATTATGTGTGTTCATACCTCTAAAGTGTAAACTAAGTTACTAAACCAATAAAACACAATAGAAATCAAGTTTCATTACTAAGTTGATTAGGTGAAAGACAAAAGCTGGCAAACTATTTAAACACATTGCATATTAATCAAGACATATGTAATGTTCAGGCATTTAAATAAAGGAATTTCATAATAATCAAAATTTATTTTTTTGTGCTCCTAAGTATCTCCCTGACTTTCACAGATTTCTTTGATAATTAAAATTATATTAGCTTGGACGAATTCTTTAATCTCTCTAGACTTATTTTCTTCTTTTTGTGGGGTGGGGACAGGGTCTCACTGAGTTTCTTAGAGCCTCACTAAATTGCTGAGGCAAGAAGTTAGTTCTCCCATAGGCAGCCGGATTATTTTCTTAATCTATAAAAGGGCAAAAACTTGTCCTGATAAAATTATTGTAAAGTTTTAAGAAGTTAGTAAGTGAGAAGCTCTTATCAAACTGTCCCTGTGGGAAGAGGATAAAAGCTGGAGCAGAGGACAAGGCAGAATGTGGTGACAATTGGAAAGAACTTTATTATGTGATGTGTACCTTCTTGCTTATTCAGTTATAAGCTATAGGGATGTTATGAAAAACTGCCTTGGGAAATTGTATTTTCTTTTCACTTTTCTATACTGCAATATGTATATTACTGTAATGTAATTACTTTTCCCCCTGGATTAAAGATACTCAATAGCTACTGATTCTAAATATAGCAATAAGAAAATAATGCAATGAAATAATATTCACCATTAAAATAATGCTTTCTCATAGGAACATATATATGAAGTTTGGAAAACCAATAGAATATTCCATTATTCTTCAGAAGATGTTTCAGCTACACATGCAACTAGAGACAAGGCCAAAGAAGTTTTCAGAAGATCTCTTCAATACCCCTGGATTGAGTGTTTCAACTTCATTTGACATCAATCATGGCACATCTCTGATCTTTGCTTCACAATCTTTTCCAGGAGTGGTTTCCAGTCAAATCCTCTGGTAACTTGATAATTTAAAAAAATATATTATTTCTTTCATTTGGTTAATGAGTCAAACTCAATCAAATTGCTATTATGAATTAACCTGGGACTTAGAAAATGTGGAGATGTCATGAAGATATAAAATGCAAATCTTATAGTTTATATATTGAATATAATTTTATAAGACATTAAAAGCACAATGTTATTCATGAAAAATATGACTTTAGTACTTATTTGTGAGTGTAAAATTATTATCTGTGTACTTATTGTTAAGTCTTACATTTAAATACCATTGAAGAATAATCAAGATATATAATGGACTTTGATCTGGAATATATATATATGTATATTTTACATACATTATGTTTATTATAAGCACTTTCAACAAAAAATAAAATCAACCTAATGGAGAACAGAAAAGATTGTATTTATTTGGAGCTAATTAGGATTACAATTCAGGAAAACACAGATTCCAACTTTGTTGAAAATGTGTTCCTTGGTTTTACAAAATGGCACTGTTATTTACAAACTTTCGCTGCAAGTGGTGCTGGAGAGTGCATTACTAGTTGGTCAGGAAATAGTATTGGTGATGGCAAAAGTTAGGGTGTCTCCCAAGAAAGCCCCTGGTTGTGCTCCTAGTCTTGGGTTAGTTTGGCTAAATGGGCACAATGTACAGAAGATCAGTAGAGACTCACAGACAATGTCTCAGGAAACTTCAATTTGACCCATTTCAGAGGTTCAGATGCAGACGTGTCTAAATCTGATTAATAGATTATCTAACTTCATTTTAAAAGCCTCAAACCAATGCTATTCCATTTTGATTTTTTCTTTCCTTGAGAGCACACATGCACAAAAAAATTTAGCATCTGAATAATGGTCATCTGAGCATAATTTCCCCATGACTAAATGAAAATATGCATCTCAACAAATTATCACTTATTCTTAGAAGCATGATTAGTTTGCCAACAAATTAATACACAGAAAACAACAACAACAACAACAACAAAAAGCCAGTGTTTTGACTCTTTTTAATCTAAGCGTGGTTCTTGGGGATATTTGTACGATTTAACTAAAAGAATCTTTACAGTTTCATCAAATGTTAAACATTGCTGCTTATCTTCAAGAACATGACTCTGAAACACATGTGGTGGGTTAAGACTGGTTTTCTGTAGAATCCCACACTAAAAGTAGCATCCCACCAACATGCCTCCATGAATAGGTCTGCTTTCAGATCCACTTACAGACCAACACAGTCTTATTTTGGTCAAATTAAAATCCAGCTTTGTTTAAACATAGACTGCCCTTGATCTTTCTCCTCAATTCTGAACTCCACATACTTTTCTTTGTTCATGTAGAAACTGAATTTTTTATGAATGAATTTAGCATTTTCATTTGTAATTTCAATGAATTGAAAACCTTTGTACTAAAATTCCGTTAAGAGTCTTGTTCATTTCATACATTGAAATCATGAAGCTTCCAAATATAACACACATTTCTTGAACCCTTAATAATAATAATAATAATAATAATAATATTCATTCTTTAGTCTGTCACATATGGACGAGTACTCACAATGTGATGTGAGATCTCAAAAACGCTCTGTGGAACTTAACTGAATCTGGCTGAATTTATCTTGTTACCCTAGAATTTGTCACCTTTACATCTTTGTTTTTGTTATTGTTGATGCTTGGTTGACCGTTGTACTTTTATGCATATCTTTTGACCCTTGAGCCTTCCAGAGCTGTAAGTTGAAAGTTTTGATAAAATTTTTTGTTCCTTAGTGAAGAGCTGTCATTTCACACTGTCATTTTCTTTTGAAATGACAGTGCTAGAATCACTTGTTCTACCTGCTTTGTGTTTTGTTCAGTTCTATTCTGAATGGAATAAGATCATTTACTCAGTATCATCTTAACAAAATACAGGTCTGGACAATATTTAGTGTCCTTTTCTGGGACCTGGCCATGGAGGGACAAAAGAGAGGGACTAAAAGAAAATCTTTTGAGGGCTGGGGATATAGCTCAGCTGGTAGAGGTGCAAGCACAAGGCCCTGGGTTCAATCCCCAGCACCACAAAAAAAAAAAAAAAATCTTTTGAAATTATGGAGGAATCTATAAATTCTGTGCGTCCTGAAAGATATGACATACATCTATGCAAAATCAACAAAAGTGACTGAAATCTATTCTGCATTGAATTCTTTTCAATCAGTAGACCTCCTAGGAGCAATTTCAGTCTGGATTACATAGAATGCATTCTTTCAGTCACAAACTTTACTTATATTATTACTTTGATTAAATCAATTCAAACTCCTCTTTCCCCCCAATCCTAATAACATCTCATCTCCTTTTTGAATGAGAATCTGAATTTCTATATTTACAAATCCTTCTCCCTTAGACAAGAAATAATTTTAACAAGTTAAAATACCTTTAGTATGTAGGAGTGCCTGAGGATACGGAGCTCAGGTGCGTTCTCTTCCTGTAATTGGACTGATCACAAACCAATCACGAGGCTAGCACGAGCGTGCTCGGGAGCGTGGCACGGGGGCATTAACAGCTGTTGGTAATTGTAATTAGTGGATGTCTGCTATATAAGCTTGCTTATTCCACATTAAACCGAGCCTGATCTTCAGAACCCGAGTTCCCGGTGTGGTATTAGCACTGTCGCACTCACCTTCCTTACCCCCACAGGCCGCTCCTGTTCCACTTTACAACATTAGTATTTTGTCTCATATGTATTGGTGATCTGAGATCTCCATCAATATTATTCATGTGCAAAATCTGTCTTTTGCTATTTCTACTTGATGCAGAAAGAGTGTTAACTAATAGTCACAAGTAAAATTTGTTTCACTAGGTTCCCATATCAGGTATATTTGATTCCTCTGTTGTTGCGAGGGGACCCTGTTAAAGGAAGCTGTCTCCACCAACTACATGTTGGAGGAGCCACATGTAGCTGGAGAAACATCCCACTATGTAAACAAAGGATTTGACACATGTCAAGTCCAGGACCTGAAGTTACTTTTGGGATCCAAATTTTGGGTTCATGCAAAAATAGCAGGGAAAAATTTACCCAGGGGAGGGGGAAAAACAAAAACAGAAAAACAAGAAAATACTTCTATCAGGGAATAGGTACAATATCATAACAAGCTGACAGTGCTGATTTGCCATTTCTCATTCCTCACGAGCCCTGGTAACTCAGAGTGCTCCTCACTGGAGGATCTTTCCCATCTACTGAACTTGGCACTTTCTAAGCTCAAACTGATGAAAAGGATGAGGGTTCTGTTAGAGAAAGGACCTGGCTTCTAATCCCTCAGATTCTAACACTCTTTTGTCCTCTCTCCATTTCTGCTTAAAGTCCTTCTTTGACCCAGCTACTCCAGGAACACAAGTCCTTATTTCACTTCTTTTTTTCTCAAGTTGAAGTCTTAATTACCCATCAAAAAGAGCTTAGTTTGGCTCTTTCTGGTGGCAACCAAAACCCTTATGTACATAAAACATTGTCTAGATTATCTGAGGATGAGAAAGTATTTTTAAATAAAATCATAAATGTCCTTCTAGATATATTACTTATGTAGACTTACTAAAGAATTTCTGGTAGAAGCAGCCAAAAAATAGAATCACAGTTGAGCTTCAATGCCATCATGCCCCATGATTTTCTAATTCACCCTCAATGCACAGTGATTCTTCTGGCCTATCTTCCTCTATTCAGAATCTTAGGGCAGACAATTTGATAGCTTTTAAAAGTTTTATAACAGGCCAACTTTTAAGATGCTTACTCTCTTGAAATAAAAATGTCTTCACTCATGTTCATGAATGAAAAATGCTTATTGAAACTGTCAGTTACTCTGAATTTTTGAAATACTTGGATTACTTTATGTTCAAGTGAGATAAAGACATGTACAAAATGCTTTTCCAAAGTGCATTTTTACTAACAAATTACCAGTGTGGGTTTTAGGAAAAGCTTATGTGAGTTCAATTCAAATTAGAGAACCCAAGAGATAAAGGCCAATGCGTCATACAATGAACAGCCACTAAAATTTAGAATTTAATTAAGAGGAACAAGGTTCTTTTATGAAAGAGTTCTCTTTCTTTTAAAAATATGAACTAAAAAAAGCATAGATTCAATGTTTGCTCAATAAAATGAGATTAGTAGATGGGTAGGACTCATTAGATAGCTTTGTAAGTGTAAGAGTGTGTTCTGTTGAGTTTTCTGCTTTGCTTCTACTCAATATTATTTGTGTTAATTAATAAATAGACTTACTTGAAAGCAAAAGTTACTAAAAGTTTATATAAGAAATACATGCATTTTAATTTTTGGTGTACACATATAGTGCAAGGGTACAATGCTTTCAATTGTATTATCAGCAGATATAAGGGAATTTTTACACTTGCAATGGTCTTCTGAAATTTGGGTACCATAGAATTCTATTGCTAGAAGTGATTCATTGGAAATATGCTGTGGAACTCAAGAGGAAAGAAACTAGTTGATAATTAATATAAATATTTCATCTTTAGCTTATTGTCTGCAATTTCTATCACCTATGTTCTAGGATTTTATGTATATATACTTACAACTAATATATATTTATATATATATATATACCATGGCATGTGATTATTTGCAGATATAATAAATTTATGTTTATGTAATTCTGAATGTTATTTAAAACCATTAGGACAAATCACTTCAATTTCACTGTATGTGAATCCTACCAATAGACAAGGAATCCCATTTCATCCGTCATCATGGATATTCTCTTTGCCCTAGGGATCTGCATGTCCTTTTCTCAGCTGCTCTCCAGCTGTTGAAATATGTCCACATATGTCTTCAGGGAATCATGCTCGGTCATCAACAAACACATTACATTCTAAATCTCTTGTTTGAACATTCTCTTTAACTTTTGCAGAACTGAAACCTGGATCTCCCTGAGGACCCTGCTTCTTCTATAATTCTATCAAATGATTGCTGTTTTCCCTCACACGGATACATATTAAAGATTCTGGAGTTGGAGTTGCTCACACGCTTATTTCTCACTGTTATTTTTAGAATAAACTTCCTATTAACTAAATCATCCCAGTCATAAATCTTGACACCAGATTTTACCACTCACTACCCGTCCTTTTTGCTACCATATATACATGAATAAACATGTGTAACTCTGGTTGTTCCTGGTGAGAACCCTACTCTACTCTCCACTTAAAACCATACCACACTCATCCACCAGCTCATTGTGCATCATTTATAGACTCTTTAGCACCTACTTAATTTTTATATAGTCTAACATTGATATTGTCTTAATTCCTAATTATTTAAATATCCTTGTGGATAAGTTAGCTAAAAAGTTTGCTACTCATTTCTTTGACTTTCATTCACTTCCTGATCATATTTTCACTCTACTTCAGTTGTTTGTTCCCACAAACATTTTATACTTTATTATTACCAATATCATTGTCAACATAATCTCAAATTTAAGCATTCTCCCATGAAGCAACAAGTTTCTTATCTTCCAGTTCAGCTTCCTATCTTTAAGTTCCCTCCATTCAGATATAGTCATGTATCAAACAAATAATTAATTCCTTCAATCATTTTAAGTGATTAGTCAAACATCATGTCCATCTTGAGACTTTCTTTAGCTATCCTACACAAAATTGCAACTTCCCACATGCCTTATTCTCCATAACTCTCTCAATTTTATTTTCAGCCATAGTATCAGTGTTGGATGCATGGTGAGACTGATAATGATTAAGCTTTGTGTTCTTCATTCATCCTACTCCCTTCCAAGATTTTCTAATTTTGTATCTTTTTATAATCATTTCCTTTAAAAAGTGCCATGAAACTATTGTAGAGTTGTTTAAAAAACTGATTCTTTTTAGTTATAATGACAACAGAATCCATGTTGACATAATAATAAAAGCATGGGATATATCTTGTTCTCATTCACTCCTTAGTATCTTTATTGTAGAGTTTTAAACTTCACAAAATGTTATCTCCTCATGCTTAAAATTTACCAATACCAATTTTATCTATTGCTCCATTATTTTGTTCCCATTAATATTATCTATCTTCCCTCAATAGAGTGTAAAACTTCTTTTATATTTTTGAAATCTGACTCTTTGCTTAGGTAACTATCATATCCTTGGTTGCACAAGGAGTAACAAGAATGTAGTAAATATTTCCTGAATTAATTATGCTATTATTTTCATGTGTACCTCCACTTTTAATGTGGTGTACATTTTATTTACCACATGAAGAAACAACTACAACCCTGCTAAATGGAAGAAGCAAAATGAGATTTAAATGCAAATTTCTGAAATTGACCAGAAAGAAATTTCAAAGGTGTAAGATATAAGATATAAATAACTTACAGAACGGATTCATCAAGAACACAGAACTAAATACAATTTCTTTAAAGAAACAAGTCAAAATACTTTATGCTTAAAAAAATGCAAAGTGAATGTGTGGAACAGAGTAAAGGCAGTGTAGCAATCTGAACATGGTTGCCTGGCAACAAAACTGCTGAATCCATGTGAGTGGAGTAAGTTCAAGGCGGTTTCACAGAGGGCAAAATCATACTTTATTCAGAGTCATTTCCAATTAAAAGAGAGCAGAAGGATATTAAAATATTGTATGCACCCCCATTCCTGAAGATAATACATGTGTGTTAGAACAGCATGAGTAAGACTGTAGATGTTATTTTTTTCGTAACTTTAGTTTCAGTGTGTGACATCAGTAGAACATAGGAAAAAACCCTGCATTTTCTTAAACTTGAAGTGACTGCTGCAGTTGTTGAAGGGTGTCAAATTGATAATAAAACAACACGTATTTTTTTTCCAGAAACTGTACCCCATTCATTTCAAATCAAATGTTCCCTAGTTGATTGGTGAAGCCAAAGGTCGTCTGCCTTTGTTTCAGCTTCAAAGGAAGACTCTCTAGAGTGGATGTGAAGGCTCCAGCCTAGGATATGCATTATTCATAAAGAGAAGAATCTTCCAGCCATTAGAAAAAGCTGGGTAGAAAGAGATGCTGGACAGAAAGAAAATTTAACAGAAACATGTTATATTGAATATCTACATAAGAGTTTTTCTTTCTAATCGCTCTTCAAATCTTTTTTATATTTGTGGTATGGGGTAGGAATTTCAAATAATTTACTCATTTAAGAGACTCAGAGTAGGATCAGAGCCTTTATTAACCATTGGACTATTGGCACATTTTGGATATTTGTAGATCCAATGTAGAAGGGAATTTAGGTTTAAAAAGCAAAATATCAGATTTGAAATGATGCAAGGACCACTGAATAAATCATTTTGGTTGATGCAAATGTAAATGAAAAGAAATGCTGAAAAATGTGGCAGGAAACACAGAAACCTGGCTGAAAGAATGTATTGACAATATTCATATTGATGTATGAAATAATAAAATTTGTGCCTTGAAAAGGTAAGACTGTCAGGTGAATAAATACTAACCTGGATCTCAGAGAGAAGAAAGGTAGAGAGATAAGCTAGGAAACTGCAATAGTCTTGGTAGAATAATGAAGTTAAGGACGAGAATGAGAAAATAGCTCCACCGTGCTTGACTAGGGCCAGTTTCCTCATTCTAGAATGATCTTCAGGTGGATGGCTCCTTCCTTACATTTGTGTGTTATGTCAAATGGCGGCTTTAACAGTTTTTCTTTACAAAATTTTGCAAAAACTTTCATTTTATAATCTGGTTTGATTGACTTTGTAGGAACTGTTTTCTGAAATCACCTTGCTCATTCAGCTCTTATTTATTTACCCACTTTTTCCCCTGATACCACTCACTGTAATTCAAGTGCCACGGGACCAGTCCTTTTTCCCTTGTATCATCTCAGATGCACAGTGTGTTGAAGAGTCCTTGAAATATTTTAGGCACACAGGAAATATATATTGAAGAACAAATAAAAGAATGCAAATACTCCATAAGTGATTGTTGAATAAATGGGAAATCTCTAAGATGACTAAGGTCTCTTGAACTCATGGAGCTCAGATTATATTAAATTGTTTATGATCTATTCAAGAAAAAGAAGCTATCACAAAAGTTGGGGTTTGTTGCTGTTGTTTGGGATACTGGGAATTGAGCCTAGGGATGTTTTACTTTGATTCTACATTCCCTGTCCTTTTTATTTTTGTTCTGAGACAGGATATTGCTGAGGTGCTCACTCAGATGCTGAGGCTGGCCTCGAATTTGCTATCCTCTAGCCTCAGTCTCCCATGTCGCTATAGATATGCATCTCCCTGCTTTTAATAGAGGAATTTTTGAATGTTGTTTTACTGATGTAGTTTCCTTTTTAAATTAAAATTAGAGTTGTAGAATTTCAAGTGTCTTTTGACTGTACAATGAATAGTACTCTCTGTGTTCACATATGGTTCTTAAAATCATGTTTTATCTTCTATGCAAATTGCTTACCTTGCTTTAAAAGCAAATTTTTGTTATCTATAAAATATGAGCATTTAAAGAATTTTAGCTATACCTATTTTTTTAATAAATGAAATAATTGATGGTGTTGAGTGCAGTGACTGGAACATCTTGATTGTTTATTACAAACTACCGAGAATTATGAAAAAACATTGTACAGTGGTTCAAAAAGCACAGATTACAGAATGAAACTGCCTGCTTTTGAGTTCACTCTCCACAAGTACCAACTTCTCCTGGCCTTGATCTTCCCACTCTTATCAGGATTCCTTCCTCAATGGAAATATAGCAGAGGTGTTATAAGCACAGACTACAGCTTGAACACCAGTTGTGACTTCTGTCTGCCATCATTAGCAGTGTTAGGGGAAGGTGGTCTGGTGAAACCCCTGTGGCCCACTTTACTCATCTGCAACATGCCTATAATGATGCCCCCCAACAGAGCTGCTATGAAGAGTAAAGGAATTTAATGCTATAAACTTCTTAGAACAGCGACTCGCACATGGTAAGTTCTATGTGAGTTCTTAAATAAAATAAAAAATTAATAGTTATTATAAGGGTCAAACAAAATAATCATAAAAGCCACATAACACAGTAGCAGATTATAAGTTCTCAATAAGTATTGTTGCCAGCATATATATATATATATATATATATACACATATATACATATGTACATATATATAAAACATCATCTAAGAAAAATTCAAACCTTCTTAAACAATAATCATCTTCTGTATAACTTCTGCACAGACAACACAGTGTCTTGTAAAATAGTAACTTGCACTAACTGCATTTAATTAGTTGACATGTGCCCATAATTGTCCTCCAAAAAGAAGGAGACAGAGAGGGGAACCTCAGAAAGAAGTGGGGTGCCTGTGAAGCAGCTTACCTTGGTGATGATCTAGGAGGGACCTCCGGAGATGAAACCAATGATGAGAATCAGGATCCCGTTTCCCTGATGTTGAAGTTTGGACAGGATCATTCATTATTGTCTTTTCGCCTCCCAGCCTCAGCTGGTCAGAAGTTATCTCAGTGCACCTGCTCTACTAAAGAAACCTCCCTGTGAAATGGCTGAAGACCCCTATGGCCATTACTCCTAGCTTTGCCCTGACCTCAGAGAACTCTATTGAGATTAATCCCATTAATTCTTCTTTCTTGACATATTTCCCAAATTGGTTCCTTTTGTTCCTATTTACTTATTCTCAAGTTCTGCACATCTGATAATTTTTTACAAATTATCTGCTGCAAGATATTTACCCATTTGCCTTGAATGTAGTTTAAAGAAGACTCTATAAATACCTTAAAGAAAACCTGTGACCTTGCCTTGTATTTCACAGCTCATTATTATTTACTACCTAATATTTTGAGAACAATTTTGTTATAAATCTACAACTATATAATCAGGCAAAGTCAAGTGAAAGTGGGAAAGAATTATATATTCTTATGGTTTTGATAAATAAGAAAATAGTAATTTTTTTCCACTACAGCAAAAGGCTTTGAGCTGGGAGAAAAGACTTAAATATCTGAAGATTCAAAGTAAAATTTGAATCAAATAATATAGTAACCAGAGTGAGTAAAAAATAGTAGACATATGTGACACAAATAAAGAGTCATGGCTGTTCTTTAACACATTTAGTCCTTGTTATAGATGTTACATGCAGCTACAATTCCTATCAGTGTGCAAATAATATTCAACTTTCGTCTATCTTCAAAGATTGTCTTTTAGAAACTTTTCCATGTTGAGAAAGCAATAGCGATATATATTGTCAAATTGAGCATATATATATTATGAGCAATAATATACGTATTGCTCAATCTGACAACATATATTGAGCATATATATATTATGCTCAATAATATATCAGATTGAGCATATATATATTATGAGCAATAATATACATATTGCTCAATCTGACAACATATATTGACCATATATATATATGGGGGAATTCTTCAAATTGTTTGTGATGATGAAAATTATTTGTGTAGTGGCTAAATATAATTTATGCTAAAAAAATTTGGAATGAAATATACAAATGTTGAAGAGAATAAAACTTACAACATTAATATTTTGATTGAGAAATCTATGCAAAGATGACATTTTATGTGTATCTAATGTTCATGAGATTTTGGGGAAAGAATTATATATTTTTATGGCTTTATTAATAAGAAAATAATTTTTTTATGAGTTGGTTTTCTAGAAAACAGTGACTGAGACATAATATTTGGGGATAACACTGATGTAAGTTGCAATTTTAGGAAAAAATAAAAGGAAAGGGGAATGGGCAAGAAAATGAAGAAAATACAAATATAAGCTAATTGCTCTCACTGTTCTAAGAAGGCATGTGGAACCATAGACATCTCTATTTCCATTGGGAATTGGTACCAGTAAACCTGTGGATACCAAATCTATGGATTCTCATGTCTCAAATAAAATGGCATAGTATTTACTTATCCCTAGGCACCTCTTTCTGTATACTTTAAATCATCTCTAGAGTACCCATAAAACCCAATATATATAAAAGTTATATAAGGGAATAATAAGTTATATTAGGAAATAATAAGTAAAAGTCTGTATAAGTTCAATACAGATCCAAGTTTTATTTATTTAAGAAATAATAAGATTTTATATCATCATCCATATAAATTCTGGTTGGGGGGGTGAGAGAAGAATGGAGGAACTTTGGATTATGTAGAGGGAAATGAGAGGGGGAGGGGGTGGGGGTATGAAAAATGGTGGAATGAGACAGACATCATTACCCTATGCATATGTATGATCAACAATAATGATATAAATGTACATCATGCACAACCATAGAAATGAAAATTTGTACCCCATATGTGTACAATTAATCAAAAAGAAGTCTGTAAAAATAAAATTAATATTACAAAACAGAAAATAGACTTGAATGAGCAAAAATATATATATGTATATAAAAGAAATAATAAGAAAAAGTCTGTAAATTCAGTGCAGATGCAATTTTTCTTTCAAATATTGTCAATTAGCATTGGCTGAATTCATGGAGGTAGAACCCAGAGATACAAAGGATTTATTGTACTGTCTCCAACCTGTCCATGTGGGAACTAGAAAGAAGAATTTGCCTGCAGGGTCCTGTGTCCATTTGCCTAAGATTAACCCATCAGCAAGTAACTCCACTCAAGCTTTGCCTGCATAGATTCTCAGGAGTCTGTGATGTCTTCTGCCTCTGCAGCTACAGGAGAGTCAGCAGGCAGGGGGCCAGAGACTGTGCTCTGAAGGGAGGAACTGAGGGATGCCTGACTAACCATAGCAGTGGGCCCCTCAATCTGGCAACATAGTGACCTGGTTTCAGGGTCACAGGAACAAGAAAATAAAACCAGAACCAAAATAAAACAAAAATCAGTTGCTAGATCTATTCAGGCCAGAGAGCAAAGTGAGTCTGCCAATGTAAGCTGACACTAAAATTCAGAACAAAGGCTATTAGAGTAATTAAATCAGTCTTGTTATTTAAAAGTTCAAATGGGAACTAGCCTTCCTCAAATCCCCTTAACAATGAGCATTAAAAGTTTTGCATTATGCATACAAACATAATATTTGCATGCGTAAAGACCTTTACTTTAAAATTTAAACTTGCAAGATTTATTATTTAAAAAAAAATCTAAAAAAATTCCCTGATTTATAAAAACATGTTTGGTTTTTCCATTTGAAAGAAAAAAGGAAAACATTTCTTAAGCCATGTATGCTTCATGTCCCACTCAATTTCTTCATTCCCAGGTAAGAGTAGGTAAGAGTTCTAAATAAAGTTAACATTTAGCATATCCATATCCTCAATTTGTCTCATTTCAGTACTCCCCAAAGAAGTTAAGCTTCTTTATTCAAGATCAGTGATGATTTGAAAGTTGTGGAATTCTTATTTATTTACTTATGGGAATTGAACCCAGAACTTCCTGCATTCTAGGCAAGAATTCTGCCACTCAAATAGATCCTAACCTGCAAGCTGTCAAATTCTCTGGATACTATTTTATCCTGATTTTATGTAGTAATCCTTTCATTCTGTAGCCATAAGCTATAAAAAGTGGCCAAGGTGACTTTGGTTAAAAAAAAACAGTCATAAGCATATTCATAAACTCAAAGTAAAGCTAAGTAATTAGATCTCAAAAAAAAAAAAAAAGAAAGAAAAGAAACAAAACCTTGAACCATGGATGATTGTGTGATATAGTTGGCAAAACTAAGATATTCTGTCCCCTACAATGCTAATAAAATAACTAAAAACTGTAACAATTTCTAATCCATATGTTTCTCTAGCAAATTTTAAAATTCAGAAGGCAAAGTTGAATTGACCTAATTTGGTTCATGAAACCATGCTTGGTCTAGAGTGAGGGTTTGGCCAGCAAGTCCCCCAAGTCTGGTGTTACAGTTTGAATCTAGGAATGACTTTCAAATAGGTCATGTTTAGGCAATGCAACAATGTTCAGAGGTGGAAAGGATTGGATTATGAGAGCTGTAACATCTTCAGTAGATTATTCCATTTGATGGATTAATAATTTGAATGGACTAGGAGTGGGAACTGTAGGCATGTAGGGCAAAGCTGTAGGAAGAAGGTCACAAAGGGCATATTCTTGAACTGGTCTCATCTTCTCTCACTCTCTTTCTCTCTCTCTGCTTTCTAGTTGCTATGAGCTGTGCAGCTTTCCTGTCCTTCATTGATGTTCTGCATCATTTCAAGCCCAGATTAATGGAACTGACCAACAACATACTGAAACCTCTGAAACTGTGATACCAAAATAAAAATTTCCTCCTCTAAATTGTTCTTGTCAAGTATTTTGTTCACAGTAGCACAAAGCTGACAAATACAACTGGTTACATAAATTCAGCAATCTTTAAAAAACAAACACAAAAAACCAAGGTACTATCTCCTAAAGAAAGTTATCACTACTCAGTGGAAGACAACAACAACAGCAAAAAAAAACAAAACAAAAACAAGCTGAGTGGGTGTACACCTGCAATTCCAGAAACTCAGAGGTCAAGGCAGGAGGATTCCAAGTTCAAGGCCAGCCTCAGCAATTTAATGAGGCCCTAAGCAACTAAGCCAGATCATGTCTCAAGAAACAAAAAACCAAAAACAAACAAACAAACAAAAGCTAAAAAGGGCTGGAGATGTAGCTCAGTGGACCTGGGTTCAATCCCTGGTACCAAGAAACAAACTAAATAAGTGCCGTACTTGACCACGAATCCTTTCTTTTTTTGTCGTCTCTTTCTCCCTCCTTCCCTTCCCTTTCTCTTTCTTCTTTCCTTCCCTCCCTCCCTCCCTTCCTTCCCTCCCCTCCCTTCCCTTTCTTCCTTTCTTCCTTCCCTTCCTTCCTTCCTTCCTTCCTTCCTTCCTTCCTTCCTTCCTTCCTTCCTTCCATCTCTTTCTTCTGTCCTTTTTCAATTCCCCTGTGGTTACTCTCAGTCCCCTCTGTTGACTGCTTTTCTGCTTCTACCAGGATATCAACTACAGGCTTCATGGTTGGTCCCCTCCCCTCACTGAAACATTCTTTGGAAACTAAAATTTCTAAATCAGTAGAGTCCCAAATTGTGTAAATGGAAAATAATAATCAAAAAACATCTCACAAGGGTGAAATAATCATTGGTATTAATACTGAGAATAGCAACACCTTGATTTTTGCCTGGGACTCCTGTCTATGGAAGAAATTATACCATGTTTGTCCTTGATTTAGGATACATGATTCTTTCAGGAGGACATTACTTTAGCCTGTCAAGGTGTTGCCACTTACCTGATGGAATGATCAAGACTTTTAAAGACTTTTTCATTCACTCAGGGTAGAGGTGAGAAATAGTAATACAAATGAATTCCATGACTGTGAGTCTATTGCTACACATGAGTTGCTCTAACAAGGATTTCCTAGTCAAAAGCATGTATTATGTGAAATTCTATGATGATGAAAAAGGCATTATGGATGATGATTTGTGCAGAAGTATTTCTGGTAGGAAACGCAAATCTATATCCAGAGAAAGTGACTCCTCGAGTGAAAAAGAAGTATTGCTCCTTCCATGACAAAAGTGGCTGGTGGACCTTCCCCACATTTCCAGTGTAATGACGCCATCTTGAGAACCATTGGTAGTCTGAGCTTAGCAAGTGAATATCCTGGTTGATGAACTACTTAAAATCTCCATCCCCAATATCATGCTGTTTATAAGTTCATATATCAAGAAAAAGTCAACTGATATAGACAGCACAATCTTATTCACATGAATAGTAAGATCTTAGTCTTCTGCTGTTGGTCTTCAGTCAATATTCATGTGAAACTCAGTTTCACACTCTGTGCCCATTCAGAGAAGTAAAATTTATACCTCTTCCCTAGACCTACTTACTCCATTTTCAATTTTTTCCTTTCAGTGCTCTGACAAGCCAGTCAAAAAAATCAACCTCTGTCAACACCCAATGTAAATCCATTTTTCAATTATTTCCCTGTAAGCAAATTAAACCAAAATGGGCATTACTTAAAAACCTGACTACTGAACAGGCTTATATACTACTATCATTTATTTTCACGATGTACTAGCAAAATTATACATGAGCAGCTGTCAACCAGACTTGATTTATTTTTTCTTTCTAAGTAACCCTGTTAGAGACAGCACCTTATTATCTATAGGTGAAAGCTCAAAGAGAAGCAGCAAAGAGGCCAGTGCACAGGGTCATGGACATACATATCACTTAGCCATATAAATTGCTGATACATTCAGAATTCTTCATGCCCATAGTATGTATACTACTTCCATTTAATGATGGAATGCTCCAAGTTTGCTGCCCAATCTCGTGGACTATTGGATTCAGTAGTACCCAAGTTACCTGAGGGTCTCAGATTTCATGGTAACTTGATGGCTAATAGTCAAATTTCCAGTTTCTACTGAATAAGTCACAGGCTGTTTTATAAAACAATAGTAGTTATTTGCAGAGGATGACACATCATTTCAAAATTCGAAAGGTTTACATTGTATTTCCCATACTGAGCCCTGTTTATTATGCTCCTTGTGGCACTCCTATTCTCAATAGGTAGTTCAAACTCCACTGGATGTGCTGTATCACATGGACCAAGTGGGAGGTCAGCTGTGTGGAGACCCACATTTCTTGTAAACATACTGCTATTTGGAAACAAATATGAAGCTAGAAAGCAAGAGAGGTAAACTAATGTAGTCAATAAATTCACTTCCAACCCTACCAAGCTTGGAAAAAAAGGTAAAAATTATGGAGACAAAATCTAGAGGAACAAATGATGAATATCCAAAAATTTTAAAATATTCATTATCTTTCACCTATGCTCCAGAACAGTGGTCCATTTCCAGTAATCCCTCATTGAATCAATATACCAAATATTCTACCTTATTCTTTACTGAAGTGGGCATGAGCGTTTTTGAGAACTTTAATTCAGTTTATTCATCTAGGCCTCTGTTTCTTTCTCTTTTTTTTTTTGCTTGATGTAAAAAAAGAATAAGTAATATTTCAAAAAATATTTGGCTTCTTTAACAAAATAAACTAGGAGTGTAGCACAGTGATAGAGCATGTTCTTAACATGCATGGGTTCAATCCCTGTAATCAAAACAAAATAAAGTGAAATAAGATGAAGTACTTAACTCAGTACTGGGCAAAAGTGCACATTTAAGAAATATTGTTGAGAACATAGAAGTAATATTTTTTGAGGAGTAAGAGGAAAAATGTTTGGATTTTTTAAATATATATAATGGGACTTGAACCTAGGGGGGCCTAACCACTGAACCACATCCCAGTCCTTTTAATTTTTTATTCTGAGGCAGGGTCTTGATAAGTTGCTTAAGGCCTTGCTAAGCTGCTAAAGCTGGCTTTGAACTCATAGTCCTCTTGCCTCAGCCTTCTGAGATACTTCGATTAAAGGCATGAGACACCATGCCTGGCAGGATAATTTTGATGGGGGTAAATATGGCGATTTTAAAATTCTTGGCTGAGGAATAAGTAAATAAGCAATATTTAAGCTTAATTTCTATCATTGTAAAAAGAATCCTTTGGTAATGAATTCGCTTTTGAAAATTATTCAGGGTAGGGAGAACTTTCAACTTGTCACAGTGCCAATTTTAAAATGATAAAATTAATATTGTACTAGTGTGAACAGGTAAGGTACTGGACATGAAGTTTTATAGTAGTAAATCCTTAGACTGATGCATAGTGGGGAAACAAATGCAAGTCAGAAAGATTCTTCATTCAGGAAACACGTGTTTTCAGAGTCTACCAATTTGAAGGTTCCTGTTATTTCACTGTAACTCAGACCAGAATATAATTTACTTCCATGCTCACAGCATGTATCTTCGAGCGTGCAAAATAACATGTTCCCAAGGGAATTTTACAAGGAGAAAAACATTCTTATACAAAAATGAGAACTGATCACTTTGTAGATTCTATGTTAAATATTTCAGCTTTTTATGGGACAGTATCATAGTGGTTTAGTAGCCAAATATCTAGTACTTCAGAAATACTGCAGATGAAGTTTTTGCCACCGAAATGTGAATTTTGAGCCATTTCAGATGCAGAGACTTAGAATTTTCTAAAATTGATATAATAAAAATTGATCATTAGAAAGAAGGAAATCTAAGGAATAAAAACAGATAAAATTGAACCATGAGAATCAAAAAATGTAATATTATTTTGCCTCTTCGTTAAATATGTTCCCAATGCACTAAAAACCAAGATTGTTACCTTACATTGGGATGTATATATGCAAAAGTTACATGGATGGACATCAGGAAAGTAAACAAATTGCTTAAACTTTTTGTTGTGCAATAATGTAGAGAAAGGAGAGATATCATTCTCTGGATACTCAAAGTAATCCATTACTCCCAAATGGGTCAAGAACTGTGTTATGATTTAGATAAAAGATGTCTCCCAAAAGCTCATGTGTGAGACAGTACAAGAACTTTCAGAGGTGAAATGACTTAGTTATGAGATCCCTAACTCAACCAGTGAATTTATCTTCTGATATAGGGACTAAGAGGTAATTGCTGGCAGGTTGGATGTGGCTGAACGAGGTGGCTCATTGGGGGTGTGCCTTTGTGCTATATAGTTTGTATTTGGCGAGTGGATCTCTCTCTGTGTCCTGGTAATGTCCTGAGCTGTTTCCCTCTGCCACATACTTCTACCATGATGTTCCTCATCTGATATTTCCAAAGAATGGAACCAGCAGTTCCAGACCTCTGAAACTGTGAGGATCTACACTTTTCCCCTTCTGCAGCTCTTGTAAGATCTTTGGGTCACAACAGCAAAAAAAGGTAACTAAAAAAAACCTGCTATACAAGCATTATTTTTAATTATGATTATATAGTTCATACTGGTAAAATGTCAGCAGTTTTTTTTTTCTTTTCACATAAACATGTAAGTTTTCATGAATTTAAGAATCTTACTGGTTAAAATTTATGAATACAATGCTTTTTAAAATCACAAGATTACTCAAAGTGTGTGAGGTTGTCTAAAATGTATCAAAAATAGAATTTCAATCAAACCATAAAAGTTACAGAAATGCTGCATGTATTAATGACATGATTCATTCACATTGATAATACATGAATAGAATGTGTCAGGAAAGTAATACTGAAACAAAGGAAATAAATCCTGGGAAAAAAATAAGTTCAAGGATGCTATGCTGGGAATAATATTACACATATTTAAATAATGAATAAAGTCAATGACTATGTGAGAAATTCACATTTGTTTTGATCATCTAAGGCAATCAGCAAAAGAATGTGTATTTTGGAAAAACCTATCTTATGATGATATATTTTCTTTCTTATTACTACTAAAAATGTGTTAAAGTCAAGGAAGGAAATATATAACTGGAGAATACCACATTCTTGAAATCTTATGAAAGAAAATGGCAGATTTGCATTTTGGCACAGGTAGCATTATACATAGAAAGTTTTAGATTAAACCAACTTGCCATCCTCTTTATACAAATTCAGTGATATTTTTCTAACTGGTCAGAAAATATAATGAATCTATGTGATCATATCATTCAGGTGTTTTCAATTTGGCATGTGACAGAAGCACAAATGGAATTTGAATATGAAGAATAGGGACTGGTTAGGTTACTTCTTCCACCTCTTAGAAGGATTGCATTTAAAGAAAGATGGACTCAAGAATTTAAAGAGATAGAAAATTTGTTTTCAAGCTTTTCTTTCTGTGGTGTTTTGTAGAGGTCAATATTTATTACTCCTGTTCTTGGTCAAAGTACTGACTCAATTGAGAATAAGTCCTGACAGTCAACATTATTAGTGAAAATGGTAAATTGAAAGATGCACCTTTTGCAGCACAGCCAGTGGTCTTTCTAAGTGAAGCACCAATTGAGACAGAGCCAGTCACAGGCCAAGATGGTACAGTTCTTTTCGTGCCTCTTGCACACTATTCCATTCCAAAAGTAAGAAGTAGCCGAGTTGAAGGGAATACATTCAATTTAATAATCCCAAATGCATCAATGGGGTAAGTCATTCTCCCTGTGTAAGAGAATGGAGGGCTCTTGATTTACATTGAGTTTCCTTTTGCCAATTCAGAAGAATTGGGAGTTAGAGGTGTGCTACCCCAGCGGGTGGCATTCTGGTTTCTTTCTCTCTTTCTCTCCCCCACTCCCTCCCTCCCTCTCTTCCTCTCTTTTTTCCTTCCTTTCTTTCTCTCCTCCCACTTTCTTTTTTGCAGTACCAAAGTACCACTCTGGGAACTACATCCCCACCAGCCCTTTTTGTTTTTAATTTGTGATAGGGTCTCCCACTAAATTGCAAATGCTGGCTAAGAACTTAGAATGCTCCTGACTCAGCCTCCCAGTCACTGGGATTACAGGTTGTGCCATCATGCCCAACTTTTTTCTAAATATTTTGCATACTCTCTGATAATCAGCATGTGATGGAGGAACTGTGACAATGGACAGCACTCTACTCACAGTCTCAAAATTCAGTGAAAAAAAGAAACAATAGAAAGAACAACACATATCATTCAACATTTTTCTCCAAATTTAAATTTTTTATAGAAAAATTTTGATTGGGTCCAAGATTTATCCCTTGGGAACTCACTGTGTACATTTCAGTGAGATAATTGTCATTGGTTTAGGCTGGAATCACATTTATTCCTGAGAGAATTGAAGCAGAATACCTTTATAGGAAGAGAGATGGAAAGTATCATATCTGAGTACACAGTGTAATGCCTTCAAAAATCACTTTAGTTTACCTTTCATCCATTCAACAAATATTTACTGGGTCCTCTGTCATGTAATATTTATTTGCACTTCACCCTCACTGTAGATGTCACGATTATCTGAATGCGCAGACTTTACTAAGCAGATTAAAGATCTTAATCATTCATGCCCTTCTAGCTGAGTGTAATCAATGTACTTACCAACTAAATTCTACTGAACCCAGTCAATATTGATCTTTTAACTTTTATCCATTCCAGATTACATTCCACAAACAAACAAAAAGCCATCATGGGGCTATTAATAAATTCTCTCTTTTTCTCCTCATATTCCTCTTTGTCTTCTTTATTTTTATTGCATTGGACCAGTATATCCTGAATTCTCTTGGCATTTATTAATGACCAACTTTCAACACACTTTCTGATGTTCAGGAAAATGTGCATGATCTTTGCCTGCTTCATACTTATTTTGAGAATCTGTAGTAAGATAATGCAAAGAGGTTCTCATAAAAAAATTGAATTTAAGCATTCTCCTCACATTATCATATACACTCATGACAAGTCAAGAAATACCTATAGAAAGATAATGATAAAAGATAAGTTTTAATCAGTGAGTTCAAAATTCAGAAATGGTGGTAAAATTATTTCTTGTGATTATTTTAAAGACTTTATTATATCATGGTAAAAACAGGATTTAGACAACCATGCAAAGAAAGAAGATTTGTACACACACTCAAATGTTGTTTATTGTATATCCATTCTATACTAAGCTGTGAATAGATACCAAAGACATCCAAGTGTACAAGATAGTCCAGGATGATTCCATTATGGAGTACATATTCTGGTGTAAGAAAAATAGACAATGATGAAGAGGAGAATTTCAGATATTTTAAGAGTTATGAAGCAAAGTAGTTTGTAAGTTTATGGGAGTTCCTGAATAGAAATGTAGATGAGATTTTTGTTAGGTCAAAATAAGGAATTTTATGTCAATCTATGAGTGGTTAGAAAGTCCTTAATGATAATAAAGTAATTTGATGTGATTTGTTTACATTTTGTTCTGAAGTTGTTTTTGTCTGACAGATATAGTCACTCCACCATTCTTTTGAATGTACTTATCTAGTATATTCAGTTATTTTCATCATTTTAATTTTAATCTACAAATATTATAATCAGAGTAAGTTTCTTACGAGCAAAATACAGTTATAAGTTTTGATATTTTCTGATAATGTCTTATTCGATGTGCTTAGACATGCTTGGAATGAGATTAGACTTCTAAATATAATTATTGATTTAAATTTAAATCTGTGATTTTTTTGTTTTGTTTTGTTTTCTATTTGTTCTCTCTGGGTGTTTTAGTATCAGTCTTGTTTTTGTTTCTCTGTTTCCATTTATCAGCTTTCTTTGGGATTATGTCAACCTACTTCATTTTAATTGATCAATTGTACTTTATTGTATTTATTTATAGAGTTTTATTCTTAGCATTTGTTGTAATGACTAAAATTTGCATAAGCAATATTCCAAAGTCTACTTAGAATCAACATTTGCAGCTTCAAGTGGAATACAGAAGCCTTATCACTGTATAGATGCATTTACTTTTCCTGCTTTAAGTTATCATTGTCTTTTATGTTACATCTACCTATATTTTAAACCCCATTAAATGATGTTATATTTACTTTCAAGCATCATACATATTCAATGAACTCTGGAAAAGAGAATGTTTTAGTACATGTTTCCCAGACATTTACCATCGAGTCCTTTCATATTGTACTGGCTATTCTGAATCTTTTACCTTTCCATATAAAAACTAGAATAACTCCATCAAAACTATACCATTTTGTATAAAAGGCTTGAGCATCAATAGCTTTTAATATCTACAAGGGCTCCAGAGACCAAGCATGCATAAATACTGAGGAGTGACTTTAGCTGCTTTTAAGATCTCTGTCACATCTTTCTGATATCTGTGCCAACACAGTATTGACAAACTTTGATGGTGTTTTCAACACAAGGTGGGTTTTTTTCTGATTCTCCATATTTCAAGTAATTGCAGATTATATCTTGAAACTTTCTATAAAATGCTATTAGATTCTGGTTCTTAGTTAAATCACAAGGAAAAAGAATATTTCTGTACCAGCAGGCCATTTGCTTAGATGAATTCAGCCTGCAAGCTTTGGCCAGCCCTTTCTGCATCATGGTCTTTGCCATGCTGTTTGAACATGGCCTGCATGTGAGGTACACAGCAGGCAGTATGGGACCTGGGAAAGGATAGAGATATTAGCTCAGTTCCAAAAATTCCTTGTATTATTGTTTAGTATCAGATCCATGCCTAAATCTGGAGATGAGCCCAGGAGCTCATAGCTCATAGCTCATGAAGCTCATAGCTCATACAGACTCTTGGTATTTTCTTACTCCCTGAAGCTCTCCTTTCTAGTGCTTCGTCTAAGAAGCTCAGGCTTTATTTAACCTGTTCTGCCTTCCTGCTATTGCATTTCTGTCCAGAGCTCAGCTACAGGATGCTCATGAGAGAAACAGCAATGAGTTTTACACTATTCCTTTGGAGCTCCCCTACCTGTAGTCAGAGAGGAAGAAGGAAAGCTCTTCAGAATTTTAGGCATTTGAAGAACCTTGTCATCCCCATTGTCACCCACAGGAGTCCCCTCTCCCATTCCTTGATCTACCAATAAAGAGCTCCTCCTATATTCCTCTGTGGTCATACTGATGCCCACTTGTGATTTTAGGTGGTCGTATGTCCAGAGCAGAAGATCCTTTAGCAGTAAGATTCTTGGTAATTCCTCCAATTCTGACTTTCCTCTATGATTAGGCTGCTACTATTTACATTTCGAAATTCTCAAACATCTGCTTAATATATTTTTCTCAGGTTTCAGAGTAGCATTCTGTGGGATAGAGGGTATGTTGTGTCTACTCTTGCTTATCCACAAATGTTGTTTATTTATGCATTTAAATGATGGTTTTGGCTACTGGGGTGAGAAAAGATTAAAGGCAAGACTGGAAGCAAACAAGCTATTGAAGTATTTGAGATAAGAGATTTTTGTAACTTGAAGTACTGTAGGAATAATAAATATAGAAAAAAGGAGATATATCTTAGATATATTTGGACTTGCTAGAAGTTGGAGTTGATAGAATGTGATGAGATGAAGTGGATTTAGGAGAAGAAAATAATCAAGTTTCTAAGTTTGGAAAATTAAAGTAATATTGTTGCCACATACTGAGATTGGGAAGATTAGAAAAAAAAAGAATATTTAAGTGGGAAAATTTTAGAGGCAGACTGGAGTATAATTAGAAGTACTGAGAGAGAATGAGGTAGTTTCGATTATACAAATATTAGCATTGTGAGGGAGGAAAAGCTGAATACACTGGATGATTACAAAAATGAGGACAATGAAGAAAGTATTTTTAATTGATAAGCAGATTGGAGATTAGTATGTGTCTCCTTGTATTCTAATAATTTTACTAACATGGAGTGATTTAATACTCAGAGAAAATCTATGAAGAAAACACAGTTTTTATTCTCATTTTGCAGATGAAGGAACTGATGCACTTAAAAATCTTGCCCCAGGTCATAACAACTAGTGACTAGGGGAAGTGGGATAATCTGACTTGAGAGTTCTTATTCTTATTATTATGCTATCCCCAATCTCCAATTTAAAAATAATTTGAGAGTGATGGAAAACAGACATATTTAAGGAATCATTAAACCCAAGTTATAAAAGGAGATTGGTATTATCAGGAAGCTGGGGACCAAGTGGATTAAAATTTTGAATATTTGTTTTTTCTCAAAAACTCAGTAAGAATCTATTGTATTTTCTTTACCAAAACACTTCCATAATGAACAAGAGTTTTGGAAACTAATGCTAGTGTAACATGAAAGTGTAACATGTTCTAGAGGAGAAAAGGTAAAGAATAAAATGGTGCATTTGGTATTGATAGATAATTATAAGTGCAACATATGGGGATTATGAATAGTTGGGTGATAATAGAAATGAGAATAATGGGTCATTCTCAGAAATATTTTGAGTGAAAATTAATGATTAATAGGCATTTTCAATTTGAAAAAGAAGAAAATATTCCAGATATGTTGACTTGGAAGTGCCATGGAAATACTCAAGGGTATGTTATCTGCATCCTCTGGCATCTTGATAGCAGAACCCATATATGAGTTTGAGATGGTTAGAATACATAAACACCATTTCCACAACTGATGTATCAGGAAAAGAGGAAGAAAATGTGTTTTGTACTTCTAGAGAAGCTGTTATTTGGATTAGAGAGTACTGTTTATCATCATATCTATGTGAATTCAATATAATTTGTAAATGAAAAAATCTTTGGCAGCTTAAAGATAGTTTTCAAAATATATTTTCGAAATTTTAATGTTCTCTGATTGAATTTTGGGAGGAATTATTTACTTCCCTAACAATATTTAAAAATTTTACTTGGTAATTAGTTCTTAAGTGATCTGAAACATTTCCTTAGAGCTAAGAACTTCAAATTGTAGTTTTAAAAAGATAATAAGAATTGAATAATGGAAAATCAAGCACTATGTGTCTTTTTTTCTCTTTTCATATTTCATGTCTTTTAAAGTTCATATTCTTTTCTATGGAAGGTAGATAAGTGAATACTTGAGTATCTATACTCATTTTATAATAACAGTAATAATGTTGGTAAAATGTTAATTCCTATTCTTCATTAAATATAACTACCACAATATTTATAATACATCATGCTTAAATTCCAGATGTTCAATTCCTTTCTCTAGTTAAAACAGAAAAATTCTGCACCAAGAGAAAAGGATGCAATGAAATTTCTAGTTTTAAGCATACCTGAATTCAGTTTTCAAATGTATTGAGATCACTGTGCAAAAACTGATGGTAAGATTTAGTAATAAATAGAAATTTCTTCTCTTTCTGTTTAGAATTTCTTAACCTCAAGGAAAATACTGAGGTGATATTTACACAAGAAAAGAACTAGACTGCCAAAACTAAATTGTATTTGTAGAGCTGAACATGAGAACATAAAACATTTTCTTGCATATCAGAAAATTTTCGCATTCTCAGTTAAAAGATTTTACTTGCATTTACTAAATGTAAAGAAGATAATAAATCATACTATATGTCTATGTGTGTGTATATATATGTATATATATAAATCTTGAAATTAGAAATAATTTTGCTGATAAAATTCAGGCATCTCATTGTTATTAATCATAAACATGCATAATATTTTGGATGATAAAAATATACCATAAGCATTACAATAAGGACTACAAATTCACAAAATGTTAAAAGTGAACACTGTTTTTTTTAAGAGGAAACTCATGTATCAATTTACAAAATCCATTTACTGATTTAAGAATACTTAAATGTTACCCAACATAGAAAATAACGTAATTGTTTATTTTTAATTAGATTTGCTAAAATATAACTTGCAAATAGTCACCTTTAATTGACACACATGGAAGTCTGAAGCAAATTTCCTTCATTGATAATTATGCCTATATTTGCAAACTTAGAAAACTTTAAGGGCTGCTATAATATAAAAAGTACCAGTGAATATTTATTATTGCTTTTCTAAATATGTAAATTATTTTTATAAAGCCAAGAAATATGAGAATTTCTGGATGATACAAATAAATCATATTAATTCAACAGTTTTGCTGTGATGTCAAACCAACATCATATGTATAATTTCTTTTTTTGATTGAATTTTTTTGTTTTTGTTTTATGCAGATTTCTTTTGATTGAGGGCTAATATATTTAATTTCTACTTCTATTTTTTTTTTCACATACACCTTTATGGTTTTGGGAGCTCAAAGAGAAATAAATTCCTCATTCTCCTCCCAGGATTTAAGTTCCTGCATGAGATATATTTGATACCTTAAATTGCAGAGGCCACATTTTTGGATGTTATTCCTACATGGTAATGAAGTTTCCAACAGGTTGATAATTGTAACTTGAATATTTCCTCCCTAAAGAAAGTGATGTACTTCTATTCTTTCCATTTCTCTTTCAAAAACTGCAGATAGTAAAAATACCAGGAAAGATATTAAGATGGAATTACAAACAATTCAAATTCAAAAGAGAATCTGGCTGACTCATGGGTATCTAAGCACAGGACGTTTGGGCACACATATCTTTGTCCTAATATTTCCATTAGGACAATCATTCTTCAAATTTGGTATCATTCCCTGTGGAACAACTGACAAGTCTCTTAGAAATCCTTATGATAAGTGAATCAAGTAGATGGTCTTTTATCAGGTTAAATCTATAACTATTTAAAGACACTGAGCTATCATATTCAAAGAGTAATGGAAATATTTGAAAACAATAAAAGCACTATTTTTCCCATCAATTAGGCCTGAAATAGAGATTTATATGTCAGATATAATGTGATTGTTTGTTAGGCGGTTAGATGGATGGATGGTTAGTGTTTTGACTGAGATAAAGCTTGAATACAGAAAAACCATAACAGAATGATAAGACTGAGCTCTGCACATTTGGAAACTCAGCAAAGCATACAAAAGTCAAGACACTGTGTGAATATAATATTTTGCCTCATCTTTAGTTAATTTTTAGTAGAAATATCATCCTCTTTACTACCACATATGTTTTGGTACCTAGGGATTATTTTTCATCTTTTTAAAGGCAAATTCAAACATTTTCTGAAATCAGTGTCTTTTCATACTGCAGCTAATTGAGCGCAGCGTGTACTAACAAATTCAGTTGCAAATGTTTGAGAAATGTCTTTGTGTGAATTGAGATATGGTCTTTAAAATTTATTTTACTACTAAATCGGGCAGTGTTTTTGTCTATCATAACTTTCAACTGAGTGTAAGGCCATAAAAGATATTTAAATTACAGATATTTGAGCAGCTGCTTCTTATTTAAGCAAGATAAATACAGATCATTCTAGAATACTTAAAGAATCACTTTATGTCATAATTGCAACTTAAGCTGGATTACATGATTTTAGTTATGAAGAACTCTTCAAAATTAGGAAAACCGATTTTAATAAAATATGAACTTGATCTATTGTCCTTTCCGAAATCTACTTTTAAAAAAAGGAAAATAGGGACTACTCTATTCATAAAGATATCAGTCATATTTATAGGTGTGAGTTCACAGTTAACTATGCAATTTCAATAAAATGCTAAATTTAAAGAACACAATGCATCAGAATTACCAATAATCACTTAGCTTTATATTTTTTATTTTGAATGAAATAATTTGTACAGAAATAATTGTGTTTTCATGCATAATTATTATCTTTAAGGTTGAGGTATGCTCAATTTTTATTACATTAACTATTACCCATATTAATCAGGAGAACTCTTTAATTACCTTCCAAGTAGATATAAGTATTGTACTCAGATGAATGTACCTGTATATAAACCTGTGTAGCACAGATTCAAATATATATTTAAAGACTCTTAAACTATGGGAATATCATAATTGAACACTAGTTTATAATATGCTTTTTTAGACATGCATATTAACAATATCTACATGATAATTACATTTTTAATCCAGCCTTTTAAGGTCTTTTTAAAATATAACCTGAGCTATGCCCCTAAGCACCAAACATGACATCTTCTCTTGGAGCAGGCAAGGCAGGAGAGAGAAGTGAATTCAATTTTCTGAATTCTAACTCAACAGTGAAACTGAGTTGTTGCATTGGTACAGCGGAGTTTTACCTCCCACCATTTCAAAGATACAGGGTACAAGATGAGGTGGAAATAATTCCTATTTGGGCTGGGTATGTGACTCTGGTAGAGTGACTTGCTTGGCATGTAAGAGGAGACAGGAGGCCCTGGGTTCAATCTTTAGCACTAGAAAAACGAATGAGAGAGAAAGAGAGAGAGAGAGAGAGAGAGAGACCTCATTCTTCTTTTAAGCCATAAAATTAAGCGGGAGAATTTCCCATGGTTTTATTTCAACTTATAGAAATGATAAAGGAAATTATTTTCATCATATTTTTCCTAATTGATATGTACACATTTCTTTAATTATTCAATAGGAATAGTCTTAAATGCATATATTTTCAATGAACAGGTTTGCTTTTTTTGCCAAAATAAAATCCCAAATATTATAGATTTTGTATAGTAACTGAACATTCTCTCAACTTACTATATATAACAGGTATTTTGCAGGTGCACTATTGAATTTATTTTATTTTTTTTAAAATGAGGACTCTGTGAGGATCAAGTGCACTTCAAGTGTAATTTGTTAAATGAAACCTTTCTAAGGTGAGGGCACTGGTCCTGGGGTGCTACTGAATAGAAACAGCATGGAAGCTGCCCTTTCTTTGCAGCTTAGTAATAACAGGACGTTTACTCTCAATAGTGACACTGGGATGATTGACAAGGAGTTCTGGGGAAATGCCTTAGAGGGACTCTCTTTGCTATAGGAATCTCAGCAATGGGACACACTTGCTTCAGGCATTATTGTAATCATTATCCAAAAATTCTTGACTACTTAGGTAACATATTTATTGAGTTAGAATTGTTTCCTTCTAAAAAATGTAACTGTCAATGAATTAAGTAAAGGGGAGAATTTTAGAAAAACATATCAGAAAACTAAATTTTATTTATGGTTTAGTTTAAAAAGTTTGAATATGGCAAAAAAGGTGATTTGGGGAGGTCACAAAAGGGGATTATTAAGGGTTAATTCATTTTCATTAGTAGTGTTCTTTCAATAAATACCATTTACTAATTTTTGGTATGTGAAAGAAATATAGCTGCATCTTGACACAATCAACAATGGTGCCTTCAGAAGAAAGAGTCTTTGGGGTGTACAAAGTTTCATCCCATTTAAATTTTATTTATTTAATAGCAATATAGAAAAATAAAGTGCTGAGAAAACTTGTTGAAGGCAAAATGACCCATGAGGACATTCGTTTATTTTCTAGGTGCAGAAATCAAAGATATGAATTAAAGTTGTGACAGTGATGAGGGTGTGAAAATTCAGTAGTTTAGATGAGAAAGTTGATAAAGGCCAATAAGAATAAGAAAGGTAAAATCGATAAGATGTTTGAAATAACAAATTTTATGACTCCTTGCTTTCAGCCTGATTGACAGGAAAAAATGGCAATACCATTAACAGAGAGAGACAATACACAAACAGGCGATGGCCAGATCACACATAAAGACAGGACTTTGTCTCACAATTTGCAGCAACCAGTCCAGGAAGCCAGACCACAATCTGCCTCAATAATCAAGACTTGATACAAAATGGACATTTATTCATTGCTCCCCAATTTAGGAATAACTTGAGAAAACCAAATGTGCTCCCCCAAAAAATCAAACAGGAGATCCCCGGTGGTTAGCTCTCCTGCAGCTTTTTCATGCCCACAGCCTCTACCAGGACCTACCTGAAACCCTCCCTTTGCCCGTGATAGGGCTTTCCCACTCCTTAACTTCTATTGACTTGCACATTGGAGCACTAATGTACATGGTGGGCTCCATGCTCTGCATGCTCTCAACATAAAACTTTTGCTTGTTCTCATCTGTGTACTCTTTGTTTATTTCCACAAAAGAGAAAAGGAGCTGAAATTAGAAAAAGAGTGAGGTTGATTAGGTGTTGTAGGTCCATTTATATCCATCTAATAGTCAATGAAACATTTAATAAAAGTTTCCTGATGGAGAAAAATTTCAGGTCACTGATAATATTTAGTAATCCAGGGAATAATGATTGATAATGTGAAAACAAAGAACCAAACAAAAACAACTGTCCAGTAGGTTGGTAGAAGGTTAGCATTGTGTACTACAAAATGCACTGGACTATTAGATGACTTCATTAGGACTCTTGCAATAAGAAGTAATGAAACTTAACCAGGAAAGTGTCAGAGAAAAAGGCCTTGGGTTTTTTAAGTGGAGCTTTATAAGAAGTTGTCTGTGAGTGGCAGAAGTGATGAAGAGGAATGGAGATAAGCCTATCTTAAGAATATGCAAGGGCATGGTGGCCCTTTCCAGAAATATGATATTCTGGGCATATTTTTTACCAGTTCCTACTTTTCAGAAGCTCTTTTCTTCAATGAGGTTCACCATCACCAGGACCAATATTGACTACTCTGGGGAAATGTAATTTCAAAAAATGTCCTATAGTCTAGAAAATATTCAGATTTTCAATCGAAGCATTCAATAATCCAGAATGTGCTGACCCTTATAGATAATCCACTAAGAGTGGACAGAAAGGAATCTAGTTTTTTCAGAGATTTCAGCATACACATTCCATTATGTACATGATCTCAAGGTAGATAATAACTAGCTCTCAAGTTAGAGGACTTGACAGCATGATTTGTCACTCACAATTCCCCCTAAATTCAATTGATAAAAGCATTGACTGTGTTAGCTAATTTGCTTAATCCAAAGAATAATAAACTTGTATTATCCTTATGATAGGATTTAGCTTTGGACTAAGCATCTTGATGTAGTTAGGCTCCCATTCTGATAGAAAAACTGGGAGAGAGAACTATCTTCCTTAATGGTTTAATTTCAGAGTGGTGGTTTTCTAGGAAGAGGCTTATTTAGTTTTAATAAGAAAAAGAAATCTAAAAGTTTTCCTAAGTAAATGCTCTAAGAAAGGGAGTAAGATGAGTCTCTTCCCTTCCTGTCAATAGGCAAATCATCTGTCTTCTCCTTGGATTTATACTGAACCTCACAGTGATTACTTATCCCTCACTAGCTGTGTACCTTGGTCAATTTCTTAACCTCTAACTCCATTTTCCACATCTGTTCATTGGAGATAATGATAGCTATTATATTTGTTTTTATAAGGATAAACTGAAATTATATGTGAAAATGCTACATGCCTAGAATATAAGAAATTCTGAATAAAATGTTACTACTAATAATAAGAAATTAAATCATATGTATGCAAATTCAGGAGGAGTTATTCATGAAGTCAAAGCCAAGCCTCATAAAACAAGAAATTAGACAGGTCTGTAGTAAAACTGTACATTTTTCTCCAATCAAGGAAGAACAGAGCAGCCCAGTGAGTATTGACTCAGGCAAAGCAAATCATTTTCTCCGTTCTGTTTCTGAAGATACTATGCAAATGTACTTGCTTCAACAATTTTCAAAGTACTAAAAACGGGTCTATTGGGGCAAAGGAGTAAAGACAATCAATAGAAATATGTCAAAATGGAGCGGTGTTAATTTTTTTTTAAGGTTCAAGAAATAGAATACCTTTACTTGGTGAAAAAAAAGTCATTAAATTGGATGCCAGAATTTAATCCCTTTAAAGTAACTTTGTACTTTAAAAAACCTCTATAACTCTTAAAAACAAATGTATTCACAAACGACAATCTGGAAACTAATGTTTTTCTTCTTCAGTAGAGCTTTTTCCCTGAAGCTGAAAGGAGGTAAGAATTTGGTAGGATTACAGAATATAATTATGTATGGAAATGAAACCAGTATTTGAGCACATCAGATATAAGAAATAAACAGTCAATGGTTCAAAGCAAAGCAACCAGCAACCATCCCTTCCTTGGGGAGTGAGAGAGGCTGGATTGAGTAGAGGAAGCAGTAAAGGGAGTATGAGAAATGAAGGGGAAAATTTTTGCTCAAAACATACCTTTTAGATCATTAAAATTGGAAAGAACTGCTAATGATACAGAAGATGTTTGAGCCTGCAACACAAATTGGTTTGCCTTTAAAGTTTTGCAAAACAAACCAACTCAACCAAAATAATGGTTTTCTAACTAATTAAAAACAAAACTTGTTATCCTCTTTAAGCGTGCTTAAAAAGCTCTAATTGGAATCTGCAAATCTTCTAACATCTGTTAAATGCTTTGCCACATGGATCAAGATGAGAAGTTGCTTTAACCTTTTTTCTTACACATTTTGTCTTAAAACACAATAGTTCTTATCCTCCCTGAAATTCCTTATATTAAGTGAGTTCCCAATTAAAATTTTTTATAAGACCTTGTTTCTCAATTTCATATAAGTGCTTTTTTTTATATTGAGAAACTTTTTTAAAAATCTGGTAATTATTTTATATTCAGAATAGTGAGAAACAATTTTATAATTTTCCTTCAGAAAAGTTAGTCTGGTTCAAAGTTGATCATCATTGCTACATGGAAAGTAAGCAAAAAATCACATGAATAGTTTACTCAAAGAATTATTTAAAATTATAGTAATTAGCTGATAGCAAAATGCCAATTTGTTTTTGTGTTTAAAATATATTTTGTGTTGAATTATTTACAAAAGTTACTATCTACTTGCTAGATAGAAATCCTACATTTTTCTTATATTTAATGTTTCATTGATACATTGGTCCTTAAATACTTTTTTAAAAAATCTAGGTAATAATAGTTATTACTTCATTTAAAAAATAGTGTAATGGTCTATTGCCAATGGTAATGGCAATCATTATAAATTTGAAAATGCTTAATTTTTTTTCTAGAAATTAAGTAGAATGTAGCTATATGGAAAGCAATCATGGCAATTACTTTTTTGCTGTCATACTCAAAATATTTAAATCTTTCATCTAGAACTAAGGGGAATCCAACAAGGAAACTACTAGGACAAAAAAATTTCAGGAAACCTTTCTACCATTATTGCTTTAACTACAATATGCCCTATGCTATGATTCTTCAAACCCTCTGTAAATATATTCCACAAAGTATTCAAAAAACTGTTTCTTGTGATTTACTTTATATTCTAGCATCCTCATTCTTCTGCAATTTAATTTTGCTTCCCTTTAGAGGTATTTGTTCAAAAAGTCAGCAGATGGGTGGAAACTCCCTTCAAGAAACAAAAGAAGAGGCTAAAGAAGAAAACAAAAAGGATAAATATAGTAAAGGAAGTGTGGGATGCTCTTGAAGGGCTCATCAGGAGCCTGTATGGGGCTGAAGAATGAATCAGGGAGCTTGAAGACAGGTGAAATAGAAACTTCTCAAGTGAAATGCAAAATATAAAGAAAAAAAAGGAATTTAAAAGATAAAGAACAGAATATCCAAAAATGATGGGATAATTTCAAAAATGATATCTTTAATTGGAACATGAGAAGGAAAAAAAAAGAGAGAAAAGAAAGAAAAAAAATTTGGAGCTTAAGACATAGTTGAAGTAATAGTGGCAAAGAATTTTCCTTCCAAAATTAAAATAGATTAAAAAAAACCCCACAGATTCAGGAACCACAGAGAACACCATGCAAACTAAATCCCAAATCCTACACCTAAAAAAACCATATTCAAACAGGAATATAAAACAATTCTAAATATGTATGAACCTAATGCAGAGTTACAAAATTTGTGAAGGAAAGATAAAAGTGAGTTAGCTGAAAAGGGAAACAAATTGCTATTATAATTGTAGCCTTCAACAACTTTACTTCAAGAATTGACAAATTAAGCAGACAGAAACTCAGCAAAGATATAGTTGACTTGAAGATGACTATCAATTATTTGATCTAATTAACATTCATGTAATATTCTATATAGTAAAATCCAGAATACGCATTGTTCTTAAGATATCATGGAACAGTCAACAAGTTAAATGACATACGGGGCCACAAAACACCCCTCAACACATTTCTAAAAAATAGAAATCATACAAACTGTGTTATCAGACCATAATGTTGATACTACCCTTTACTGGGGAGGGTTGAGTTCTGCTTCCTCAAGTATTGAAGTTTGAGCATTTGAGAAGTAAGGCAAGCATATTAAGCAGGTTTTATTTAAAGGTAATAATACAGACTTCTCCTGGGAAGGAGAAGAGGATCATGGCTGATGTTCTAGAGTCCCAAGAAGTGAGCACACCTTACATCTTATATAGATCAGGGTCTCTTTTGTTCTCCTGTTCTCCATCCCCCTTCCTTCCTACATGACTAGGCCCAGGAGTTGCTGGCGACATAGCAAAAAGGTGAAAAGCAAATGTGTGGGGGAGCAAATAGAGATTCATGTAGGGGCCCAGGGGACATTAATTAGCAACTCCCGCCTGCAGCATTTTGGGGCAGGTAGTTAGGCAGGTAACCTTGGCAACCAAAAGGGCTGTGGAGACACTGACATGCCAATCTCCTGGAGGCCAGTCTCCAACTTCCCAGACTCTGATGGCCTCCATGCCTCAATCCAAACAGATTTCCTATTCTGTACTAACTGTCTGTCCTCAATTCTGGCTTCAATGTGTTAGACTAGAAATAAGAGAAAAATAGATGGAAAATTCCCCAATACATGGAAATTTACATATAGTTGTTAATAACAACGTAGAGGTTAATGAAGAAGACTTGAAATAAATTTTAAAAATGTATAAGATTTAATTAAAAATAAAAATGTAACTTAGGGGAAATAATTGAGAACAATACTGACCAAATTATATTGCTATGTATTATATGGCTGTATGCATATGTAAATACAAATCCAACTATTATGTATAATTATTTTTTAAATCTTTTATTTGTTCTAATTAGTTGTACATGACAGTAGAATGCATTTATACATTTTGATAGATCATAGATAAATGGAGTATAACTTCTAATTTTTCTGATTGTACATATTGTAGGATCACATCGGTCATGCAGTCATATATGTACATGAGGTAATAATGTCTGTTTCACTCTACTAACCTTCCTACCCCATACTCCTTTCCCTCCATTCACTCTCCTGTACCTATTATAAAGGAACTCTACTCTTCCCTTCCTGCCCCCTTATTGTGAACTAGCATCCACATATCAGAGGAAACATTAAGCCTTTGGATTTTGGGGTTTGGCTTAGTTTGCTTAGCATGATATTCTCCAACTCCATCAATTTATCAGCAAATGCCATAATTTCATTCTTCTTTATGTAATTATCATGCACCAATAGAACACATGAGAAAAAAAAAAAAAAAAGAAGAACAGAAAAAGCTACTACTAACATTCTCCTTCCAGGAGAGAGTGAGACACATTCTCTCTAAGCCCAGAAAGTTTTTCACTCCCCATCCCTATTCAGCATTGTCTGAAAGTCCTCCCACAGCAATAAGACAAAAAGAAAACAAGTTATACAGACTAGGAAAGAAGAAATAAAGACTCTTTATTAGAGATAATATGACTATGCAGCACATCCTAAGGGATCAATAAAAGTTTCTAAAACTAATAAACAAGCACCATCATGTTAGAGGATAGAAGACTAAAATCAATTTCATTTACATTACCAATGAACAGCCGAAATTTAAACAGTATAAAACAAAATATTTATAGTAGAATTCTTGCCCTCTCCCCAATAATATAGAAATACGTTGAACGACCATAGGACTCAAAGAAAATTCTAAAATTCTGTTGTAATAAATCAAATATGTTAATAAATGGAGACACGTTTGTAATTCATGGGTAAAGATTCAATAATATTGAGAAGTAAACTTATTGCAATTAAATCTATTAATATGATGCAATTACCATCTAAATCCTACAAATTATTCCATAAATATTGATGGAATTATTCAAACATTTTTATGGAAAGGCATAAGACTCAGAATATCCAGTGCAATATGAAAAGACACAATTAGAGCCTTCACAGACCCAATATCAAGAATTACTGTTAAAGTACAATAGTCAAGACAGTGCTTAATTAATAAAAGAATAAACACATAGATTATAGAACAGAGCCCAGAGCCCAAAAATAGACTCACACTAATGTAGTCAATATATCTTTGACAGACAGCAGTTCAATGGAAAAAGATGTTCTTTACAACAAATGGGACTAGAGCATTTGTACTCGATATAAACAACAACAAAGTAGCAAAAGATGTTGAATCACTTACAAAAATCAAATGAGCTGTTTGCCAACTTTTCCCACTATGAAGGTAGTATTGATTTTTAATTAATAATTACCTTATGAAGACAAACTTTGAGATTGTGATATTATTAATATATTTCTCATTACATTTACCGTTTATTCATGATTCTTACCCACAACACTCATTTATATTATCATCTACCTATAGATTTTTATTTCCCATACTTCCTTGTACCTTTACGAATAAAAGATCTGCTTTAGAAAAGTGATGTCTCATTTACAGTTTTATCATACATTCAAATATTTATTATAGCAAACACACTTCATAAGTATATAAACATTTGCTAAATAAATCTCCCTCATTTGTAATTGCTGTTATTAGTAGTTGTTACTGTCAAACAATATGAAATATTTAGATGAAAGTTTAGTGAAACATACATAGGACACAGGGGAGTGACATAAAATTAATATCGAATTGCTTAAATATTAAGCAATGAAACACCTGCAAGTGAACTGATTTGAAGTTTATTAAAGGAGTTACTGTTTCTTCACTTGATCACCATAGAATTTATCAATGGCACATTATAAGGTAGATATAGTGCTCATCTCTTGGGAACAAAGATGAGTAAAATCATTTAAAAACTCATGGTTAAGTGTCTTTGGCCAATGACAAAGATAGATATGTACTCAAAAACTAATGCAAATGAATGTGAAATTGCAAAATAGCACACAGCATAATAATATATACTATAGAAAAGAGGTACATGATGTTTCTAAGACAGAAACATAACCTGTTCAGGTGCATCAAAGGCATCTTTTTAATGTAACAGCTATTCAAGTAAAATATGAATGATGAATAGATCATAATTAGGTGAGAATACTAAAGGAGAAAATGTGAGAACACAAATCCTATAGTACAGTCCGAGTTAACTTTTTGTGGTTAATTTAAGGTACCATCATATGCAATTTTGTTATATATATTTGGATGGTAATTTTGTAGTAACAGGGACTATAAGTTAAAAAATTGGGGGCTGAAGTTTATCAAATTATCTTATATGCACATATAAATATGCCACAATGAAACACACTCTTCTATGTAATCAATATGTGTAAGATTAATGTTCTCTTTTCTGTCAGTTAAACCTGTAGTCTGAGCACCCCAACCTGTATCCAATTGTACTATAGCCTTTTTCTTTGCCCTCCCCAATTTAAAAATTAGCCAGTCTCATGGATTGTAACAAGGGTCTCTTTCTATCAGAGTGAGGGACACTGCTTCATTAAGGATCAAAACAGGATTACTGCTGGCCTTAGTGAGCTTGCCTGCCATTCTTTGGTAGCACAGCCTTCTGCAGAAGTAAAGTTGTCTGGCTGAGCTACTTATAGTATGTATCTGATTTCTTTGGCACCCAGTATCTCCCACTTATGCACAATTAAATATTTTTAAAATTTCAGATAAATGGAGTCATTAATTGGAACATTTTGAAGACATAGAATCATTCCTTAGAGAAAAGGCTAAAAACACATGTCTGAATAAATTTTATAAGGAAAAAATGCTTTTTATCAATATTCAATATTCTCTTACTGATAAATTGTTGCAACAATATGAAACAAAAAGGAATGTCTATGTGTGTGTGTGTGTTGAAATATTTTTTTTGGAAAGCTGGATATCACTAGCAATACTATCAAGAGCTGAAGATGCAATTGTCTGCCTGTGTGCTCACCCCTAGTGATAAAATTCCTTTCATGAGAAATTAAATACAAAGTGAGCAAACAGGAAGTGTGCAGAAAGGTTGTCAGAATCAAAACTCATATTCCACCAAGAGCCTTCCTATGAGAAAATATAATCATATTAAAACCTATTTTTAAGCATGTAATAACTGATATAACATGAAATAAATTAAAAGAAATGAAACACAAAGTGCTAAAACATGCACAATTTAACGAATACATAAACACAAGGGAATTACATTCTCTAATGTTAAAGACACTTTAAAATATATTTTCTTTCATAACATGTAGAAAACTGGTTATTGATAAATTTTGTGAGAATTATTTTGAGAACATAATGAAATAATTCTAAAGTATATCTATTATTATACAAAGAAAAAAAAAGAGCTGAATGATTTTCAAAGTCAAGGAAAATACAGGGAAACTTGCCTTAATATATTTCAAAACAAGTTATAAATCTTATGTAAACAACTGAATCTTATACAAACCAATGGGCAATTTTATAAAGACAGAAATAGCACAGGGAGCCCCTTAAGTGCACAAAATTTTTATAGAAAACTGCCAGTACCACAAATTATGAAAAAATGGAGATTATTTTCAAGTTGCTGCTTGGAAAAAAAGGAAAATTGTTCAAACACACACACACACACACACACACACACACACACACACACTTTTAATCCCTTGCAAGCACTGCGTAAGCAAAAGACAAATAAGATAATGAAGGTGAAATTAATCAATTAAATAATTAACAAATAAAATATATTCCAACCAAATCACAAAAACTACAATACATTTTACTTCCTAAAATTTTTTCTACATCAAGGTTTATAGCAAATCAAATAAAAAATTAAATAAAATTGATAAAAAAGATCCATAGATATAAGAGAAAATATTAATTCTCTAGGTTATTTTGGCAAGCAATTTATATTTTGATTTTTCTGTGGGAAAGTTTGTTTTCAGAAAATTAACAAAAGAGCAATTGAAATAGCCAACAACAGATGACAAAAAATTCCAATTTACCATTGATCTAAACACATTATAGTGTACATAGAATGATATTCATTGTTTTGGTATAAATTATAGCATGAATTTAATGACACTTCCCTGTTACCAAATGGAGAGATATTCTAGAAAAGAGCATGCTGTGTTCATGAGGGTATAATAAAATGTCCACTTTTATAGCCCAGCGATAGAAAAGTAAACCATTATAGTCTGTCTGGAGTGCAATTTTGCAATATTTATCAAGGTTTCTTGTCAAATACAGATCCCTTGATAGACTAACTCAGATATTTAAGCTAAGAAAATAATACTTAAATAAATGAATGCTAATCTCAGTGTCATTGTTAATAGGAAAACAGAAAAAATAACTATACAATGACTTAGTCATGGTATAAAATAGTATAGGTAGAAAAAAATACCAAGGAATGGAAGAATGTTCCTTTAAATCAAAATGTGATGTGTGTATATATACATATATGCATTAATTATACCTTAATTTAGTATAAATTAATGCTTTAAAAGTAATCTTCAAGGAAATTAAATATATGCTTAGAATTAGAAAAATGTTACAAATTTTAAAGTTGAAAAATACCATGTATGATAAAAATGTCCAAAAAACTCCCAAAACATAGGTATTCAAAAACTGGCTAAAATAATGTTTTTGATGAAATGAGAAGTAGTGTTTCACAAAATGAGATATTATACTACAGTCAATTAAGGTCCAGTACTTTGCTATAATCTCAATTTCAGAATATGTAGCTATAAAGTAAATGTATAAGACACTATTTATATTTTTACCTTTATGTGTGCTGAAAGATAGATTTGGGAAAATCATGTACAGTGGATGTCTTTAAGTAGTTAAGATGTAATTGATCAATTTTATTTTTTGTTTTTATGTGTTTC
Source organism: Glaucomys volans (assembly GCA_020662805.1). Classification (NCBI taxonomy): domain Eukaryota; kingdom Metazoa; phylum Chordata; class Mammalia; order Rodentia; family Sciuridae; genus Glaucomys; species Glaucomys volans. Next base: position 525,983 of record JAJEJO010000289.1, read on the forward strand.
TGAATTTATCATGCATTTTCCTGACTTTCAAACAATGAATATCAGTTTTGGAATCTCAGATAATAAGAACTTTAATTGTCACTAAATCTTATTTCATTGAATTGTATTCACCAAGTGCAAGGGAAGAAAAGGAAAGACAAAGTTCAAACCTTCATCTTTTTTCTCTCCTAATCTTCAAATATTTTGACATGATTCCCAGGTGTTTGCTAAAGCAGTTCTGAACAGAAAAGTACAACAGTAGGTCAAATTCTTGAAATCACAACAATCAGGCTACCAAAGTGAACTGCCCGGGTCCTCTGATTTCCCTGCAGAAGAGAGGGAAGGTGGACTTAGATCAAGTTAACATAAAAATAATCCATTGAGAATTGCAAATTTTAAAAGCACCTGAATATGTCTTGACTTCCAATATAATTCTGGAAAATACTGCCTAGAAGAGGACTGATATCTTGGCAGTGTCCAGAATATACATTTCCATCCAATACATAATTTACAATGAAGAATATATTGTACTACCAGATTATATAGAATATCAGCACCCTGCCAGTGTGAGTGTGTGCCAAGGATTCAAATGTTATCTGCAAATAGTGCTTTAAAATGACCTTTTTACTTAAAATTTTACCATACATTTATTACAATAGCCCATTTTTCAACATTAGTATCAGATCACTGCATTCTCCTTATATGCAATGTAAGCTTGTGTTTACACTAAATGGTTCTCTTTTGATAAAGAGGAAATCAAGATGATAGAAGAAGAAAGAGATTTTGAAAATGACATACATAACTCACAGAACCACAAGGACAACTAAAATAAAGTGAAATAAAATAAAAATGTCTTTTGGCTATACAGTAATTTTCCCTTATCTCCTGCTTTACTTTCCTTCACTTTAGTTACTACAGTAAACAATAGTCTGAAACAACTAAATGGAAATTTATAGAAATCAACAATTGACTTTTTCTGAGTAGTGTGATGAAATCTGTTGCCTTCCTCTGTACCAGTTGGGATGTGAATCAGCTCTTTGTCCAGTGTATCCACTCTGTATACACTACACATCCATAAGTCACTTAGTAACCATCTTTTATTAGATTGACTCTTGTAGTATAGCAGTGAATTGAATTTAAGAAAACAGGTCAATTGTAGCCTGACACTGTGTCAAAATGCCTCCACCTTTCACCTCAATTCATCTCATCATATAAACGTTATTATCTCACATTAGGAAAACAATGATGAGTAAAATACAATAATACATTTTGACAGACAAGAGATCATGTTCATATAACACTAAGGAAAGTATATTGTTACAATTGTTCTATTTTATTATTATTTTATTTTATTTTTTATAGGAGTCTCTTAGTGTCTAGCATAAATTTTGACATAGTTAAGTATATATGAGAAAATGTAGTATATATAAGGTTGAGTACTATCTGTGATTTCAGGTATCCACTGGGCTCTTGTAATATAGCCCCTGTGGATGAGTGAGATTAGGAGATATTCAAGAACAACTCTTCAACCATAGTGAAGAACCAGGCAGAAAGAGACTGCTGTCTCTGCCAAGTGTAAAGCTTCCTGATTCTATAAACAGGAAGCTTGCTAAATCAAGCTGTGTTGCAGCTCCAGAAACTGACTTCCACTATACCTATGTTGTAGAAAAGTGGAATGTATATTATAAAGAAAATAATAATTCCTCACAAGATGTGAATAAAAAATAAATACAAACTGCATAATTATCATAATAGGAGACATTAGAATAAAATTATTATGTTGATTCTGAATATCTGTATTTATGTTACTAAATAATATATTCACTTCTACACTAATTGTAAGCATTATTTTATTTATTTACAAAGTATCTTGTAGTGAATATCATCTATATACAAGCAAAAGTATTATTTAAGTATATAAAGGCAGTCTCCACAGTAACATAAATTGTTTAAATTACATATAAAGTTAAGCAATTATTATTCTTCTATTTAACATTATTTTATCCAAGTTTAACTGACTGAGTTACACAAAAATTAGTGGGATAAAATTTTATTTTATTATTAAAAATATAAACTCTCTTCAAACTTTACTTTGTGAGCTATGCAATTTGAAAAAAAAAATCACATAGCATGCACTGTTTCTATAACATGCTTATAGGATAGCATTGAATATGTTTAAAATAATTTTATAGACAAAATAATGAGGCAGATTTTATAGACAAAATAATAAAGGAATTTCAGGAATGTTTTACTATTACAAGCATAGTTTTATGGTTTCTACATTGTGGGAAAAGAAATCTTCCTTGGCTTTCCCAGCATTTCTATGAATCTCAGTGTCTTGACAATGAAATGCATACACTTAGAGAATGCTTGCTTTCACTTCCCCTAGAAACATTCCACTTTTCATGCAGAATGGGAACTAGATCTGCGTCCTATGGTCAAGGCAGTGGCTACCATCAACAGAACCTTCCCTCAACTCCTCCAGAGCCCAAAGTTCACATTCCTAGATAGGCACCAAATTAGGATGTTAATTTCCTTCCAAGGAATCTCTCTCAGAAGGGAAAGGGAGAAAATGATCTCTTTTCCCTTTATAAATGGAGAAGAGTCATAACCTTTGCCTGTTGAGGGATACCACCATGTGTATAGGGTATTTTTCCATGTTTCTCTCAAGTCTCTGTTTAGGGTTGCTGGGTGTGGGATGGCAGATACTTAGATATGACTTTCGTTGTTGATGGTGCTGTAAATATAAAATGCTCTTTACTCTGACCCAGGTTGATGTGACTGATGGATACTATGCAATTTGTATAATAGCTCAGATCCGTCACAGTCTCTGGTTTACATATTGAATTATTGCTTTCAGTATTTATTTCAGTAGAGTTGATTCACTGACAGGGAGATACATGGAAAAGGTCTATTTGCAATCTTTTCATTGAATGCTTTTAAAATTATTTACCCCAAAGTATAACCTTTCAAGTTTTGCTCAAACCAATTTTAAGAGATATGACAGCCCCAAAAGGTGAAAGTTGCTATTTGACATGGTAGGGGTTTCTAAACTGTGGAAGTGTAAAAAGAGGCAGCATACTTAAGTATGGTTGAAGCTACACTTGCCAGTAGTAGCCTAGAGATTATATCCCACAATCGTTATACAACTTTTATTATTATTGGGAAGCAAAACAAATTAGTAATATTCTGCTAACACTTTTCAAGTGTCCAGGATTACTTTAAGAGGACTCCAATTTCAAAACTGCTGCGCCCTCTTCAGTTCCCCTCAGTGCTTAACAAGGATTCCACTGAGTAATAAAGATGTTTGCAAGGTCTCATCTTCCTGGGAATTGGGGCCGCTGTTTCCTGTTGTTTAATTTGCCTATGTTTGGGAATAATATTATATTGGATTTCTGGGAATTCTAGGGTCTTACGGGATTTAGAACACAAGAATCAAACAGCTAATCATACTGGAAATAACCAAGAAAGGCCCTTGTTCTGGTGTGGTAAAAGTATAAACTTATGCTAAATGTACCCCAATGGTGACTACTCCCAGATGACCTAGGGCAGGAAAACATGTTGCTCCTACCTTAACTCCAGACAAACAAGTCACAAAGTTGTTAAAGTTAGAGAAATAGTCCCAACAATTCAGACACCATTTGGTAATGCTTATTTGGTTAATGGAAAACCATGATATCCTCCTAGAAAACCAGCTTTTCGTCCCTTAGATTTAGACCCCCCTTTAACTCCCACTGGCAGAATGCACCTTGGTTGGCATTAAGTATATTATAATGGAAAACGTACATGGAAAGCTCATCTCCCCTTTTTTAAAATATTTAAAATATGTGAGACCCTGCTGTTTGCTTAGTTGCTCTGAACAGCTTTCTTGGGCAAGACAGGCTAATGCTTACTGGGCAAAAGTAGGAGGTGCAATCTAGCAAGAGCTACTGTTTACCCCTAGGGAAACAGTTACGCTCCTAATTGGCCTAAAGCAGTTCAGTTAATCAATGATCCAGAGAAAACTCAGAAAGAAATTCCCTATTGTTCCTGTTAAATCTAGTTATTAACCACATAGTGTAAGCTTATATGTTGTTCATAGAAATAGCTTCTGCACATGATGTTTCCAGTAATATAGAAAGTAGAACTAGTTAAAGATTAAATAGAAGAATACTTAAAAATATTATGAAGAGTTGATAATAATATTTGATCTGCTAATACGTTTTGTCTATTGTCTTGTAATTTGTGTCAGTTTCCTTTTGTGTGGCCTCAAGATATTGTACTCAAGCTAGAAGTTAACATATAAAAATGGTGTGTGGAAAAAATAAACCTAGAACTTAGCCTCAGATCACTGAGTCTGTGTTGCTTTGTTCTCCACCTCGCCGACGCCATCCCACTCACCAGAGACCACCACGACCCTTGTGCTAGGGCTGGACCCTGGCACAAAACATCTATGATTTATTTTGTAGGTAGAGCAGGATAGAAACTCCAGTAAGGGTGAAGAGGGAATGTTATTTAATTAGAAATATTAAAGTGGAATGCTTGATTTGAAAACAACTATAAATTCATTGCAATAAATTCATTTCTCTGCAATAGGGTTAGGGTGAAATACAGCTCTTTCAATGTATTAATGAAATAAGTCACAGGTGCACTAATTCTGAGATTTTTAAAAAAGTGAATATTGATAGGATCATACCATTAACAGAGACCTCTAAAATTCATAGTTATACATATGGGTTCATATTTGAAGTGTACTCATATAGTGCAAAATCAAAGTTCTATTTTATTTACATTTTAAAACTTTATTTCCAGCTTGTGTATTTCATATTCTGTAGCACCATGATAAATGCAAGTCATAATCACTTCTAAAAGAGTCAATGATCCAGGCAATATTACAAGCTTACTGTGTAAATCTAACTGTAACATATAAACTTGCATATTTTCATTTAATACTCAATAAATTGTAGATCATTATAAGTCTTGTAAGTACTTTTACATGTTTTTATGATCGTGGAATTAGAATCTAAAATTAAGAAATCACGTTTCATGTATTTCAAGCATGCTTTACAAAATAATCTTTGAAAACTAAACCTCTTCTTAGACCAAATGGAAAGGTATGCTAGCAGAGAGCAGACTAATTAATTAACCCTGTCATAAATACTTGGAAAGCATATTCTTACTCTTACTTATAATCTACACAATCATAGATAATGTCCTGAGTGCTAGAACTACCATTGTATATACATGTAAGTGCATGTACTAGAGATTTGTTGTCCAGGGCAGAATTGTGAAATTATTTAAGATATGCTTATTTTAAAAAAAGACATACCCATATTTTCTGCTCCCTTCTCCTCCCCTCCCATAATCATTACTACCTTCTTTAAAGAGTTTTTTGTCCTTTAACTTCCCTGACACTTTGGTCAACTGGATATCTTGTTGCAAACTTGACATTCATTTCAATCTCTTACCTCAGTAGATATCAGTAGTTCCTTGGTAGTTATGTTAGAATCATCTATCATCTCAAAACACTTCCTTCTCCTGGTGTCTGTGACACTACTGGGTCCTGATTTTTATTCCTCATCACTGGTCACACTTCCATATTCACTGCCTTGGTGCATGACTTACTCTCTTCTTCCAACTTCTCCATGTGGGAAGATCCACCTTAATTCTGTATTGGATTGTTTTCTTAATCCTCATAATCTTTTCAGAACTTTCACCTTAAATATTAACCTGCGTGTTTACGGATCTGAATTGATGTCTCACATTCTAACCTCATCTGTGTATTCTGGGTTTGAATATTGCTATGGTGTGAATTTTTGTGTCCCTCCAAAATTCATGTTGAAACTGAATTTCCATAAGGTAGTATTAAGGGGGGGCATCGAATGGGTGATTACCTGAGAGAGTGCTGTCACACAAATGAAGCTAGTGCCTTGATCAAGGCAATTAAAGGAAGCTACCTTGCCCCTTCCACATGTGAAGAGGCAGCAAGCTACAAGATACAAGTCTTCATCAGAAAGGATCTGCTTGCATTTTGATTTTGGACTCTTCATTCTCAGAACCGTGAAGAATTCATTTTACTTTTGATAAGTTACCTGGTTTAAGGTATGTTATAGCAGCCCACATGAAGTAAGACAAATGCTATGATATCAAAGTACCCAGATATCCTTATCCCTTCCTGCTCCTTTCGTAGTCTTCAACTTCTCAAGTTATTTACACTAACCTCCTTTTGTCGTTAGAGTAAAATAAGCAGCTATTTCATTCCTCCATTTCCCCTCCCCTTTTTATGGACTCCAGCCTTCTCTACAACATTGCAAACTCAGTCTTACTTTGGTGCATTAATACCATTTCTTCTTCTTAGGCAGTCTTTCCTCTAACTGTCCACAGAGCAAATCATTTAATATTAAATTCTCAGGTCTCAATGTCTTCTCAGAGTGACCTTCCTTGAACACCCAAGATCTAAAACATAATGCTCAGCCCAAGTCTCAACTATCATAGCACTCCCTTTTATTTCCATTATCTGAATGCATTTTTAAATTTTCTTTTTAAATTTTTATTTATTTTTAATTAGGTCATTGTAGTTACACATAATATTAGGGTTCATTTTGACATGATTATAAAATAAAGAATATATATTTACTCTAATTCAGTCCCTAGGACTTCCCTCTCCTTCCCCTACTCTCCTCCCCCTGCTCCTATCTCTGTTCCTCTACTGATTTCTATTCATTTATAGTTTTTTAAAAAAATTAGAGCCTTGTGGATATACATAAAGTTGAGATTTGCCAATTGTTTACCTCTTTATCTCACTCATTCCACTAGCTGCTCAAGGAAAGCAAGAGTCATGCATTTCTATCAAGCACTGTATCCCAGTGACAACAATCCTCTCCCCAAACTTTGTAAAATTAGTAATATTTCAGACTGCTTGAAAATTCAAATACTATATCCTTTTAACTATCCGTGATAATTCTTATTTTCAAGGGAATGCTTAGGCAATAATCAGCCAGATAAAAGATCAATGAGAATCAATGAATTAGAAGTGTAATCCAGAGGAAGAAATTTAACTACCTCTCATAAGACAAAGAATAATATCTTTTTTCTATGGTGATATGGGTAATCTATGTGGAAATTTAATATTGCAAATGAAATTTCATAAAATAAAGTATGCAACCAAAATAAGTAGAATATATTTATGTCATCACCAGCTCTTCCCCTTTTATTCTTTTTTATTCTTTTTCTTAGATATTTATTTATTTACTTATTTTAATTTTTACAGACTTCATTTTGATTCATTGTACACAAATGGGGAACAAATTTTCATTTCTATGGTTGTGCATGATGTACATTCATACCATTCATGTCAATCATACATGTACATAGGGGATTCTTTTTTCTTATGTTTTGCTTCTCAGGTACATTATATCTTGTTTTGTTTTTGTTTGTTAACCAGTTCCTCAACTTGACATTAAACTGTATGAAGAATATTAGCCTATACCACTGTTGCATGATGAGGCACAGAGGTTACTTCTAAAAATTGCTTGGTAGATGATCGTTGAATAATTGAATGAATGAAAAAGTGATTATAGGCCTAATAATTGACATCTTAATTATACAAGTCTCAGCACTATAACAATTTGACTAAGCAGATGTGACTTCTTTTGCTGAACATCTATAGTTTTTGCATGTGCCCTTTTTGGAAACATATGTAACAGTATCAATTTTTTCAAAAATGCAGTCATATACTGACTAACGTTGTTCTGGTCAATGACAGAACACAACTATGATTGTGATCCCATAAAATTACATAAAATTATAGGAACTGAAAAATCCCTATCGGTTATGTCAGAGCCACTGTACTTTATAGTGTAGTGCATTACTCAGTTGTTTGTGGTGATTCTGATAAACAACCTACCACACTGCCAGTTTTCAGAAGTATAAAACATACTATTATGTACAGTGCAAAATACTTGATAATAATAAACAACTATTTACTGACTGACATATTTACTTTTACTTTTACATATATACTTTTTTTTTTTTTTTTTTTTTGGTGCCAGGGAATGAACTCAGAGGCATTCAATCACTGAGTCACATCCCCGGTCCTATTTTTTGTATTTAATTTAGGACAGGGACTCATGAGTTGCTCAGTGCCTCACTTTTGCTATGGCTGGCTTTGAACCCTCCATCTTCCTGCCTCAACCTCCTGAGTCACTGAGATAACAGGTGTGCGTCACCACGCCTAGCTAATACCGTATACTTTTATTGAATAATTTAGAGTGTATACCTACTAATAAAAAAAAGGTTTACTATAAAACAGTATGATGGGTTATGCTAGCAGCGGCCTCATCTGGTGTTTCTGTTAATTGCATCATTTTCTGTTGTGTTTGATTTAAGCTTATGTTGTTTCATCATGGCCCCTAAGCATACAAAATCCACTGCTAATGTTGCCAATAAGAGGACATGTTGATTGAACCTGGAAATGAAATTAAAATGGTGAATGACTATGAAAGTGGAAAAGCACTGATGGTTATTGCTCACCAGTCAGGCATGTCCCATAACACCACAGCTATGATCTTGGAGAATGAGAACAGAGCGATATAAATGGTCACAGAGACCACTTCATTGAAGGCAATGGAACTAACAAATATTTGAGAAAAGTTTATATCAAATATGGAGAATCTTCTAATGACCTGGATTGAAGAGCAGATACAAAAGTATATTCCCTTCAACTCCATAACAGTCACACCCAAAGCAAAAATGATTGTTTGCAATGTTGAAAGAAAAGACTAGATTTGACTATGGTGTTAAATTTGTTGCTACCTTTGGTTCATTTAACTCATTCAAGAAATTTAAGAAATTTTACTTGTGACTTAATGTGAAAGTGTGTGTTGAGGCCAACTCCATGCCAGGTTTCAAGAATTATTATTATTATTATTTTTTGCAATGCTGGGGATTGAACCCAGGGCCTGTGCTTGCTAGGCAAGCACTCTACCAACTGAGCTATATCCCCAGCCCAGGTTTCAAGGTTTTTAAGGACAGAATAAAAAGCCTACAACGTACTTGGGAACAACATTGCAGGTGCAAATCGATATCCTTTGTGAGCAGGCCTAGTAAGGACTGCAGGACCTCCAATCATATCAATAAACACACATTGCCTGTGTTCTGCAGAGGCAATGAGAAATCTTAGATGACCCAACTCCTCCTCCAAGGTCCCTCCTGAACTGTTATGCCATCAAAATGGAGAAATACTATATGGCAAATAACATGTCTTTCAAGATTTTGCTTATTGTAAATAATGTTCTCATACACCATTTTTCCATTGCTGGTCTTCATCTTAATATCAGCGTGGTCTCCCTTCCTCCAAACAGCATCTCGTTTATCCAACCAATGGATTAAGGAATGATAATCCATCTTAAGGTCTAGTGCTTGAGAAGAACCCCTGGCCCAGGCTATTGTTCCAACAGAGGAAGACACTGAAGAGCTGTCATTGCAATTCTGGATGCTTTAAGATGATAGCAACGATGGGTATGTGAATTACTTCTGTCAGGAAACATTAGAAGCTTATCCATGACTTCAAAGGATGTGCCAAGAATGAGAAAGTTGCAAAAATTAACAAGTCTACTTGAATTAGCAAAAATATTTAACTTATGCCTAGATGAGGCTAACATTGAGGAGCTCCTAGAGGTGATTCCAGAGGAACTGACTAAACACAAATTGTTGGAACTAAAACAGAAATGTACAGCTGAAGCTGAGGGAAGAGAAAGGAAGAAATGGGAGAAGATCAAGAACCTTCAAGAAAACCCACAATGAGCAGTTTAGGAGATTTTTTCAGACTGCAAGAAATATTTGAGTGGTTTGAAAACATAGACCCTAACATTGAAACATTTTCCTTAGTAGAGAGGAATATTCATGTTACTTTATCTGCTTATAATCAAATCTATAATGAAAAATAAACAAAGCAAAGAACCACAAAATATTTCTGAAAAGAAAGATGATTTCTTGAAAAGAGCTTCAGGCAGGTCCTTCAGGAGGGATTCCCTAAGAAGGAGGGAGATGACAGGAGGTGACAGTTCCTGTGTGTAATTGCCTCTGAAGACCTTGCCGTGGGACAAGATGTGGATATAGAAGACAGTGATGGTGAAGAGCTTGACTCTGCATAGGCCTAGGCTAATACGTGTGGATCTGTCTTAGTTTTTCACAAATTTAAAAAATGTGAAAGCTTGTAGAATAATGATATAAAGGGAAAATATCTAGTTGTATAATGTGTTTAAGCTGTTGTCTCAATAATATCAAGAGGTTTAAAAAGTAATATGTTTATAAAATAATTCCAGGAGGGAGATTAATTTATTTTTGAAGAAAGAAATTTCTGTTTTTGTACCAGGGATTGAAACCAGGAACACTTTCCCAATTTGACTCCCATGAGCCAAATTCTCAGCCCTTTATATATATATATATGTATATATATATGTGTGTGTGTATATATATATATATGTATATATATTATTTTGAATGTATAATATATTATATATATATATTTAGTTTTGAATATTTTATATAGTTTTGAGACACGGTCTCCCTAAGTTGCTGAGGCTAGCTTTGAACTTGCAATCCTTTGGTCTCAGCCGCCCCAGCCTCTGGATCTCTGGAATTACAGGCTTGCACCACCATGCCCACTTTTACTTTTATTTTTTTATTCCTTTTTCTTGCAGTACTGGGGGCGGGATCAAGAACCTCCTATATGCTAGGCAAATATTCTACCACTAAGCTATTTCCCCAGTCCTTGAAGAAAGAATTTTAAAAATAAGTTTAATGCCTCTTAAACATGCAGTGTTTACAAAATCTATGGTATTGTATGGTAATTTCCTAGGCCCTGACATGCACTCAACACTCATTCTCTGACATCTTTGTAAGCATCCTATACAGGTGTACCTGTTTTTACCTTTTATACTATATTTTTACTGTACATTTTTGTTATGGTTTAGATGTTGTGTTCTCCAAAAAGTCACATGTGAGACAATGTATGAAGATGTGGAGAAGACATGATTGTGTTATAGCCTTAATTTAATCAGTGAATTAATCTCTAAAAGAGATTTAATCTCTAATTTAATCATTAACTGAGTGGTAACTGGAGGCAGATGGGATGTGGCTGGAGAAAGTGGTTCACTGGGACCATAGCTATGGGTTATATGTTTTGTATCTGGAGAGTGGAGTGTTTTTCTTTGTCTCTGTTTGATGATCACCATGTGAGCTACTTCCCTCTGCCACACTCTTCCACCATGATGTTCTGCCTCACCTCTAGCCCTGAGGAATGAGCTGACCGTCTTTCTGTGGACTAAGACCTCTGAAATTGTGAACATTCAAATAAACCTTTCTTCCCTAAAACTGTTCTGGTAAGATCTTTTAGTTATAACAGCAAAAGAGCTGACTATAACCCTTTTCTATGGTCAGATGATTTTAGATGCAGTAATACGTACCATTATTTTATAATTACCTATAGTATTTGGAATAGTAGTCCACAGATGTAGCCTAGGAGCAGTAGACAGGAGCATTTAAGTTAGGTGGGAAATAGGTTATGACATCTAGGCTTGTGTAAGTATGATCTTGAGGTCTGTGCAATGACAAAATCGTCTAATTACCTGCTTCTCAGAGCCTTTCCCCACTGTTAAGTGACACATAACCATATCTAGCAAAATAATTAGCATGTTATTCTCTTGGTGGCAGGAATTTGCTTGCCTCTCATGAGAGCTTTATTGACATTAGTTTGTTAAAGTAATGACATTAGTTCAACAATTGTTGAAGCAGTTTAAACAAACAATGAGAAAATCATTTGGCCAAGTCATCCAATTTATAAGTGATGTAAAGTGTGACTTAGGTGTAGGATTTCTGACCCCTATTTGCTGTCCCTGAAGTGACCACAATTCTGTAAAGAGTGAGTTAGTACACAGTGATGAGTTAAGGTTTTAAGCCAATGCTGGCAGTTGTCTTCAAGTATTAGTCTTACCAAGGTAGAGCTCTTTAATATAGTGCATGGAAAGAGAAAATAAAGAAGATATGCATTTATCTATGCAGTTCTCAGGAATTATTTGATGAAAAAATTGCTCACTCGCAAGCTGATAATTAGAATTGTACAGCAGTAGTTTCTGATCACGGATGGGTTTTATTTAATTTGGCCAGATTACTAGACTTTGGTTGGAGAACTGGGGTACCTTACCTAACCAAGACTTTTCTTCCATGTTGATAGTGATAATTCACCATAGAAACTGAAATAATATAATATAGTGAAGAGGAAAATGCCTTTGGAATCAAAGGGTACAAAGTTTCACCTAGATGCAATGACTTTTAGTAATCTATACCACAGAGGTAGTGCATAGAGTTAATATGTATATGTTGTATGTTTCAAAATTGTCAAAAGACTAGATACTAAATTCTAACATCAAAAAATAATAAGTGTGTGAGCTGATAGATGTATTTTTTATTTGGTCTAATTATTCTATGCTAAAAAGCATATATCAAATATGACATTGTACCCCATGAGTATATAACATTTGTGTCAATTAAAAATAAATAAAATACACAAGCACAAGACCCTAGGTTCAATCCCCAGCACCGCAAAAAAAAAAAAAAAAAAAAGAGTAAAACAAACAAACAAAAAATAATGAAGAAATCAGTAGTACCTTGGCCTAGGAAAAATATTTCGTAGAACATATTTTAAAGATTCTTATTTCCAAAGAACATAATAAATGAATTAATTAAATTTGACTTTAGTGAAATTTGAAAGATGAGAGTAAATGAAAATAAAAACCAGAATATTTTACGATCTAAAGTTATTACTGAGGACTCTGATGATGCATGCTGGTAATTTAATTTTCCTCCAACATTACTGAAGTACTTCACACAGAATGTTTGCAAACTTTTTCTGGAAAGGCCTGGAACATGAACATGCTAGACTTGCAGGCCAAGTGATCTTTGCTGCAACAAGAAAGTAGCCATAGACAATATGAAATAAAGGGCTGTGTTCCAAATAAACTTTATCATTGCACGCAAACAGACCAAATTTGGCCTGGGAATGGTGGTTTGCTGGCCAATGCTTCAGATCATAATTATGCCAATTATGATTTTTTTCCAATGTTTTTAGTTTGTTTGCTAAAATGATTATACAATTAATCGATGTTTAACAACCCTGAACCAAAAATGAGTTAGTGACATTCAACAGATGAAGTAAAATTTTTGTGCCAGAAAGGATGATAGTTATAATAGATAGTAAAATAAGAATGATAGTATTTATTGACTGACTAAATATCTACCCATTCTAATAGTAGTTTGAATAGTTACATTGACAAAATGAATAGCACCATGTGGGTAATTTATATCTAACAGATTATAGTCCATTTGACCATGAGTTTGTCTTAAGTAAGCAATCTGTGAAATTGTAAGCAGCTGAAAATTTTCGTATATTCTGATTAATATCAATCATTTAACATGGAAAAACATAAATTGTGCCTTCCTCTTGGATTTTGGCACGCACGATTTTCTTTCCCCAAATTCTCTCTTTTCACCTTTTCCATGAGAGGAAAGTTCTACTGTGATACTATCAACAACAAAATAGGAAACAGAAGTTCTAATTGAATGACAATAGTGTTTACATTGATGTCGCACACCAGCTCTTTCCTTCCTTTGTGTCTTCAGGTCCTGGGCTTTCAAGGGAATTTGTGGTATCAGAGCATACCTCTTTGATTAACTTGAATATTTTAAATTTATTTCTGCTCTGTTTGCTTATTGATTAGTGCCCCCCCAATGAAATATAAGATCCGTGAGGAAGATCATCATTTGTCTTGTTCAAAATGGTGTTTTTAATGACCGACCTGTGATTAATATTCAAGGACAATTCTCAACTCTTTTATGAAAATTATTGTCTGTTCTCCTATCTCCTACCCCACTCCTCTTAGTTAAATAGTTTATTATGGAAGCCTTCAGCAATGTTGACTTTGGATTAGTTACAAATGGCTTGGATTTTCTTGAACATTTTTAATAATGGGTTTTGAGTATATAAGATGGAACAAAAGAATATATTCATCTCTGTAGATTAGCTGTCTTTTAGGCTGATGGATAATTTTAGGCCTTAGAAATTCACCTATTGAAGTTAGCAGGAAACTTTATCATCCAAGCTTTTGGCTGTCTCCCAAGTTCATGTGAGTGTTACAGCATGAACTTCAGCATTTTCTGATCCATTTGGAAAAGAAAATAGAAAAGCAAATCAATTTTAACTTGAGAGCCAGTTCTCTAGGACCGGTAGTGGCTGTTTAGAGCAATAAGGTGAGAAACATTCTAAATCTACACTGGGTTGAGCTGGAGAGAGGGTGACTTAGAGGATTAGTGATGCTGGGGAAGAGGAGAGACTGGGCAGGCAGTGTTATGCATAACCCATATTTCACATCCTTTAGAAAGATGTATTATCTGGAAAGCATTTGTTAAAAAGCTACTATATTACATTATGTAAATAACACAAGCACAGCTTTCTTTTTAAATCTAAGAGGATATTTACTTTGGTCTTTCCACTCTTTTTTTTCCTGCTAGAACACAGATGTGCAATATATTTCAGTCTTACATTAGTTATTAATGCGAGTATCTTGCTTGATCAAATTCTTAAACTCAAACAGCCATAAGTAGATTAAAAACTTAATGAACTATGTATTTCAATTCTATTTTGTGTTAAATTTTAAATAGTTAGCTAATAGTTACAGGAAAAACAAATGTTAGCTGATGAAATATTAACAACATGGTAGAAAATATGAAAACATAATTGAATGACAATGAAAATGACATTAATATCAGATAATGTCTATACATTTTTACTACCATTACATTATTATATTATTTATTGTGGATGGCAATGTTTTAATGGCCATTTTTTCAATATCCAAAGTGCTGCAAGCCATTAAGATCCTACTTTACTATCAGATGCCAAAAAATAACAATGTATGCATCTTATGTTTGAACCATGTTCATATGTTAGAAAATATGAAATAAAAATTCCTCTCAGGAGGTGTAAGTTATATTTGGTCATTGTGAAAGTTATCTTCAATTGTAAAAGTTCAGATTCCATTTATACTGTTTATTTCCATGCCACTGGGTGTGAAATCTCTGATATGAAGTTTGGAGTTTATTAAGTTCTGAATAGGGAGTGGTATGATATGATGAAGCAAGGGCCCATATCAGGAAGATTTTGAAAATAGCAAGCTAGGTTCACACTACAACATAAGATCTTTATCACTTAAATTCACAGGATAAGTTTTGGGTCACATAATAAAAATATCTGGATAAGAGTGAACCATGGACTCCATGGATTAATTATTATAATTATTATTTGTTTGAATTCCCTAATAAACATCACTTCTAAATGAGCATCTATCATACAGTTATAGATTTTAACATCAAAAACAATATTTTAAACCAACCAGTTATCAAAAATAATACCTTTATACATTAAAAAAGGGGACTTTTTTTTACATAAAAATGTTCACATGAATCTAATCTTACTCAACTTTCAAAGTGGTAGTTGGTAAATATTTATGGGCTCCCACACACAGTTATGCCCCCAGAGATTCACATAGACAATAACAGACATACTACATAGCACCTTTGTTCTATTTTACCTTCACTGGTGAAACTTTTGTGCAACCTTAAACCTCTCTGAAGGCTAGAGCCTGTAAATCATTGAAGTACTTCAAAATTGTCTTGAAAATCTTTGCATAATTTAGAGAGTTAAAAACTTCTATCATGGATGAAACACAACTTCTTCTAACTTTCAATTGCAATTCCAAGTTCTATCTTTTAGTATCACATAATTATCATATAATTTGACATATGGTCTAAGTAAAATTTTACCAAACACTTGAGGCTATATAACATAGCCTATATATCATATTTTCTTAATTTTGTTTTTAAAGTTACACTCCTCAACTTCCTAAATACTTTTGATCTTTTATCACGATGGTAATACTCTATGAACATATCTTAATATTTTTTCAATTTAGTGCTTATCATGACTTAAAGATTTAATGGCAATACAAATATTTACAATGCATGTTTATGTCAGTTGAAGAATGTACTCCAAAAAATCCACTGCTTTTCAATTGGATAAAAATTAAATTTAAGAAAAATATTTATGGAGCATAGTATGAAGGTTATGCAGTTCATGAACATTTTAACTCTAGAATCTACTTTTGGAATAAATCACAATTCAGAAATTCTCATAAGGTTATTGTACCTACCTTGTGTTTTAGCCCAGAGAGAATCAGATTTACTTGAAGAACATTCAAAACAAAACAACAACAACAAAACAGTTTTTGGAAGTTTGCCACTCCTTTTTCCTTATTTTTACTAGGAAATATTGATCACTATATCACCTCAGGTCCATTTAGGATAATGTATCCCTTTTGACATTGAATGAAAAAAATCTTGAAGTCATACTTTTAGCTAACCTCTTAGAAAATATTAGCACACACTGCATGTTTTGTTTGCAAAACTGTCCTAATTTCACTTTACTTCCCTGGATTTTTTCATTTATTTAAAATAACTGAAGTAGTATATTTAAAGAAAAAGTTAGTGAAGAAGAAAATGGAAGCAGCCATGAATTTCTTACAGAACAAACAGTATTGTGCAAAGTTACCTGTTTTTTTCTTACAATAGTAGGATGTGGTAGTTCGATATATCTGTCCACATTAAGGCCAGAAGTTCTATCTGCCTACATCTCATTAAAAATATTCACACACATGAAGATTTTAGCCACTTGTTCAGTAGATAATTTTTGAAAGCAGGTGGCAAAATGGTAGATACAGCACGGTGCTTTCCCAAACCTTACGGATCAGCAGAGAAGGATAGGCAAATGATCCAAAGTGACATGCATATGGTGCAATGGCAGAATGGACCAGGGACACGTGGAAAGATTCTGGCAAGGTTTATACAGCACCTAGAAGGACGTGGTTGTAAGGTGAATGAGGCGTAAGTCAGAACTTGTTAAAAGAAAAGAAAGGTATTAATGTACTTCAAGCACAGAGAATATGATTCCTTCCGAGAGTTTGCAATTAAAAAAATAGGATATGAGGGCTGGGGTTCTAGCTAAGTGGTAAAGCATTTGCCTAGTATGTGTGAGGTAGTGGGTTCAATTCTTAGCACTGTATATAAACAAACAAACAAACAAATAAATAAATAAATAAAATGAAGGCCCATTGACAACTAAAAAAATAAAATAAAAGGGATATGATGTTTGGTAGGAAAGAAGAAAGGAAAATGATCAGAGAGTTTTGAGACCTAGGCATTGGAGATAAGGATAAAATAATTTCCTTTTTCCTTTCTTACTTTGTGCTTCAATTATCAATTGTTGCTTAAAAACCCCACCCTAACACTTAGTAACTTAAATAATAGTCATCTTTTTTTTCATTACTCTGTTGGTTGACCAGTCATTAGTAGCTCATCTCATCTGAGTCACTCATGCAACTACAGGAATGTGACACCATAACTGGACTTAGGAAAACCTAGCAGTCTTACTCGATTTCTGCCAGTAGGGTGCTGGCTGAGAAGTTTGAGAATCTTGGATTTCTTCTTTGGGGTCTCACCTAGCAATATACTAGACTGGCTCTTTATCATAGAGTGATTTCAAGACTCTAGGAATTCAAACGTGGAAACTGCAAGACCTCTTTAGGCCTGGGCCTGGGACTTGCATGATGCCATTTTGAATTAATTAATTAATTTATTTATTTATTTAATTTTGATTCATTGAACACAAATGGAGCATAGCTATTGTTTCTCTGGTTGTACACAAAGTAGAGTCACACCATCTGTGCATTCATACATGTACACAGGGCAATGATGTCTGTCACATTCTGCTATTATTCTTACCCCCACACCCCGACCCCATCCCTCCCTTCCCTCTATGCTATCTGTCCTTCCCCCATTCATTTATTTTTATTTATTTATTTTATTATTATTATTTTTTGATTCATTGTACACAAAGGGGGTACAATTTTCATTTCTCTGGTTGTACATGAAGTAGAGTCATGCTGTTTGTGTAATCATACATGTACATAGGGTAATGATGTCTGCCTCCGTATCAGTCAGGGTTCTCTAGAGGAATAGAAGCAATAGGAAGTATGAATATGAAAAGGTGATTTATTAGATGGACTTTCATGACCAGAAGCTTGATAGTCCACAATGGCCATCTGCAGGCTGGGGAACTGGAAGAACCATCAGCTCTGTAGTCCAAGAGGCAGAAGCCCCAGAACATGAAGGATCAACAGTGCTACCCTAGTCAGAGACCAAGGTTTCTGCAAACAACTTTGAGAATCACTGGCAGAGTACACTTTGGAAGAGTGAAGAAGTGAGAGTTGGATATCTTCAGATGATAGAAGCAGCAATCAAGAACCTGTTCAAGAAGAGTCAAGCTTGCATCTGCATCTACTTCCTTGTTTTCCAGTTTTTATTCCATCCTATTGGGCAGTACTGCCCATGCTTAGGGAAGAGCTCCACTTCAGTTCACTATACCACATTCCAATCATTCCTAGACATGCCCTCAAGGACACACCCAGAGGCCTCTGAATCATTGGCATCTCTTAATTAAATCAAGTTGACAATTCAAATTAACCTAGTCTCATTCTATTATTTTTCCTCCTCCACCCCCTCCCCACCTCTCATTTCCCTCTATACTATCCATCCTTCCTCCATTCTTCCCTTAACTCCTCCCCCACCCAATTATGTATCGCCATCCACTTATCAGAGAAATCATTCAGCCTTTGGTTTTTTGGAATTGGCTAATGTCATTTTTTTTATATTAGCTAAAGCATATCACAGACCAGTCCAGAGTAAAGAGAGGGAAAATGGGCTCAACCTCTCAATTAGCAAGCAGTGAAGTCTCATTCCCAACAACTATGATATAACTTATTGTAGTCATATTTTATCATATGTATTTTTTATTTCTTTTTAAAAGGACACATACTAATTATATATAATTATGAGGTGCTATATGATGATTCCATTGCATGAACACAATATGTAATGGACAAATCAGGGTAAATTGCATTTGCATCTCCATAAATATTCATCATTTTTTGGTGAATATTTGGGAAACTTAAACACTTTTGTTCTTTGTAAAATACATATACATTCAATATATGTACATATGTATACATATAAAATCAATTTTTTGAACTATAGTTACCCCACTGTGCCATGGAACATTACAATTTATTCCTGTTATGTAACTATATTTTGGTACCTGTCATTCAACATCCTTTGAACCCTTTACCCCATGCTTTCTAACCTCCAGTGAACACTATTCTACTCTCTAGTTTCATGAAATCAATTTTATTGGTTTCCATATATGACCAAGAACAGATAGCATTTGTGTTTCTATGCTAGGTATATTTCAATTTACTTTATGTCATATCTGACAACAGCCTATTATATTGCCACTAATGGTCCTGTGGTCTGAAATGTCATTAAAATAGAGTAAAAGCAGGAAGTTGTCATTATAGGAAGTTGTCATGTAGTGACATGACAACTCCTTCTCCTCCAGTACAACTTAATTAAGCTTTTTCAGAGACCCTCACCACAATTGTCCCTGTTAACAAAATATCAGTCAAGATCAGTGCAGAAGGGATCAATGTGGTTAGATTCCCTATTTCCTGTTGCTTTGCTCTGTCTTACAAAAACTAAATTTAACCATGAACTTGACAGATGTACTGTGCTTTTGTGGTATAACCTGACTGTTCTAAAAAATGGGATAATAGGCACCTTCTGAGAACTCTGAAGAAAAAATTGCTTCTATACTTCTATGCAAACTTCTGGAAAAAGTTATAGACCTCCTAGCTCCCCCTCCTCCACTGGGTATAAATTCAAAGAATTTCTACACTTGGCATTCAAAGGAAAGAATGCCTTCAGAGGTATTTTAGATAAAAAAATCTAAGATAGATTTTAGATAAAGATTTTAGAAACAACAGGTAAAAGGGAGGCTGGGGGCAAAACTAACACATATCCAAAAGATGGCAGAGAGGCTATTGGTTTTCACTGGGGGCACAAAAATCAAAGATGAGAGACAGTAGGGAGTCTAAAGTCAAATTCTGCAGAAAGATGATTATTGTAAATTTTAATTTGAAATATTGGCACAAAACTAAATTTCAGAGTTTTTTCCCCAATTGAGGGCATTCTCAATTTAAGTAAACAGAAAAATTAAATTACTATTTAATTGAAATTTTCAGTACATCATTTACAAAGAAGCCCAAAATGGTAACAAAGGAAAATATAACTCTCAATAATTGGCACAATTTAAAAATTAAAAAAAAATTATTTTATCTAAAATGTAATTGTCTACATTTATTTAAAATCTATACCAATTCTGAAAAACAAATTTTATAATTCTCATCTTAAAGGTGAAAAAAATTTGAATGAGGTAACTTGCCAAAAGTCTGGTCTGCTTTATATTAAGTGAGCTAAAGTAGAAAAGGAAATTTTATTACAGTCTGAGAACTGAGAAGATGGAGTATGGTCATTTTCCTATGCTGTTCTTTCCATTGATGCTGAACTAGAAAATACCTAACATGGGAGGTGCCTGCACAATCACAGACAGGCATGCATGGGAGAGGATATATTTCCTCATATACGATGCTTGAAGTTCAGCAATCTGTGGAATTTGGGGGCCTTCTGAGTGAGAACCAAGGGACAGCAGGTTACTGCCTTAGATAACACTGGTTAGCAAAGGGACCTTATCAATTCCCAAGAACTGATCTCCAATTCTGAAATGTGTACTTTTTCTGAAACACTAAACTTATTCCCAGAGAAATCCCGGGTTAACTTTTCATTTATTTATATGAAATAATGGCTACTTATCTAATTATAATAACACCTGTGTTTCATATTAATGAATTCCTTCACAAATATTGCTGCTGAAAAAGATATCTGTTAAGTCTAGCTAATGGATGTATACCTTTGTCCCTTAATGATCTTGCCTTAAAAGTCAAATATTCTGAAAACAGGTGAGAAAACTGTGACCTCAAGGGCTTCTAAGATTTTCTTATTGAATTTGGTAATATTTGTATAACATAGGAAGATGACTATTGCTTTTTCGGGTCACGCACATCTCTGAATATGACAAAAAGTAAACAGTGACCTTTTCTGGGTTTCAACATAAGAATTAAAAGCTTCCTTATTTTCAATTCTTGGCTTTTTGGACCATCTCCAGGGAAGTTCTGCTTCACTGCAGATTGAGTGGGTTAACCTGCTGCCCTCAAGACTATTTGTCTCTATAGAACTCTACTCATTCATCCTCAAAGGCACCTTTCCCTTCACAGCTACACAAGCAGAGAAGTTCTTACACAGAAAGAGAATTAATCATGTATTTGTCATACTGCACACAAAATAAGTCATTTGATACAATTGAGCAAACAGCTGTAAGTTAGCTCACTCCAACAGAGTTTTACAATATAATGTTCGTCACATGTTCCCTAGAAGACAGGCAGGATTGATGGCAGGGCAAAATATTTTAATTTTCAATTTGCACTAAAACAGCACTCAACTTCAAAAACATTTTAAAGTAACTCTAGCAAGAAGGTAACATGATGCAAAGACAACATTCATTATATTTCTATGTGAAGTTCTCATACATTTCTTGGGTCTAATCCTGAATCATTCAAGGTCAGATAGGTGATATTATGTAGGTGAACTACAATTTATTACAGCTACTTCAAACTTTACTGCAATTTTAACTTGCATTCTTAGCAGCTTGAATTATTTAGTATTTTAGATCAATTTTTATCTGGAAAATGACTTTTTGTTTTATCTTTTTTTTTCTGCAATATAAGCTATTAACCACACTGAAATTTATGTAAGCAAATTTACCCACTTAAACTTGCCCCATGAGATAGCAGAGAAATAATTTGAAAGAGAATCCAATGAACTATACTTCTCTTTAAAAAGCCTAAAGAGAAATGAAAACGTGGATTTTAGCCAAGATAAGAAATAGAGTAATGGGAAAATAAATTAATTTTAGAAGCTATAAAGGAATAAGTACCAGTAATTGGTAGATATAATATTAGAGTAATTTATAAATATACATTTTAAACATTTTTTAAAATGAGAACTCCTTTGAAGCTTCCTGCATATATGCTAAGCCTCTTGTAGACAGAATTATGCTACCATTTTATAATAACTTTGTTCTCTTTTACTTCCAAGATAAGTGTACATGGAAAACAAACATGTTTTTCAGTTACTATACTGAGTCAAATTCTATGTGGACTTCTGCATCTCAAAATTTTTTTCTTTTTATTTTGATACAAGCACAATTTCGCTATTGAAAAACTATCCCCAAAACCCTTTTTGTTCTTGAAATGGTTAAGAATTAGCTGCCTTAATGACACCCTCTCACATGTGAATCTAAATACATAACAACTGCAAATGACACATTATTACTATTTAATCCAGACTGCATTTGTTTTTGCCAGGTTTCTCAATAATGTCCTCTGTGGTTAGAAGGACCAGGACAGTATCATCTTTTACATTTATTTGCCATAAATTTGTAGGTTTTTTTTTTTTTTAATTCAACATCAGGTGCTTTGACTCTCATGACCTTGATATTTTAAGACAGTAAACCAATTTTTATAATAGAATCTATCTTAGACTGCACTTATATGTATTCATTTAAAAATAAGATCATTTTTTTTTCATAGGACTAGCACAGAAATAATGGTATGTTCCTCTCATTCTGTCCTATCAGGCAATACACAATTTCAGTTCATCTCTGCTGATGACTAATCTGATTAAAGTGTTCTCTGTCAATTTTCTTCAGTGTATATTACATTTTTTTATTTTGCCTTTGCAAGGATAGTTTAAGACTATTCCATTCTTCATCAAACTTTCACCCACTTTAACATCTCCTTATGTTTCTTGGGTGGATTAATCATTACTGTGATGGTAGCCAAATGGAGATTAACCAATTCCATCATTTCTTCTGTGTTTGTTCACTGGCATACAATTTAAGGAGAGGCTTTCTCCTCTAATAATTTATTTATTCATTTATTTACAAGATGATATGGGATCCTATTTTATTTAATTGTTTATAACCATTACTACATTGCTTTGTTGATCAGATCATCCCCTATGACAAATCTTTCAATCTGACTTTGTATTATTTTGGACACATATTAATTTTTCCTTGAGGAATGCCTCACTCTTTAGCAAAATGAGAGATTGTAGGCTCCTCTTATGCCTACGTGGTCCCAGCTTTGAAATCAGCAAATTTCTTTAAAGAGCTCTTCTTTTAATAATTTGAAATCAAAATGTGGAGTCTCCCTATAGTCATTGTGATTGAATCTCTGCCATTCCTCAGCTTTTGTTGGTCTTCAGAAGATGGAGGGAAAGACCAAACTCACTCTTCTTCTCCTCAAATGTTTGTCTCTTTCTATGTATTAAGACCAAAAGTTCATACTATTGCCTCTAATTCAAATTCAGTATTGTAGAAACCTTCTAGTTTCCCTGCCTACTTTCTGTCTGATTTGACAGAGAGTTTTGGTTCTCATCATCCTTAATACAATAACTTATTTGGCAAGTCCATCCTGCATGTGACCAAGTCCAGTCCCCATTGCAGTTCCTCCCATGCAGATGCCCCTCCAGTCCTGCTTGTCTTGCAGCACATAGTGGCAGGCAGCACCCTCTGGGCTCTGGGGCTCTGAACTCCTGTGGAGCAGGTAGCCCTCTGTAAAGTCAAGCACAGATAGTCTCCACCTTGCCTGATTCTAGCTAATGAATTTTAGAACTAACTCTTCAGAAAGTAGCGAAGGCAGAAAGAAAGGAAGAAAATTAGGCAGGAAAGCAAGCCTGTGTCAGGATGATGCTTTAAAGCAACAATTTAGGCCACAAATTCATTATTCTTGCACAAATGTTTTATAGGACTTTCTAGCAATAGGTGCCTTGAATAGCTGTTTTTCATCATTGATATTAACCATATAGTCCAGTACTAAAGGGATAGCATGATCGAGTTGCCAGTGCACATTGCTATCTGCTCAAACTTTTCTCGTGACACAGCAGACTTTCCAATGTGCTAATTCTTGCCCTTACTCACCCATTCTAGGACAGTGTACAAGTAGCAACATTAATAAAAGGATTAGACACACGTGTCCAGACTCTAATCCTCTATGATCCTTGCTCAGTGATTAGATAGCCATTCTAATACACAATAGTTAAAAATTGATTAATAACTTGTACCATAATACATTATATTTTGGAGATAGTTCATATTTACAGAGATATCCATATCTGTCATATTAGAGCAGTAATCAAGGATTGCAATCCCAGAGATAGTCCATTATCTTCTGTTTGCTTTTGATATTGTTTTGTTGATAAAGACTTTTTTTTTTTTTTGATACCAGGGATTGAACTCAGGGGCACCCTACCACTGAGCTATATCCCCAGCCCTATTTTGTGTTTTATTTAGAGACAGGGCGTCACTGAGTTACTTAGCACCTCACTTTTGCTGAGGCCAGATTTGAACCCTCAATCCTCCTGCCTCAGCCTCCCAAGCCTCTGAGATTACAGGTATGCACTACTGCACCCAGCTGACTGATAGAGACTTTTCTAAATACCTGACAAGTGACATCTTGTGCAAACAGCTGTATGTATGCAAAAGTCTACTTGTGAGCAGGAGTAATCCATTTGGTCTATACTTTAAGTGTTTTGTCTAATATAAATGAAGGTTTATGTTCACATGTGATCTTCTCACTCCAACCAATCTATAAGGTCATGGTCAGACTCTCAACTCTGAGTTACAATCAGCAATACGAGGAGCAGTAATTCTTATAAAAGTCTGCAAGGCACTGAGTGTAATAAATATTTTGTTACTGTTAGATGACTTTTTTGGTTTAGCCATTTTCCGAGCAGATGACAAGCCATGTTTTCATAACAGCCTCAGAAAAAGTAACAGGCAACACCGTGTTTCTAATTTTCAATCAGTTGATTTTACAACGTAAACATGGAAGAATTTTGCAGCATAGTGAGAGGAAATGATTCCACTAAACTTATAATTCTACTGAGATTGCTATTGAAAATCATCAGGTGGGGATACTATATGAGAATTGGAAAAAGTCATGCTGCCTGGTTTCGAGATGAGTTTTTAAATCATTTTTGAATCTGAAACTTGTAAGATGCAATTATTAAATTAATTTAACACTATGTCCTTGGGTGATAAGAGCTGCTGACAAAAGTGGACTTGTTAGCATGTGCTTTATTTCATTGCCTTCTGTACATGAAAAAATGGGACAATATTCTATTCCACAGATGGGAAATTTTTTACTTTAAAAGCCAGACTATCATGTGAAAACAAAATTCTGGATTCTTAGACAATTTCAGTTTATTATCCAATTATAGGAAATTTTGACTATGACCAGATTTTGAATTAACTAATTAATAATAATTAATGAATCACAATGAATGCATCCATTACACTTGAATGTTATATCTTTATATCAGAAGAAGCAGTATGTGTAATCAGAACAGGATACACATTAAACTAGTTCTGAGTACTAAATCCCATCTTGATACTTACTAGCTCTGAGTCCTCAGGCAAGTTAATTGGCATCA
Source organism: Glaucomys volans (assembly GCA_020662805.1). Lineage (NCBI taxonomy): Eukaryota > Metazoa > Chordata > Mammalia > Rodentia > Sciuridae > Glaucomys > Glaucomys volans. The sequence goes on from JAJEJO010000289.1 coordinate 551,555, forward strand.
TTTTCCTCTTCTATAAGGGGAACAATACTAATTTACACTAAAAGGGTTACTGTGATGTTTCATGAAGTGAGAGGTACAGATAGCATAACTGAGTGCCTGGGGAAACACAGAGCTCAATATGTTACCTTTCTGATATTAATAACGGTGCCAGGAGAGTACTCAGATAAATTAACCATTAAAATCCACACCATACATTAGCAAAGCAAAATCAGTTCATAATGTCTTTTGACTTTCTTCCTGTGCTACAGAGACTGTGAAGTCCAAAGATTTGCCTTCTCAGTGTCCTTTTAGCTAGACTAGCCTTGAGACTTATTTGTGGCCAATGATGTAAAAGTACCTTGTAAGACTTCTGAAAATACTTTTGAAAAAAAGATAGGCTTAAACAAGAGCAAGAATGGGAAAAAAGAAAGAAAAAGAAAAAATAAACATCTGGCGGTCTCCTCCACATCTTGCCTCTACATCTTGCCTCTCCTGGTTCACCAATCCTAAATTTTACAACTTGGATTTTACCCATTCTCCAGAAGGCCCTACATTGAGAAAACCCACTTACATTCCACACCCCAAACTGTCTTGTATGGGGCCTTCTTTCTCCCTGTAGCTACTAAGATAGTTTGAAAATAATAGTCTTTCCTAAAGTAAGTAGTAAACTTGGCTTTGTTTTATGAAGAAGATATTTTGGTGTACTTTTTAGGGATTTAGTCAACAAATACGATGACTGGGTTATAGGTCTTAAGGTTTTTGATACCAGAAAAATAAGCTTCTTTTTTTGTTTTTTAAGCCATGGATATTTTGTTTAAGCTCTGGTATTTATTCCTGAGTACATTCGTAATAAATGATGTGGCTACTATTATAAACAAAGTAATTTATCTAAAGATACTACTACAGTATTTAGCATATAAATATTTAGAAAATGTTTTCCTTACTTTATGAGCACTTGTTAAAATTAGTTCATATAATTTTCATGAATCTAGTTTGAAAGACCAATTTTTAAAAGTATATATGGTGGTCATATTCCCCCACTCTGCCATGCACTGGCTATAAGATCCCAGGCACCCTGATGATCTGTCAGATATCAGTTTCCACAGACGTGCAAATGTCATTGTTATCTTATTGAAATGAAAAAAAAAACCCTATCATTAATTCATAAATTTAAACTGTTTAGAAGACTTAGTTGAAATTGTGAAGTATTAAATGGATTATGCATTCCTACCATATTTTCAAAGCTTTATGTTTTCCTCTGTCCCCTTTCATATCCAAGTTGCCTACTGAGGTCTGCCTCCTCTGTTCTGAATTGCTCTATTCTTTCTCAGCCCTAAGGAAGCAAGAATTTTAACCTTTCTGTGAATTTGTAAAGGTTCTGACATTAATTCCTATTAAGCTGTTAAGGAATATCAAAGTTTAGTATGCTGTTTTGCTCTAAGATTTTCACATTTCTAAAAGAATCTAATGTTTATAGAAAAATAGCAGGGTGGTTTTTGCTTTCTTGGGAAAGAAAATATTTTACTCTCTAAAGATGACATCATATTAGGCAACATTTATCTGTCCATCTATAAGCTTAAAATGTCTACAGTACATTATTATGAAGCACTAAGATGTAAAGAGTCAGTTATTGAATGGATATAATTAATCTGCAGAAAGCCAAAATTTTTCCAAGTTAGATGTAACAGAACTTCACTGAACATTTTGCTTTATAATGATCATGACCAACTTGACTCTGCAAGTTCATCACTTCATTGATTTGCGTTTCTGAAAATATCCATTTCCATCTGCTCCTTTTGTTTCTACCAGGAACATAGCAATAAGAAAATTCAAAGAAATTTCTCAAAACACTACTTTTCTTGTATAAAGGATAGAATCTTTTAAAACAAAGTACTCAAAGAACACTTAGTTTCTGTAGGTTTACATGTTTTGTTTCAATGTTTTTAAGCACACTCATTATATTTCTAATGTGAATATGTAATTAAGAATAAGCATTAATTTGAAATAGAATCATATCAACTAAATAAGTTTTAACATGTTTTGAATCAAACTGTCTTAGTTTACATGTTCCTCAACATTGACACTATTGTTATAATAGATAATTCTTTTCTTGTGGGGTAGAATGTTTAGTAGAAAATCAAGCATCCTGTACATTGTAGGATGTTTAGTAGAAACTCTGACCTCTACTCAGGAGATGCCAGGGTAGCATACCACTCCTGCTTGTGACAACTGAAGTGTCTCTAAGCATTGTCAAATGTTCCCTGAGGAGGAAATCTCCCCAGCTGATTACTAGAATGGTTTTGGCATGTTCATAATAAGTTTCCATTTTTTTCTATTTTCCTCATTTTAACTTGATATGTGTGACTCTTCTGGAACTACTGAATAATGTTTGTATTTATGTAAGGGCACATGGTTGGAGATACAAAGAAGAGCTGCCCCAAGGGGAATTGGAAAATTATTCAGATCACAGTGATTTCCAATGGTAAAATTGCACTTATCTTTGCTTGATAATTATCTATAGCTTCTTCTTCAGTTACTCTATTTCTTTTTCTCTTCTGCTTGTTCTAACTTTTTCTGGGGGGAAGGTGAATTGAAACCAGGAGTGCTTAACCACTGAGCTATATCTCCAGCCCTTTCTTTTATTTTTTATTTTGAGACAGGGTCTTGCTAAGTTGCTTGGGTCCTCTCTAAATTGCTGAGGCTGGCTTTGAACTTGCAATTCTTCTGCCTCAGCCTCCCAAACCACTGGGATTATAGAAGTGCACCACTGGACTTGGCTGTGCTAATGGTTTCCTACTCTGTCTGCTCTTCATTTTTGGCTTCCATGTGTTCATGGATTCATGCCTTATAGCTCCTGCTTAAGGTCTTTGTATTCTGTCACTATTCTTAACTTCTCTATTTCTCTCACTAAATCTTGCAGTAGAGAAGATATGAGTGCATTTGTCCTTATTCAGCATACAGAATTGTCTCCAATGTTCACCTCACCGACTCACTAGGCCTCCTCTAGAGGAATGCTTTAGTACAGATTGTGGCTTATCTTGCTATGGTCATTTCTTAGAAAGTCACCTATTGTCATTTTTCTCACTGTAAATTTAAATTAAGAAAGGTACTCTGAGTCCTCTGATTTAGCGTGCTATTTCAGACAGATGCTTTACCTGCCTTAAATGGTATAGATGAAGTATGACCATTTTTTTTTCTCTACTTGAAATAGAAAATTTCAAGAAAGAAGCATGATTTTAGAAAGAAGCATGATTTTATCTTTAAAATGCTCAGAGCATCTCATGAGAGGTGATTCTCGTTTCTGTGATCATCTTCCTATGAGTGTCTTACTTATTTATGAAGACAAGGAAACCAATAATGCTTTATAAGCTCTCAAGAACAGTAATGCTTAGGGGACTGTTGCTTTTAGGCAATATTCCTTCCAGAGAAAAAGAATAAAAAGGGATTGCCTGGTGCAAAGAAGTCTTGAATGCATATTATCATACCAATGACAGCATGCACTACTACACCATGGATGGACTTTCCATCAGCAGATTCAGCCCTGTATTTATAATATAATAGTCATGTTCAATTGAATAATTTCTTGGATATAATTAGATGGTTGGAAGAGCAAATACCCAGAGGTGTGGGTAATCTGTAAGTGCAGCATAGTACTGGGCAAAACTTCTGAGCTTGAAGTAAGGAGATATAAATTAAGGCATATTTCCCTTTTAAACACCTTTAAGACATAGAGGAGTTCATGTTGTTTACTGAAGGCTAATTTCTTCTCATGTCTTATATCTGCCTTAAAATATTGAAGTAAGTATTTAAGATCCATTAAGCGCAAACTATTCTTATTTATATCATCATTGGGCTACCTTGATTCTGAGATAAAATTAAGGTATGGATTATAGTTTCAACTTATCTCTCTCTCTCTCTTTTTTTTTTTTTTACCAAACAAGATGCATGTGCCAAAGAATGATTAGAAAAATCTACATATACAAACAGAAGTAGGGAGAAAAAGCAAGTTTATTTATTAGATACATTTTAACAATTTTAATATTCTCAGTAGACTTCAAATCAGGATTTAATACATCTTTTAAAACTTTTTGGACAACAGTTTTGTTACACTCAGGGAATACTCAAGGCATTTCTGGAAGATTTTTTCCTTTAAATTCTCCCTTAGCTTTATGTTAAAGAGACTAATTATTTGCCTTCTACTCTCACAAAACATACTGGAGAAGAAGCCAAAGATTCAACAATCTTGTCTGCAAATTTTATTGTCTATTTTTCTTTATAGAAAACAATTTAACATTTATTTTCCCCAACATACTTTATGAAATACTTTGGGTACATATTATTCATTTTCATGAATGAAGAAATTTGCTTACTTACTCTCAAAGAAAAAGCAATACTGCCCCAAGCCAAACTCCAAGATGATAAATGGCACTGGCAATGAGCAGTGATTGTCATCTATAGTCATTGTAGCAAATGAAGAAGAGATGATGGGTAAAGAGAAGTTTCTTCTAAATGGAAGGAGAAAAAAGTTATATGGCTCGTCATTCTATCAAATTAACTCAGGATATCACCCAATTCATATCAAGCAGCAACATGGATTTCCAGAAAAATATAAAACATAATTATTTAAGCACTGATTTTTTTTTCATTTTCCTGCATTATTAATTCTGTTGACAGTTTCTATTAAAATTAGGATTTCAGTACCAGAGTAACTGACATCACTACCTGGAAGGGAAGTGAAGATGAGCTGGATGTAGGTGTTCACGGTGTGTCCCCACAGGATGTTTACTTTACCTAATTGACAGTCTTTTTGATCCATGGTCAGGCCTCCCTCCCACAAGAAATTGTCTATAGGGGCAGATACTGTCATGGTTATTGTGTGACTCATGTCTAGTTCATAGCTACCTGACCATTGCTCTGGAGCTGAGAGACTGACCTTCTGATTTCCCAGACATCTCTGAGGAAACCCAGTCTTCAGTAGCTCCTAGTTCTTCAGATGTAAGGTGCAAAGTTAATAAACCATCAAGTTCAAAGATCTTGGGTTTATTTTCAGATCCTGGACAAGGTGTGCATAATACATACTAAGTTGATAGTACTCCATCCCCAAGTCAGACAAGTGAAGACAGAAGGCTGAGGAATTATATATATATATATATATATATATATATATATATATAGAGAGAGAGAGAGAGAGAGAGAGAGAGAGAGACATAGAGAGACATAGACAGACAGAGAGAAATGATGCATGGCAACTATATTTGGGATTTAGGTGTGGGTTACTTTAAGTTCATGGGCAAATGCCTGAATGGTTATTTGAAGAAAGAAGTGGGAATTCAGGGAGTTCAGTTTGCTAGGAAGGATGGATGCCACTGAGGTTATATCTCTTGCCTGGCTTGAGTCATCTGAGAGTGGTATAGAATTGGAAACTGTGGCCAGAATGACCGAATCCAGCTTTTGGCATGAGATAAACTTATATTCAAAACAAATGCCAAAGCAGCATGAAATTTTAAGAATTAATTACGATATAAAAGACAGAATTGCTAGATTTTTAAATCTTCATGATAACTGAAAGATAAAATCCCCACCTTTGTATTAAGTACTTTAGTCATACAACTTACCACGTTTTCTTAAAGATGAGATGCTGGCACCTGTTCCCTTGCAGTTACTGATTGCCTGAAACGGTAGTCAGTAACAGCAGTATTTTGACATAGATTGTCATTGTCACTTGAAAATTTGGTGGTATTTGGTCAGATGTCTGCCTCTGAGGAAACACCATGCACATCTCATGGATCACACCGTCTAATCAATAACAACATATAATGCATATCCATTTATAAATATTCATATCAGTAGGGAAAATAATACATTGAAAAAATGTTGAAGGGAAATTTTGAGAAAATATTTAAGATAAAAGCAAGGTGAAAATGAAGAATGGAAACTTCTATGAATAAATTTAGATGGTCAGTAAAGATAAAAATATATCAGTAGGATTTTTTTCAATCTGATTTGGCTTGAACCCAAAATGGAACGAAAAATGAGTGTTCTGTCTGAATTTGGTTAAGGTAATGTCTGCGCAGCTTCTTCTCAGTAAAGCTATTATTTTATACATTATGGTGAATAATTAACTTCAGGGAGGTAAACTAATCTGAGACTATGCAAATGTTCTGTTCTTCACTGTATATTTGCCTCAACTTTTATTATATATCAATAATTTGTATCCACATCATTACCATGGTGTTTGCCTAATGGTGATATATATTGACATATTATTTCTGTATTTATTAGTTGAAATTCAACCACATAGAAGAGCTTTCACCTTGCCCTCATTAATTTGCTTGTTCAATCATTTATTTTTTATTTATCCGTATGGATTCATGCACGTAAAATTTAATAATCATAACAAATTGCAAATTTTTTTTTGCTTAAATTATCTCTTGTTTAATTATTGGAAGCACCTTAAGTTTGGCTTTTCAGTATGAAGACAGCCATGTTTTGAGCAATCGTGACTTGTGAATACCCCAACTATTTCCAGGTTTATCTTGTAAGTTTTTCATCAGTTCCAACCATGCAATCAGCCATTTTTCCCAAGAGCCTTAGTTCCTTTATTGAAGATACATATTTAGAAACTGAAATCTGGGTGTTCTGTACGTTCATTGGTTTAGGATACCACAGCTGCTAGGTCCAGTCAGTTGGAAAACATAAATATATACACACAACTACCTGGCATACATAAACCATATCTGCTTTTATTGCTGAGTGTATAGATATAGATATAGATATAGATATAGATATGTATGTATATACATATATATTCCTCCAAAACCACCAATTCATATTGTGTCCAAGCACTCACAATTGTTGATCACTTTCCTATTGCCTTGACTTGACCAACAATTAGTCAGACTTTTCTTCTCCCCACTGTTTCCTGAATTTTGTCTTCTACCCAAGCTTTTAAGAAAACACAAAGGGACAACATATCCTCATTTAATGGCTCATTCCAACAATCAAGTGACCTTTGTGATTAACATTTCTTGTTAAATCACCACTTCCATACCATCTACCTACACACATTCTCTTGCACTACTGTCCCACAAATTTTACACTAGTCCTGCTTACCTCTTTTTATAAAAGAAAGGTCTTTTTCTACTTGATTTTATGTTTCCATTTTTAAGTTTTGAGCATTCCCCCTATTGCAATATTCTCTTCTCACTTCTTGTAGTAGTCCTCTTAATTAAAGTCTATACTTAATCTGGAATTTAAAAAATATTGACTGTTCCTAATAGTGATGCCAATTCAGTACCACAGGTGTTTGAATTAATCAGATTATCCTTGTTGGAAAAACATCTATGATATTTTGTATTGTGAGAATATCTATATGTTGTGACTTAAATACAAAATACTCAAAAGCTCATGTGTGAGAGAATGCAAGAAAATTTAGAAGTAATATGATTGAGTTATGAGAATCTTAATTAACCAGTGCATTAATCACTTGAATGGATTTACGGGGTGGCAATTGTAGGCAGGTAGGGTGTGACTGGAAGATGTGGGTCTCTGGGGGCTTGCCTTGGAGTATATATTTTGTCCCTGTGAACAGAGATCTCTCTGCTCCCTGATTTTCATGTCCTGAACTGCTTTCCTCTCCATGCCCTTCCACCATGATGTTCTGCCTCACCTTGGGCCTAGAGCAATGGAATTGGCTGTCTACAGACTGAGACCTCTGAAACTGTGAATGCCAAGTAATTTTTTTCTCCTCTAAAATTTTCTTATCAGGTCTTTTGGTCACAGTGACTAAAAAGTTAACTAAAGCACTATGATATTTTGAAATTTTTTTTCTCAAGACACATTTGTACTTAAATAAAATTTAGCTAATGTTCAACTAAAAGCTTCAGGGATGAAGTTATTTCTTTTATCTTTTTTTTTTTTATTCTGTGGGTGCTGTGTTCTCCAAAAGTAGCTCTCTTTGCTTTTTGACACAGTATACTTTTGCCAATCTATTTTAAATTTATTGCAGTTTAGTAATAAATAAATAATTTCATATATATGTACTAATTTAAATGAAAATTCTGTTTCTTAATAATCCTCCTCTTCCTCTTGTTTCTCTCCTGAAGATCTCTCTTAGGCTCCATGCTGGTCCAACTGGTATTGAGCATAATGGCTATGTCCATTAGATCATTTTCTGTTCCGCAGTACTGTTTTTTACAGTCCACAAATGAAGTAATTTACATTTCCATCTTTTTATCATAGTCAAATTACAAGAATATTTCCTGGATTCTTTAGCCTGATCATAAATGTTGACAGTTATAAACACCTTCAGCTCTCATTTTTGGTTTATTTGTTCACAAACAACCTTTGTTATAGAGTGTGGTTCTCACACTGGACCTCCAGAAATGCTCATTAGCTTTCAACTTAACATTCACATCATCTGGAGCTAAAGGTCTTGTGTAGGACAAGAAAGTTATCCCTCAAACTCTTAGTATGATTTTGCTCCCAGAACAAATTTCTGTGACTATAATTTCACATTTTGGGGCATTTTGAAAGGTAGAACAAGATGTCATATGTATCCAGAATACTCATGAGAGATTTGATCAAAAGACTCTTTTTCCTGGCCTCAATATTACTGTAATGTACTCACCCTTATGTAGTTCTCTTTTCTTGAAGAAAACTCCAGAGACAGGAAGTCAAGGGACACATTCAGACTGCACCATGTACCTTATTAATATTTTACAAAACAATCTGCTATATCCCCCTCCATTATTATATGATCCTATGGTCTTGATGCCAAAGATAATAGAGGTAATTTTACCATGTAAAGTGTAGTTTGTAATTAAACACAATGTGAGAATAGCAATCTAGGCTCAGTTGTTGGCTAAAGAAAGATTTGCCATAGACATATATGTGTGTATATATTGTGTGTTCATGTATTTTTGATGCATATAATTATTTTTAAAGGAAAATATGTTTACGTAAAACATATCCTTTTTAAATGAAAAACAGTGCCAGTAAGTCAGTTTCCATTAGAACAATCTTATTTTACAGCAAAAAGCTGAATATTACATATGTTATATATTTCTATATATTTTATTCCATACTTCAGCTCATTTCACTTTATCATATCATCCATAGTAGCAAGTGAATGCCCTTCATCACCTTGGAGAACATCTGGTAAGTGGTGAGCTAAACATAGAAAAATCATAACAATAATTTAAAATAAATTCCCCATTGTACATTAAAAGGTTGCATCAATTAACTTTCTATGTCTGTCTCTATTTATTTATTTTTCTATCTGTGCATCTACATATCATCGTCTATTCATTGTCTATCCATCTATCATCTGGAGGAGAAATAGAAAACTCAATCAGAAATGAATGTGGACAGAGAAATACAAAAATGCCCCAAAGACTAAATGGTTTATGTGAAAAATGGCTTTTGAATACAAAGGGTTCTGTCTTCACTTTCACCATGTTAGAAATTTTAAAATAATTTGTAAAAAGTACTTAGCTTTTAAAAAGTTTAGTTGCTACTTACAGAAGAGTCATAAAGCATTTTAAAGTTTTATGTTATAAAGATTTTGAAAGAAAAATGCCCTTGGCCCATAATTATGCTTCATTTCATAACCTGTTAGGTCCTATATCTCAGTATAGTTAAAGACCTGAAAAGGTAATTTGCATGTTTTGATGGAAAAAAAAAAAACTTAGGATGGAATTTTAATATCCTTCTGAATTTGATTAAAATAAAGGTGAAAACTTGAATCAGTGCATTAAATGTCTGTAACTCTCTGGTCTTCCCAACATAGAGGATTTTATGACTTTAACCACTGGCGTAATTCCCATGTTATACAGGAGTAGAACATAAAAAGCCACCACTGCCAGTTTGTGCACACTCCCCAGGAGTGTTCTGGAATAGAGCGCATCTCCGGTTTTCATTTGGCTTTTAAATTTGACTCAGTTTTTTCATAAAGTTAAATGATTAAATTCTTCTCACTTTTCTTCTAAATTATTGTTCTAATATTTTAATATTTAATATGATTACATACTAAAGTACTTTTTAACATTTGGACAATCACTACTTTTTGATCACCCTCTCTGATCCAGAAAACAGTCTATATTCTCAGAATAGGTTAATCAAAATAAATACTAAAAACGTACCTCTATTTTACATTTTAAGTCTTACATTTTTTCCCCTCTCCTTTTCATTATCTAAAAACACTGTAGACCATTCCATATCAATCGTTTTCCTTCACATGACTTTGGAACAATTTTCAAATAATATCTGGAGATGACTTACGGAGAAACTTTTTGTTTACACTTGGTACAAGTATTAACCAAGTCTGGAATGTTTTTTAGGTTTTCCAGGCCTAGAGACAATATGACAATGTAATCAATTTGAAAAGAAATCGAAATTTTCTTCAGTAAAAACAAAAAACAAAAACAAAAGAAACACAGGATTTAGAATCTATAAGAAATTACATACAAAGTAACACACATGCAAAAGGTAAAGAATAACAATAATGGCAACATGAGAAAAATATTGGCTATGGCTACTACAAAAAAATCCAGTTCTAATAATAAATCATATTAGAAACATATTAAAATAAAAGTGGAGGCCTGGAGATGTAGCTTAGTGGTACCACACTTAGCATGCCAGAGGCTCTGGGTTGAATCCCCAGCACAGCGCTGAAAACAAACTAACAAAATGGACTCAGCTGGCTCTTCTTTAAGATCTGATCATTGGATAGTCTTCCATTACTTACACCTTCCCTGCTTTTCCTGCACACTTTTCAACAGGAAGTTCTACAGCTAAATACTTTTCCTTATCTCCTTGTTCTTCCCTAATTTCCCCAATAAAGAGCCATCTAGGTGTGTGGTTTCCAAGCAGACTAGGTCATACACAAGTTATCTCCCTGGCAAAACCATGACATTCATTAGTAATATAGATTTTAATTAAATATGGCATAATTTGTGAATCACTAAAAAGGCAATGAAACATAATATGATCCCACAGTCACAAATATCACTATGGATTCAAGTCTTGTCTCAAGTCATTGCAGAGTGTTGTACGGTGGATTAAGTTATGTAAGCTAAGAGGAAAAAAGTGCACGATTCACAATAACTAATATTAAAAGCATGATTATTATGAGTATTACTGTTATTACTTTAGCAAAATCCCTAAGAGAATTTACAAGTTGAATGGGAGATCACAATTTTCTTTAGCACCCAGGCAAATGAAAAAGTCTTTAATTCACATTAACCAGGCAGCCTAGGCACAAGTCATTACTAATGTCTTTTTCCTTAGTCAATAAATAATTTGGGATTTCTGGAGTTAAACAGCAGACTGTACAACTCTTGGAACAGTCTTTTTAACCTTCCTGATGAAATATCTGTGGAAAGGCTGACAAGATGAAGACTTAAAATCCTAAGCAACTTTTAATTCAAAGGTATTGGCAGGGTCTGGGAGGAATTTTTACTAAACTATCATGGGTATAAAGCTGAATTTAGAGGGGGAAATCTTCCTTCTAAGAAACTGAATAACTTTTTCAACAAGAGCCAAGAAGATTGATTTGATCTTTGAAAGCAATGTTCAGGTTGAATATCACTTTTTCAGAGAAAACTTTAGTCTTCCCAAGTTATGTGTTTTTTAAACTGTTGCTTCCTTCAGACTATTTGAGGATTAACTTCATGTCCATCCATGGGACTATCTCTGTCTCATCCTCCCCATTTTCAGAGTATATTTTGTTTTTTAGGAGCTAGAGAAGAATCTGTTTTTAGTTATCATCTCATTCCCAGAGTCGAGTGCAGTTCCTGGTACATAAGAAAAGAATAATTGGTATTTTTTTTAATAATTAGTTATGTTCAATACTTCAAACAAATTTAAATAAATAAAAGGAAAAAAACATTGAGGAGGATAAAACAACACACTGCATCTCAGAAGGCAAGATCCTCCAAAGTTTATAGAGCGCTGTATAAGGAATCATAATTGCTCCACATCGAGAAAAAAGTCATTTTTCACATAATCCATGTATAAAAGAGCATATGAGTGTTTTAGTCAGCCTTTCTGTTGCTGGAACCAAAAGACTTGACAAGAGCATCATAGGGGAGGATTAGTTTATTTTGGCTCAGGATTTCAGAGGTTCAGTCCATGCCAGGCTGACCCTATAACTCTGAAAATGAGGTAAGACAGAATATCATGGCTAAAGGGCATGGCAGAGAAAAGCAGCTCAAGACATGGAAATCAGGAAGCAGAGATAGACAGAGAGAGAGAAAGAGCACTGCTCATCAGGAACAAAATACATACCCAAAGGCACACACCCTGTGACCTGATACTTCCAGTGACACCCTATCTGCCCACAGATGCCACCCAGGTAATCTATATCCCTGAATTAGTCCACTGATCAGGTTACACCTCTCATATTCTAATCATGTCACCTCTGAACATTCTTGCATTATCTCATACAGGAATTTTGGGGGACATCACATATCCAAACTATAAAAACGAGACCATTAAAGATTCAGGAAGTGGGATCAGAAAGGTAGAGAAATTGGTACCACAGTGAAGGAAAATTTGTGGGTTGGCATACCTCCTGTCCTTTGGTGATGGGGTGGTCACTGTGCACAGCCATCCACAGTAGTTCATAGCTCTGAGCACAGACTTGAACATAGCGTGAGCAGAAATATTCCAAAACTGCGTAATTTGTCTCTTCAAACACCAAGTTTACATTGATTCATAAAAGTAAAAGGCTATATTATCATTGCTAAGTGTAAAATCAGTGACAAGAAAGGAAAACTTGAGAAATACTCCCAAAGAATAAATGAAGGAAAAAAATAACAAGAAAGAAGGTGTAAAACTATACTAGAAAGAAGACTTGAAGAAAAAATGCTAGATACCTATCTATGTGGATGTAAATACTTAAGGAGGAAATTATGAAAATGAGTGGAGAATGTAATAAAACTGCATTAAAATGTTTTAAAGATGAGCACAGATGAGAAAATTCACTACAATAAAAAATGTTAATTCTTTGAAACTTAATCAATAGGTTCCATGCAAGGGAAATCAAAATCCTAGAAGTCATTCAGAAAAACATGACCTGCTGAATTTGTACAGAAAAGTAAGTGGAAAAGAATATCTAAAAAAATTTTAAGAGGGAGATAAGCTGGAGGGAATCATCAGATTAAAATTATAGCTGAATAAATAAGAGTTGGGAATTGGCAAATGAATGAGCAGACTGTCGAGTGAAACATCAGAAAGCCCAGCAACAGATTTTCACCTTAGAAGATCTTACTGTGTCAGACTGAAGAACAGTGTGGGAAGAGCTTGGTCTTCAGGAAAGGCTAGAAGATAATTTCTGTCAATTAAAAAAAAAAAATCTGAAGTTAGATCCAAAGGTCACAAGATATAATATCAACACCAAATGGATCAAATTCCAAATTTCAAAGATAAACTTTAAACTTTTATTAATGGTGAATATGGAAACACAATTTCCAAAGAAAGCTAAAGATGTGTTTATTTTTTTCTCAGATTTTTTAAAAATTGGTTCTTTTTAGTTCCATATAACATTAGCATTAATTTTCAAATAATTATAAAAGTATGGAACATTATTTGTTTTAAACAGTCCCCAGTACTTCCCTGTTTCGTTCCTTCTAAAATCCTGATCATTCTGCTCTTTACTTATAGTTTTATGTTTTTTAAATTAATGTCCTGTGTATATACATGATGGTGAGATTTACTGTGGTATATTCATATATATATGTAGGAAAGTAGGTCAGATTGATTTCACTATTCTTCCTTTATTCCTTCTCCCACTCAAACCCCTTCATCTAGTTCACAGAGTTTCTTCTATTTGCATGGAATTCTCACTGACCTTTTTCTTTCTTTCTCTCTCTTTTCCTTTTCTTATTAGTTTGGAATAGCTTCCACATGTGATAGAAAATATTTGACCTGGGCTGAGGATATAGCTCAGTTGGTAGAGTGCCTGCCTCGCAAGCACAAGGCCCTGGGTTCAATCCCCAGCACCGCAAAAAAAAAAAAAAAAAAAAAAAAAAAAAATTTGACCTTTGATTTGGGGGGTTTGGCTTATCTCACTTAGCACAATCATCTCCAGTTACACCCTTTTACAAAAAAATACCGTGATTCCATTTTCTCTTTATGGCTAATACTCCAATGTGTATATGTACTACGTTTTCTTTATATAACTACCTAGGTTGGTTCCATAATTTGGCTATTTTGAGTAATGGTGCTAAAACAATGTAGCTGTATCTCTGTAGTATGCTGATTTTAGATTTTTAATTGTTTTTAAATTTGTTGTTTTTAGATATAAATGATAGTGGATGTATTTTGACATATACATACCTGGGGTGCAAAGCATATTTTTAATCCCATTCTTGTGGTTGAACATGATGTGGAGTTACACTAGTTGTGTATAGATAGAGGAGTGGGATTACTGGATCAAATAGTGGTTCCATTGCAAGTTTTCTGAGTAATCTCCACAGTGCTTTGCAGAGTGGTTTTTACCAGTTTGCAGTCGTACCACTAAAGCATGAGTGAACCTTTTCCCCAGCATCCTCACCAACATTTGTTACTTGTGTTCTTGATAATTGCCTTTCTGATTGGAATGAGATAAAATCTCAGTGTAGTTTTAATTTGCATTTCTTTATTTGCTAGAGATGTTGAAGAGGTTTTCATATATTGTTTGACCATTTGTATTTCTTCTGTGAAGTGCCTTTTCAGTTCCTTTGCCCATTTATTGATTGAATTATTTGTTTGTTGTTGTTGTTAAGATTTTTGAGTTCCTTGTATATCCTAGAGATTAATGCCCTATCTGAGGTACAGGTGGTAACGATTTTCTCCCATTCTGTAGGCTCTCTCTCTTAATGTTCTTGATTGTTTCCTTTGAAGTGAAGAAACTTTTTAATTTGATAAAATTCCATTTATTGATTCTTGATTTCACTTCATGTACTTTAAGAGTCTTATTGAGGAAGTCTGTTTCTGAGCCCATATGATGGAGAGTTGGGCCTACTTTTTCTTCTAGTATGCACAGCGTATCTGGTCTAATGCCAAGGTCCTTGATCTACTTTGAGTTGAGTTTTTTGCAAGGTGAGATATAGGGGTTCGATTCCAATCTACTGCATATGGATTTCCAGTTTTGTAGCACAATTTGTTGAAGAACCTATCTTTTCTCCAGTGTATGTTTATGGTGCCTTTGTCTGGTACAAGATCACTGTATTCATGTGGGTTTGTCTCTGTGTCTTCTCTCTGTACCATTGGTCTTCATGTCTGTTTTGGTGCCAAAATCTTGTTATTTTTGTTACTGTAGCTTGTAGGATAATTTAAGATCTGTTATTGTGATGCCTCCTGCTTCACTTTTCTCACTGAGGATTGCTTTGGCTATTCTGGGCCTATGATTTTTCCAAATGAATTTCATTACGGCTTTTTCTCTATCTGTGAAGAATACCATTGGGATTGGGATTTTAATGGGAATTGAATTAAATCTGTATAGCACTTTTGGTAGTATGGCCATTTTGACCATATTGATTCTGTCTATCCAAATACATGGAGGTCTTTCCATTTTCTAAGGTCTTCTTCAAATTTTGTCTTCAGTGTTCTGTAGTTTTAATTGTAAAGGTCTTTCATTTTTTGTTAGATTGATTCCCAAGTATTTTTTTTTAGGCTATTGTGAATGGAATAGTTTTCCTGATTTCTTGCAGCTGATTTGTCTTTGGTGTATAGAAATATAATTAATTTGTGGGTGCTAATTTTTATATCCTTCTACTTTAGTGAATTGGTTTATGAGTTCAAGAAGCTTTTTGGTGGAGTTTCTTGGGTCTTCTAAATACATAATTATGTCATCAGCAAATAGGAATAGTTTGAATTCTTATTTTCCTATTCATATTCCTTTAATTGCTTTATTTTGTCCAATTACTCTTGCTAGGGTTAAAGGACTATGTTAAATAGAGGCGGTGAAAGAGGTCATCCCTGTCTTGTTCCAGTTTTTGGAAGGAATCCTTCCAATTTTTCTCCATTGAGAATGATTATTGGCCTTTGGTTTAGCACATATAGCATTGACAATGTTGAGGTATGTTTCTACTATCCAGTTTTTCTAGAGTTTTGAACATGAATGGATGCTGAATTTTGTCAAATGCTTTTTCTGCATCTATTGAGATGATCATATGATTCTTGTCTTTAAGTCTATTGGTGTGAAGAATTATGTTTATTGATTTCTTCATGTTGAACCAACCTTGCACCCCTGGAATTAACCACACTTGATCATGGTTCAGTATTCTTTTAATGTTTTTGCATACAATTTGCTGGGATTTTATTAAGAATTTTTGCATCAATGTTCATGAGGGATAGTGGTCTGAAGTTTTCTTTCCTTTATATGTCTTTGTCTGATTTTGGCATCAGGGTGGTACTAGCTTTATAGAATGAGTTTGGATGAGTTCCCTCCTCTATTTCATGAAATAATTTGAGGAATATTTGTCTAAGTTCTTTGAGGATTTGGTAGAACTCATCTGAGAGTCCATCTAGTTCTGGGCTAGTTTTTGTTGGTAGGCTTTTTGATGGTGTGAATTTCATTGCTTGAAATTGACCTGTTTATATTTTCTATGTCTCCTGGTTCATTTTGGGTATATCATATGTCTCTAGAATCTTGTCAATGTCATCCTGACACTATTTTATTGCAGTATAGATCTTCAAAAGAGTTTCTGATTATTGTCTGTATTTCAATAGTATACGTGGTGATATTTCCTTTTTTATTATGAATTTTAGTAATTTGAGTTTCTTTCTCTGTTTCTTCATTAGCTTGGCTAAGGGTTTATCAATTTTATTTATTTTTTCCAAGAATCAACTTTTTGTTTTGTTTATATTTTTTTTGTTCTTGTTGTTTCAATTTCATTGATTTTGAATCTGATTTTAATTATTTCCTATCTTCTACTGCTTTTAATGTTGATTTGTTCTCCATTTTCTAAGGTTTTGAGATATAATTTTAAGTTTTTTATTTAATGAATTTCTATTCTTTTAAAGAATTTGCTCAGTGCAATGAACTTTCCTCTTAAAACTGCCTTTATAGTGTCCCAGAGATTTTCATAAGTTGTGTCATAATTCTCATTTACCTCTAAGTATTTTTTTAAATTTCTTCCCTGATTTCTTCTGTTATCCACTGATCTTTAAATAGTATATTATTTAGTCTCCAGGTGTTAGAGTAGCTTCTATTTTTTGTTCTATCATTTTGGATATATACCGAGGAGTGGGAGAGCAGTAAATGTCTCTATGCTGCTTTCCAGGGTGCCATATAGAAAGAACCATATAGAAAACAACTAACCATTAAGTGCAAGACAATTTTCTTTCACTACCTTAAAATGACATTCTATAAAAAACCATGATAAGCGACCAACAGAATAAACCAGTAAAATAGTAGAACTGGAAATGAAAAGTAAAAACTATCAATAAATTAAAATAGGAAAAACCCACCAAGACACAAGAGTTCCCAGAAGACAAAAAATATTGGAAAATAATTAAAAAGTAAATGACTAATTTTGTTAGCCATTAGGGAAATCCAAAAATAATACTGAGGAATAATTTTGCATCTATTTAATTGATGTAAATTTAAAAAGTCTTATATGACAAATTTTTTACCACAAGTTGGTTGGAATAAATAATAATATAGTAATGTTTAACAGCAGTTTGCATAATCTTTTAAAGCTGAACATGTGCCTAACAAGTCATAAACTCCAGAGAGATTTTTGTCCCTATGCTATAAAAAGTGGGCATGGGAATTTCCAAAGTGAACTTGTTCATAAAAACAAAAACATGAGAGCAATTTTAAATTACTATATAAAGGAGAACAGGTAAATACATTTTTGCATAAAACTCCAAAGTTAATTTATCCTATTAAAGATTAGCCAGATAGCTTATTGAAATGCCATACTTATTTCACATTTGTTCATTTTTAAATATTGAAAGATAAAATTGTTTATTTTGTATAACATGATGATTTGAATTATGTATGAATTGCAGAAGGGTTTAATTTGGCTATTTAATGTATGCATTACCTCACATAATTATCATTTTCATGAGGAACATTTCACACCTACTCTCAGCATTTTTTAAGAATATAACATAGTAGTACTAACTATATATAGTACCTTGCTATACAATAACTCTCTTGATGTTATTTTACCTATTTAACTAACCAAACATGTGCTTTATCCTTTGACAAACATCTCCCCAATATTGCCTGCAACCACCCCAGCCTCTGGTAACTACCATTCTATTCTATATTTCCATGTATCAAATTTTAATATTTAATATTCCAAATATGAATGACATTATGTGGCACTTGTCTTCCAGTGCCTGACTTATTTCACTTAACATAATGACCTACAGGTCCCTAGTTGCAAATGACAGAATTTCCTTCATTTTTGTCTTGTCCTTTAACCTTGGATCCCTGCTTAAAATGCAAATAAGCAAGAAAATCCCTGTGGTTAACTATATCCACTCAACATTTTTTTTTTATTCTCCCCATTAAATTTTAAAAGCATGTCATACCTGCAATCAAATGTGGTCTCTCCTTTCTAGGTACTCATTTTGTCTTTTCCACTTTATATTACATGCAGATGTCTGAAGTGAGTTTAGTAGCTCATAAGCAGACACTGAAAAGAACAAATAAAATGGTTCTGCACCCTGAATGCTCAGAATCAAATCTCAGTTTACAAAGAAATATTCTTAAAGTATAATACGTACTATGGAAGACAAATTAGAGCAAAGCCTCATCAGCAAAAATTCAGTTCAGCAAAATACTCAATTTGCTGAGCAAATATTATTTTCTCAAAGTTTTATCGACAACTATACTGCCTTAAATAAAAGGAAATTAAATTCATATCTGGACATAAAAATAGTATGGTTTAGTCTTTAAGGTTATTATAAATTTATTAAAAGATACTAAGTAAGAAAAAAAGCAAACCCTGGGGGAAAAAGTAGAATGTAAGAAACAATGGTGAAAATAAGTGTTAGTAAAATACATCAGCATATTTAATTACATAAAGGTTTTAAATAATAAGTTGTACTTTTGTGACACTAGGTCAAAATTTCACAGAATATTCGAGGAAAAGAAGATGGGAAAAGATGGAAGGAAATATAATAAAAATGAACAACACAATTAATGACGTATATATAGTGTATTTTTGTTATTGCCAATGTGCTCCTTAAACTCGTTCTGACACGAAGACTTCAATGAGGTATTATGTTACATTTGGCCCATTTGCCAGTATAATTCTGAGTGTGATGTTCCAATGCAATATGTAAAAGGAGCTCTATAAGTGATCTTGGAAAGAGTCAAATTAGCGTAATCATTACATAACCCTTATGACACAACTCAAAGCATTTTTAAAGAAATTTTCTTGCAAGTAGATAGAACAAAGAGACAATTTTATTTTTTTGGTACACTAATATTTATAATGTAACCTACAGCAAAGTAATTAGCTAGAACATCAAATGAGGAAGAACATAACCCACAGCCAGTCAGGATTATAGGAAGGCAAAATCTTTCCCTTAATGAATTTCTTAGTTGATAAATCATAATTGTATACACTCAGAAGGTACAAGGTGACGTTTTCATACCTGTGCAATATGCCATGAGAGTATCAGGGTAATTATGATGTCCATCTCACCTGTTACTTATCATTTTTGTGGTGAGATATTTGATAGTCTCTTAGCTCTTTTGAAATATATGACATACTATTATTAACTACAGTCACCTTGATCATGGCTCTTCAGGATTCTAATAAGGCTAGTGAAAAATTTTATCATTACTGCCCATAAGTTGAATTTCCTTTGAACCAAAACCCTTACATGTACAATTCTAATTATTAATAATCTGAAAGTTAAAAACTAAATATAGGTATGTACTTTTGGCATTAGCACATATGATTTCCAGTTTTTATTTAAACCCTAGTATGTTAAAATTTATTTAAATAATATCTTTTTCTTTAGAAATGTATGCTCTCTTTTCAAAGGAACAAAGCCAGTTATTCTACACTTGAATTCTCAAAAGGTAAGAATTACTTGTTCTGTCCTTATCCATTATGTATTTAGAAATCTTAAATAAATGCAACATTTATTCTGGACTAGTACACTCAGATACACGACTACTTTATCACTCGTGAAGCCATCAAGGACTCAAGAGGAAAAGCAGTGCATTGTACAAAGGATAGGATTAATAATTTATATTCGAAACTCCTGACTCACATTCACCTATTATTTTTCTACCCACTGAAACACTCTAGATTTAAAGGTAAGGCTAGAGAAGATAGATTCACTTAAAGTAATGCTGATTCATAAACACTTCAGTGAGCCAGAAGTATAATTTAATAGCAGGAGAAGTAGAGCTTTGAATGGGGAAAAGGAGAAAATTGTATTATTAAAATGCTTGCCAAGAAGGTGAGCATGTTCAATTGACTCCCATTTCTTGGGACATTTATTCAGAAGTATCCCATATTTCTAAAAATCAGGTCAGGTTTGTTATTGCATTAATGCACTTTTGTGATCAGTTTTTCTAATGAAGAATATCCATTTTCACAAAGCATACGTAAAAATATTTCATTTTTGGAAAGAAGAGATTTGCAAGGTCAATTGAACCTTGAGTTATTAAACAATATAGAAAGGACATGGTGTACTTTTTTGAGAAAGAAAACTGAATCATTACACTAGTAATAAAAACAAAGAAGCATTTTAGTTTTCATGCAACTGTAAAATTAAGCTGCACAATGAGCAGGAAAATATATTTAACTGGGTACATCTATTTCAATCATAGTATTAACAAAATTTAGCAATATATAAAAGAAAAGTCTCTCATGAAATTTGGAAGTTACTTTATTTAAAAGATTTATAGCATCATAAGTCAAAAATGAAATATACTAGCTCAGTCTAAGCAAAATTAAAATTTTATTTATTTCAATATAATTGTTTAGGGAGAAATAAAAATGCCTGTCATTTTCCAAGTGCTGACTTTAGGACTTGGTCAAAATTATAACTCTGTTTTTAAAAAATTTAATGCTATTTGAAAAAGTATCTCCCTACTTTAAATTTTCTTCTGACATATTTGATGAAGATTCAAACTAGATGGATTTCAAAATATTGCCATTGTGGTCCTAAAGCCACAATTCTGAAATGTGGTGGTGATTCCTTTGAAAACTGAGCTCAGACCAGACGATTAAACAGAATCATAGGTGATCAAGAGAAAACCTAAAAGAATCTGCATTCATTTCCTTTTTAAAATTTTTACAGAGATTAAAAGTTAATTTCAAGGATAGATAATTGTTAGTATACCCAGCATATATTAAGTGTACATAATTTCTTTAATTGAAAGTGAATGTGGGTGTACATGTTCAAAGGACAATTCAAAGTTCAACATATGTTTATTTAATATTAATAAAAATTATCTGAACAACAAAAGTGAAAAAGATGCTAAAGTTCTTTGGTTTCCTGGAATAATATAAATTTTTAAAAATCCACAAAAACTGAAGTACACAGATTTTAACAGGGGCCTTTGGTAATTCTCCTCCCCTCTTCCAACAACCAAGGAAGTGTCTTCCACAGGCTTCTTGTGGCAGGAAGGTGGCTTGTCCCCTGCCACTGAGCAGCACTCTGAGATGTTCTCAAGGCAGTGGGTACCAACTGCCACCACCCGTTTTCTATGATTCCTGAGACTTTCTGACTCTGCAAACTCGCAGTGAACTTGACAGTTAAGCTTTGGCTGTCAGTTTTGGATCCCCCACTTTTTGTATGAAATCCCTTCCTGCTTTGAATATCTCTAACAGTGGCAGTTTTCATGTTTAAACTGACAGATATGGGCAGGAGTCATTTTGTTTTTTTTTTTTTCAGGCTTGGAAAGAGAAGTCTTTAAAATGAAAATGACACTTTGGTTGAAATAACAAGATATTCCATAGACCCATGAGGTGAAGAAGGACTTCCAAATACATGTGCAAGTCACAGCACTTAAAATTCCAATGCAAGTCGGGCACGGTGACTCATACCTGTAATCCTAAGTGACTCGGGAGGCTAAGGCAGGAGGATTGCAAGTTCAAAGCCAGCCACAGCAAGGGCAAGGCACTAAGCAACTCAGTGAGACCCTGTCTCTAAATAAAATACAAAATAGGGTTGGGGATGTGGCTCAGTGGTCAAGTGCCCATGAATTTAATACCCAGTTTAAAAAAAAAAAAATTTCCACTGCAAATGGAATTTTGCAAATATGTGGAAGAAAGGGATTAATGTTATCTGGCCCAGTTGGAAAATGTTTCCCAAAGAAAGTGGGTTTTGAAAACTGCTCAGTCCTAAGAAGTGGCAATAGTAGAATCTCTAATCTGAATTGAGTGGAGAACATTCCAAACAGATGAACAAAAGATGTTCATTAGGAAATTAGCAATACTGACATTTTGGATTAGAAAGATCTTATTTTCAGTAGACTGTAGGAAATAAAGTCTGAGAAGCTAGTTGATACAAAATTGTTTTTATATATTATGTGTCATATGTGTCAGCAAATTTTTTTTTTTTTTTTTTTTGGTACTGGGGATTGAACTCAGGGATATTCAATCACTGAGCCACATCCCCAGCCCTATTTGTATTTTATTTAGAGGTGGGGTCTCACTGAGTTGCTTAGCATCTCCCCATTGTTTAGGCTGGCTTTGAGCCTGGGATCCATCTGCCTCAGCTTCCCAAGCCGCTGGGATTATAGGCATGCACCATCATGCCCAGCTAGAACTTTGGAGTTAAATACCTACTGGAAATTTTCTGTTGCTCCTGTAGATACAATGTCCACACTTCTCTCTGCTTTCTGTCTTGGGTGGCTCAGCTAAAGGATTTTCATTTGCACTTCTGCTCATATATGCTTATTGGGAGATGCCAGTATCTAGAGGATGCAGGGTCCTCGAAGTGGGAAATTTAGTGTCCAGTGTTTTCCATGGTGGTTCTCTGAGGGGAGAAACAACTCTAGCAAAAACCCTGCTCCCCTTGTGGCTGCTCTCTTGAGTTTTGGTAATTCTCCTTCTCCTCTTCCTCCCAGGTCCAGGAGAGGCCTTGAATTCTACATTAGTGAGCCTTTCTCTCCTGGATGTTTTCCTAAATCCTACTAAATATTTTATGCTATCCCTTTTGTTAGGAGCCCAGCTGAACTGTGAGATAGAGCTAAGCTGCCAGTTGTTGGAGTACAAATTAAAGTAAGCAGCCAAAAATGAGTGGAGACTTGAATCATTTACTGTGATTTTATAATCAAGAGCCTAAAACTAGAGAAAGCTCCATCTCTCCTTGCTGACTTTTCCATCATGTGAAAAGACACCAGTCAAGGGTCTGGAGGAAACAGAAGTGAGGGTGGCCACCTCGTGGAAAGAGCCCCCAAACAAAAGGGTGGCAATTGAAGGAAGAGGGCTAGGAGTGGGAAATTATGGGGTACTGCATCCAAGTGGGAAAACTATCTTCAAAGTTTCCCCTGTTCCCCTTTGCAGAAGCCTCAGTACAGGTGCCTGAGGAAGACATGTGACCAAGGACTCCAAGAAAGACACCTGGGAATTGCCTAGGAATTTAATTACCCAGAGCATGACTTACCAGAGAGGCCCAAACCCTTCACTGAAATTCTCTTCAAAGACAGCTGTGAGCTAGCTATACGAGGAGTCAGGAGTTGATCGTGATGGGCACAGTTTTCTGGAGAGCTCAGTTAGGGAAAGCCTTCATAAATGCCCTGGTCAGATCCATCAGTTATTTCCAAGGTAAGTCTTATAAGATGCATCTCAGAACTGTTTGCTTATATGTAGGATGGAGTGGGCAAGATTATATAAGGACAAGCAATCCACATTTCAGATACTATGGTATCAATAGTTTCTAAAATGTTAAAAATATTGCAATTATTTTAAAGAATTTTTTAAATCAGGCCTAGATATGACTTTGGAAACTATCAGAAAAATTAAAATAATCTTATTTTTCCTAGTTACTTGCAACTAGACTGACATCAAATGAAAACTTGCACAAATCATGTCTTGTCTCATAAATATAAATTGTGTCCTGTTTAAAAAACACTTGTGAGAAATATTTAATGAAAATATCTTAATGTGGCATATATTTTGCAAATTCCCTTCCAGTGATTTCTGTGTTTACCTGATTATATGACATTGGGTGAGCATTTAAGGAGCTCTTACTATGCTTGAAGAACTCTCTATGGTAGCATATTATATAAAAGATGAATTAATTTGAGATTTCAAATTTTACATTTGTAGATTTAATCTTTTTTGTTCCCAGAACTTATGGGAAAAAACTATGAAAAAAGTCACATACTCAATATAAATTCCTGAGCAATATGAGGGCAGCTACATGTCTGTGTGCAAGGTGGTTGCGTAATTCTCAGTAATTACCAGAGGGATCCCTTGCCTCTCATTATTCTGCCTATGAACCTTTGGGACCTTTTGAAAAGTGGAGTCCAAAACTGTGTTGGTTACAGGTATGAAGTCCTGTTTTTCATCTCATGCATGGATATTGGGATTTTACTTTTCCAAAAAGTCAAATAATTGATCAATTTCTTTATAATTAAACCAAACCAAATTAAAACAAACACCATGACAACAAACCAAAAGCCATTTTCTCAAATGTTAATAAATTCTGAAGAAAGCACCTCCAACTAGAAATTTGATTAAAAAATCTCAGCATTTGTTGGTTTCATGCTTTTCACCAAGTATGTTATTGATTAATTTAAAATAATTTTGAACTCTCTATAATATACAACCTCACTTATACATATTCAGTGTATTATGTATTGTAAAAGATCCTACATGAATATGCTGCTTTATTGTGAATATATATGAGTACATGTGTGTTTGTGTTTATGTGTTTTATAAAGAGGTGATAGATAAAAACTAAAATGTCTAACTAAAAATGTGTATGTCTTGTATATATTTTGTTAAAACTGTTTTCGCAAAAATCATTCCTGATATTCACTCTGAGATTTGCACAATCCTCACAAATAACCTTATTTGATTCTTACACCTACATACATTGTGCAGCACGCAGCAGGGCAGGAAATAGCCTTAGAGAAGTTAAGTGGCTTGTCCCAGGTCCAAGTATTAAGAGGCAGTAATAATTCCAGAAATTAGGTCTTTTTTATAAGATCAATTCTTTTTTTCACTCTCATATACTAATGGATCTGACACACAAAAATCTTAATATGTAATATAATAATATAATATAATATATTAGTAAACATATTGCCCTTAAACATTTTCTCATTGCAATGGGAAGAATTTTATTTTAGAAAATGAAACTGTGGAAACTGACAAAGATAACCATTAATATTTATATTTTCTCTGTCTAACAGATAATACATATTTCATGTATTATATTATCTTTATTTTTTTTAAGGAAAGTAAATTGTATTTGATTGCCTAAATGATCTGGAAGGAAAAAACTTGCTATAATGAAGAATAAATCTAAATCCTAATCACAGTCGACTTCCTCTGGACCTTCTCCCTAAAACTTGAAGCACAGTTTATGTTTCCAGTGTTTGTTATCAAAGTCCCAGTCAGAAAGATTTGGACAGTTGTGAGCTCACTGGTCTCTGGACTCACTGAGGTGAGCCCTGCCCTCTTAACCCATTTACTGTCAGCCCGGGTGTTTACTTTTCAGACTTTGCTGAATCCTCTGTCTCCTTTCTGTCCCTTCTCTGTTCCTTTTGGCCTAGGCTGGCAATGCTTCTGTTGGTACACATTCTCAAAACCCTGTCAAGATCCTGTGCCATGTAGGGAGTTTCCAGCCTTTGGCAAGAGGATGGTGCACAGATCCTTTTGGGATAATCGCAGCTCTGATCTTGATGTCTGTTGATAGTTAAGTGGATTCGTGAGTCACGTGCCCAACTAAGCTCTTTAACAAAAGTCATCCAGCTATACTTTTGGTGTTTTCTGAAAAGCATGCTTTCAAACTTTCTTTTCATTTTTTGAGTTACAGGTGTGTGCTCTGTTGGTTTAACTAAATATTTACTATCAGAATATGTATTCAACTGTACCATGCTAAATTCTTTTAAATTTTACTTTCCATATTGTTTATCTATTTGGATTTTTTTGGGGGGGAATATGATTTGAAATAGGGATCTAATTTATTCATTTGCAAATATATAAATTTATATTGTCCCAGAACCATTTATTGAATAGTTTACCAGTCATGAACTAATTTCCAATGATTTTTCTCTCATGTATTTTGTTTCTATATATATTTGGTTTGTTTCTAGGTTTTCCAATTTTCCAATTTTTCAATTCAAGTCATTGTTTAAGGAAATGTCAAAAATATACCTTAAAATAAATCTTAAAATCTGATAAACTGACCCCTACCCCAGTTACTGTTTTTTTAAACTTATTTGATTAATTTTTTGGTGCTTTTCATTTTTGTGGAAATTGTATTTTTTTTAAAACTTGATAAAAAATATTTTTGATGTCTTAATTGAAATTGTATTGAAAGGGTAGTGTCATAAGAAATTCTCATGTTCATGAATATATTTATCTAATTGCTGAATGTCGTATTTATTAATGGCCCCAAATTATCCTTCCTGATTGTATTCGTGTTTCTTGCCATGTGATTTCACAGTGTCCTCCCCTACAAAGATACTATCTATTTCTCCATCCCTTAATTCTGGAATGGCTTTACAAACTACTTTTTTAAAAATGATATTATCAAAGGTGAAATAAAAAGAGGCATTAAAAATGTTAACATATTCATTTCTTCTTGTTCTTGCTCCTGTGTCATAGCCAGAATGCCAGCCTGTTAGAAGATGGAAGTCTGATGGCCAGGTGCCACTCCAACAACTCCAGATGACCATTAGCCAAGCTTCATATTTACAGTGAGCCAACTAAACAAGAACTGTCCAGCTGAGCCCAAGTAAATATAAATACTCATTGTCAAGCGATCAAATTTTGAAGCTGAATGATACATGGCATTATTGAGGTCATAGAGAATTGATATAAAGTTCATTTGTTCAGGTCAGTGTATGGAATACAATAATTCTTGATGTAGGGAACATTTCCTGAAAACTGTTTTATTTTTACCCCATATTGATTCTTAAGTTATATATGTGGTTGCTTTCATGAATGTAGTACTTTTTTCCATTTTATTTTGTTTGGAAATTCCTGGCTTCTGGCATGCAACTGATTTTTGCTTATTGATGTTCTAATGATCTATTTTTATCTCTAGATAGGCTGTGTAAGTTTGACACTCTTACCCTCATTTTGATGCATATAGAATGATTTGTTTTAAATCTTGTCTGGTATTTAGTTTCATTTTTAATTTGAGAAATTTTATTCTAAAAAATTGTTGTCCATTATAATTACATATATTATTTTCTAAAATTAAAAATTCATGTTTTAACAATTTATATGACACCATTTACTAAACTATTCAATAATCATTTAATATATTTTAAATACCTTTCACAGCCTTTTTGTGCTTTCTAGGTAAACTCTTAAATTTTAGTAAATATTATTTTATTCTTTAAAAACTTTAAAAACTGTTTTGATCTTATTTTAATTTATAACATTTTATTTCATGTCATTCTATTTTTGACAGCTGTTTCAATAACGTTGTTTCAATGAGTATTTTCATTTTTTTCAGATGCTCAATATTTTCTGAAATTCATATTTTATTACTTTAATTTCATATATAATAAACTTTTCTATTAAGATTATTTTTGCTGCTGCATTTTTTTAATATTGGTATTCTCCAAGTGTTTTGGAATTGAATTTGGAAAATTCACTAAGTTTCTGACCAGATGCATTTCCAACAGTTTCATATTTCCCTCCATTTCCAACACTCCCATGTCAGAATCTCTCCTTCCATGGAGAGTTCATGCTTCCACCATGGTTAAAAATGTGAATATAATACATCAGATAGCAATGCAGGGGAGGTGGCTTCATTCAGATGCTGTTTCTGGGACTCTGCTTCTCCTCTTCTAAATTTTCTGATTAATTTAGCTTGGAGTTTGGGGCTCCCCTTTTTTCCTTTCAATTTCTTTTTGTAACTCCTATAGAAAAACAGGATGTCTGTCTGTCTCCTCCATATTCATGTATAGCTCCTGACTCCTAATTCTGCCTGCTTTGTGGACTTGTTATTCTTCTCTCCTTGTAGACTACTTTTGACTTGTTTTATCTATGGGTGGAAGCGAAAGCTACAAGATTTTCACTTCTGGAAGCCCACACCATTAATTGTTTTTTCCTACTCCTGAATGCAAAAGTGCCTTTTCTACGTCTGTGAGTGTGTGTGTGTGTAGTTGGGTAAAAGATGGAAACACTGGAAACCCAAGTGTTAATTCAAAAAGTCTATTATACTGGAATATTAGTTTTTCTTCTTACTTGCTAAAGGGGAAATGAAAAGGGAAATGAACAGGCAGTTGATATGCTATGTAACTACAAATAAAATAATTCTGTGAAATAACAGAGAGATTGCTAAGTGTGAGTATTGAAAAAGAAGTCTGAGGAATGAAGTGGTGGTAGTTGGCCGACGAGTTTAGAATAATAGTTCTTTGTCTTTCTACATTTAATGTCTTATTTAATGATCTTTTTTTATTTAGTAGGACTGAATAACATGCCATGCAATGCATAAAAGCCACTCAGAGAAGAAAGGCTGAAAGCAGAACATAATGGTAGACTTTGAGTAAACAAGAACAGGTTAAAGAGACTGAAGGAAAACTAAAAGCTACATCCAGTATGCATTCAGACAAGAGTACATAAATCTTCGATCTTCAAATGTCTACCCTTCGCTTTTAAAATTCTAAACTATTGTGAAATAGATGTTGGTTTTGGAAGCACTCTTTATCTGCAAAATAGTATGCTCAGGAAAACCTACATGGGCTTGCCTCCTGAATTTTCAAAATTTGGAATACATGTTAACCTCTCCAACAGGTTGCCCCATACTCTTATTTAATGATAATAGTGAATTTTGGAGTGCTAGGGGGTTTTAAAATATTTAGATAGTATAAATGTATGAATGCACCTATTTGTACTTGAAACATTATAGAGTATGAAGTCAATATTCTACAATTAACATTTGCAAAATATATCACTGGTGGGCTTTTTCAAAAAGGCTCTGAGATTTATCAAAGTTAAGCATTGTGAGTTTCTAAATCCCTTTGCCAAAATGCCTACTTCTTTATATTTACATTTGCTCTTATTTTCATCAATAAGGTTTATTAGAATATTTTGGAATTAAGATAGTGATGTTTCAGTTCAAATATTTTCTTCTTTGATTACTTCCCTCCACCTCACCTGACTGCAAATATTGTGAGCCAGAATATCACTGGTGAAAGGACAAAGTTCCTGGTGGATTCAACAGGGATTTCTGTGATAAAATGTATGAAATATTTTGGTTGGTGAAAAAAGAATAATAAAGTAGGACATTTTCTCTTATGTTGATTTTACATCATATTGCCTTATTTGTTTTGAAAAGCTGAAGCATTATACACTGAAATATATAATTTTAAAATAAAATGCAACATTAGTAAAACATATTCTTTAATTTTGTATGCCACTGGTTTATATGATCAAAATATTTTTATATAAAAATACTTCATAGGTCTACCTGACTCCGTTGGACTCTAATTGAATTTCACAAATCTTTAGGGAAGCTTATGTTCAAAGACGTTGCACCTAATACGAGAACTCGCCCCTGTTGCCTCTTGAAATTTCATTAAGAATATAATTAAAAACAGGGAAAATATAAACAAATAATAACAGAGTCAGGATGAGCCCAGCTTGGACAATGGGTTGCTAGATTTGGGACGATGAACATTGTACAATTGCTTTGCAGAATGAGAGCAGAAGTAAACTTAAGCAGAGTGAGAAAGGCAATTTTCCCTAAAAAAAAAGGTTTGAATGCTAAGCCTGAGAAACAGTAGAGGAAGTTAGGGACAGAGGGTAAAAAGAAGATATGTTTATATGTTAGAGTTGATCAAGGATGGATTAATAAAAATTTGTTTCCTTTTTTGTAAAATATACAATTGATCCTCCAGCTTCCATGCATACAGTAGGCTACTTGAGGTTTAGCCACAGTAGGAATCAATTAAGGACTTTATATAGGGGAATCTAAAGAGCAAATGCTTGCAAATCGTGAACATTCCCAAAAATGATTGCTACATTACCATGCTTCATGATATAGAGAAAACCCTTGCAAATTCATCATTTTACATTCACATTCCTTTCAGGTGTTCAGTCTAATCAAATGCTGGACTGTCCTTGAGGCTGAAGTATCATCATCACAATTATTCGGTACAGTTTGAGTGTGTAAGCCAATAATATCATTACAATTATACCTTTGGGTAAAAATTGTGGGTGTAGTACCCATATCTCTTTCTAAGAGACTCAATTCCCTACCTACTACTTAAATGGTTGCATTTTTTAATTCTTCCCTACCTAAATCAGTTTATTTTTCAAGACTTTTTGCCTGACCCAGAAAGAACCATTCTATAGAGATATAGAACCAATTAGATTTTCTCTTTTGAGAATTTAAACTAAGAGACCCAGAAACAAGAAGTTGGGTGACTGGGACAGAATGACTTGCAGAACACTGGAGAAATGGACCCCTTGCAGAAGTCTCCAGAGGTAATTTAATTCCTCCCTTCTTTTGACTAAGTCTTGGTGTTTGCTTCTGATTTGATATATCCTTGCACCCAGCTATACTTATCTCCTCCACCCCAATTCATTCAAGTTGGTTTTGAAGCTTGGCAAAATACAATGCAGTTAAAAGCAAAGATAGAATGCACATGTCAATGTAAATCTGTGATATTCTGTGTCATATTTTTGGATGTAGATCATGCATGTAGACAATTTTCAGAATGGAATGTTTAAGATTCCATTTATGCAAGTATGCACAGTCCCAAATTCCAGTTCGTCTATTTCTCAGATATCTCGCCTTTTATGTTAGCAGCCTCAAAGTACTGATGATGATCCTTAATGTTAGAAGAGTCAAGTTCAGTCTTATTTCAGTGTATTATTTGTACCTGAAAGGAACTTTGTGCTTTAGAGAAGCATATTTTGATGTGTAGGGTGTGGAATGGATATTGGAGTGAAATACCCTGATCTTAGAGTGAGCATGATTTTTAAAATGGCATCTCTCTACCCCAGAGGTAGCAATTAGTCCAAATTATGTTAACTCTACATCTATTCTAAGATCTCCAAGTCAAACTGGTCAGAACTTTTCTATTTAAATCTTGACCCTCTTCTTTGCCAGTGCTGGTAAAGAGGCACAGGGGAGCTAGGTAGTTCAGTGCTTCAGTGTCCTTACGTGTATCAACAGTCCATTCCGGAAATTTGTTTTGTTTCTAGCTTTGAGCTATTCATTACAAACAAAGCTGCATAGATCAGGCAAGTCTTTGTAAAGAAATACATTTTTATTTCTCTTGTGGAAATGTCTAGGAGTAGAACAGCAGGTTGCTCCAAGTAAGACATTTCCCAAATCATCTTTCAAAACATTTGTAGCATTTACAATACCACTAACTGTGGATGAGAGTTATAACCACATCCTTGCCAACATTTAGTAGGCTCAGTCCTTTTAGTTTTAGCTATTCTCATAGGTGTGTTCTAATTACTTTTAAAAGTCAGATTTGGCAGCAAGTTTCAAGATATGCTGCAGAAAAAGATCCATTATAAGCAACTTGTGGTCTGCATAGAAATTAGTGACCTACTCACAGTCTTTCTAATTCTTGTTCCAAAGAATCAACTGGAGTCACTTCAATAGGAGGAAGAGGAACTTTCAACAATGGGGATGGTGGAATAAAAACCATTGCCTTCCCCTTTGTCTGCATCTCTTTAAACAGAAATGGTTATCATTAGTTGGAACAAATCCCAGATATTTGAAGAATGGGGTCTTTATTGCCCCCTGTAGCTCCTGCAAGCTGTGGGCAGGGTGCTTCAGCATTCCATGCACAACTGCTTGTCACAGGGGTGTAGGGTAGGGGGTGGGGAGAGGAGGAGTAGTCACTACTGTGCTAATAGTTGAAATTGAATGAATTCCACTGAAATTTACAGTATAAGTCTCCCCCTGGAAGTTCCACACCTTCAAGAGGAACCAGAATTCCAAAATGTTTACATCAGACAAATTCTGCTAATGCAAATATTTCAATTGGATAACAAATTCCTGAACCTTCCTACTCTGCCTTCTTCCCAGAATCCTCTCTCCAAAGTATTTCAAATAGTTAAGTTTTTCCATAAGTATCTCTTCCTTTAAAAACTAAATGAAAATTTAGAATCCTGCAGGCAGCAGCTGGGAGAAACCAACAATAAAAATAAGTGACAAAGATTTGATTAATCATGCGTATCAACTAATTAACCACTGGGTTACTGTGGGTGATCAAGAACCAAAAAGTTGACAAAATTAATCACGAGCAAAGAAATAATAGTGATTTCTACTCAGGAGCATTTTCAAATCCTTGGATGAGGAGATCTGAAAAAGTCTAATGGATGATGAAGAGTTTCAAGATGCTATACTGATAGGAAATCCTGCAAGGGGCAGTAGAGGGTTAGTATTAAAAGCACTCAGCAAGGAAAAGGAGAACCTGGACTTCAGCCCTGAAACCAAATTCCCCATGAGAAGGTAATTGGCTAGCTGAATTGCCTGGAAGGTTCCTACTCTGGACATCTCTGGGGATGCCTGGAAATGTTCCCTGGACTGTCCTTGGTCAGGCTTAGCCCAAGGACAAATAAAACTATTCTAAGATATTGCTTATCTTTAGTCCTTTTTTCTTCTTGTCCCTGGACTGGTGTTTTACCTTCACAGGTGCTCACCACTGAGCTCTAAAATTAGAATAGTGACAGACACAGTGGTAATTTTGCTAATAATCATTCATTGTCCATATGGGACTGCAAAAAGACTTGAAAAAATAAGCTTTGACATGTCGTATGAGTCTAAGAAAAAGCTAGACATCATTCAAAGACTAATTTGTGGGCAGTTAAGTCCCATTCTAAAAGACTGATTTGGCTTTAGATAATCTGGGATCTGGGTGTGATAGAAATTAGATAAAATTTTATTAATTAAGTTTGGTTCCCCTTCCACAAACAGGATACCATGTGAATAATTTGACTTTATAAATAAATTTTTAAAAAATCAATAGCAAAATGATTCCAATTTGCTTTAAGAAACAAGCCCCTTGTCAAATCATATGAACAAGCTTTCTAGTTGAATAAAGTTTCAGACTAATTGGAAGCAAAGCATAAGGACCTTGCTAATTTTATTGCTAAGACA
This sequence comes from Glaucomys volans, assembly GCA_020662805.1. Taxonomy (NCBI): domain Eukaryota; kingdom Metazoa; phylum Chordata; class Mammalia; order Rodentia; family Sciuridae; genus Glaucomys; species Glaucomys volans. Next base: position 584,771 of record JAJEJO010000289.1, read on the forward strand.
TGAGTGAGTGATCAAAGAAGTAAAATTTGAACACTGCTATGCATACAAGTAGCTTCATTTAGAAAAAGAGGTAATAACAAGTAAAGAATATTTATCACTGGCAGCTTGTGATTGATATTTGATTTACAGTGAACCTTACATTTAAATGTCTTCCATTATTTACCCTTATTAGCCTCTTCTCTATTGTCATCACTTTTCATCTTTGCCTCTTTGCCAAGAATATGTGACAGAGATAACTGCATCATATCCCACAAATGCTGTGGTCTGTTTAACTGAGACAGCAATATTCACTAATGCATGGATGCTGACACAGATTTTAGTAAGAACTTCAGCTGAGAATAACTTCTCACTTGGCTGTTGGAGCCAGCATTACTGAAACACAAGCAGTAACAGTACAGTTATTAAGACATGTACCATAATTCCCTGTCAGGGTCCCAGAGAGGTAAAGCTTGGGTGTTTCAAGGACATTTTACAGAGCTTTAATTCAATTTTGACAGGTAAGTCATAGTTAAGAAACCAGTGACATAGACTAGTAACATGTGGGAGACAGATGAGCCACTTCACTATGCATCTCATTCGACTCCTGGTTTATTATGTTCGTATTTTTATTATGTAAGAGAAGCATTACAATTTAATGATCGTCAGCCTACATATTTCAGCAGATTCACCATCATAAAGACCATCAATCACATTTGATATTCTGCTTGGCTGTTTCAGAATCATTCAAAATGTGGCAAACATAATGGCAATAATTATTAAGATTTATATGTGGACACTTTTCAAAATTTCCTAACTTCCTTTTGGCTCTTGATTTCATATTATTCTCTAGCATGTGAACTATTCTGGGATCTCTTTCCAATTGCTCTAACAACAACATAATAACTATAATATATCTGGATGATGTCAGACAAATAGTAATGCACTTGCTGCCAACGTGACAATCTTATATCAATAGCATTTATAGGACCATGATATAAATACGTGACATTAAGTTGGGTGGGGTATAATTGGACTCTTTGGCAACACCTTCTCATCCTTTTTCTCAATCCTGTGATCTGGAAAAACAAAATACCTCAAAGTACTAATTTCAAATATGTTTATATTTTGCAATACCAGTAAAAAAAATCAGCTGAGGATAAGGGGACGGTGGAAGTGAGCTGGGCTGCAGTCCCCTATCCCCTCACAACATAGAAAGGAAGCAGCAAAGGAAGAGCAGAACTGAGAGGTGCATGAGGAAACAAATGTACTAAGACTCCACATTACAGAGTGTGGGACCTGGAGAGTCCTGAAGGTAGGGCACCAGAGTAGGAAACAAGCACAGAATGGTCTAGTCCCCAACCCCAAGCGGTGGATGAGAAGGGGGCGGGGCATGGGAAGGGGGCAGTCTCTCAAGGTCACCCTCTTAAAACTGGATGGAAAGACAAACAAAAGCACAACCATTAGAGAAAACTCCCTAAATAGCATAAAGGGATTAAAACCAAATTGTGAAAAGAAAGCTGAGCCAGGGGTCCAGAGTCATCTTGTGGCACCCTCAGCTGGCCAGTCACCATCTTAAATCTTAGAAATCTTACATCTTCCCATAGCCTGAGAGCTGCAAAGGAGGAAAGTCAGGGAAGACCCCTGTACTGGGACCTCTTAAAAATCAGGCCAGAAAGAACTTCTAGAAGGAACACTACTAGCCCACAATTGCTGAAACTACCCTCCCTCTTCCCCCTCACTGAGAATAAGGGGAATGTACCAAGCTGGAAGGGACCCCTGTCCAGGAAGTGCAGCAAGCCCTGGGCAGCCTCTGTGACTCCCTGGGAATGGGCAAAAACCCTGCTGGGCATCTGCTGTAGCTGACACAGATAGAGGCAACAGAGAAGCAGCTTTGGCCCTTAACAAAGGAAGGCAGATACTTCAGACTCCCAAACACTGACTCTGAGGGGAGGGACATAGGAAGATCAGGGAAAGTCCCTGGGACCAAGATTGCAAGGTCAAGATCACAGGAACTACCAGAGGGAAGCTTCCTGAATATCCAGTGGCATAGAGGCCCATGGGAAATTGCCTAAGGTGAGGCACCAGATAGGGGCTGATACAAGACTTAACAGGTACGCAGCCTGAACTGCTATCACAACTGGCAAATGGCAGAGCCTTGTTTGGTACATGCATGTCCTTGTATCAGGAATCAATATACATCATTTACAGCTTGGGGCACTAGAAACTAGAATGCAGGTGAACCACTGGAGTCCCTTCACTACTGTACCTCAGAGAGCAGTGTTGGCTGAGAGAATATTTCTGCACCACAGATCACCAGTGGGAAATTCACAGAGTTTCTGCACCCACAGACGGCCACCAGGACCTTCACTGCTGCAAAGAGGAATCAACAGAGGGGAATGAGTACACAGTGCCAAAGAGCAGTCAGAAGGACACGCCAGAGCCTACATCCTGAACTAGCACACACAACAGAAACACTGTGTCAACTGAGCAGTCACATGGGCCCTTGAGCTGACAAGCAGAAGCTGCTGGAAGAATGGTCATAGCAACTAGGAAAATGACTCCTCTTCCTCAGTAACTAACCTGAGATCCATGTTCTAAGAATGATGGACATCTGTTAAATGCCCACACCCCAGTGCCATCCAAACTAAGATTCAACAAGAATTTTCTTCACCTGGACATACTATGAATAACTCTAACATCAAGTTTGATCATATAAATAACTCCTTAACTTGAATGATAATTGTTGACCTAATGTCCAACTTTTACCTTCAACCCATTTGAATGTATTTTCTCTAATGGTTTAAAGTATTAATAGCAATCAATCTCCCTATCATTGTTTTCCTAGTTCTAGTTTATACCCTAGTCACCCTCTAGAACTATCTGCTACAACCTCAGATAATATCCATTCATTGCTCTCTCTTTCTACCCTGTATAAATTCCCCTTTTGCAGTTTCTTCCTCTTTCGCTCTCCCTTTCTCACTCTTTCTTTTTTCCTCTCCTGTTTACCCAATCTTATTCTTCCCTTCTTTTAGCCTTCACTTAAGGTTATAATAAGATTACTAAATATAACAGCTAATTTTTTTAACTGTTCTATTACTTTATGGTAGGTATGCACGTGAATTAGAGGAACAGCAGAGATCAGTGGCAACAAATTTGTATTTATATAAGGTTGAAAAGAATGAGGCCTGGCCCAGAAATGACTATGATAAATAGGGCTCAGTGGCATCACTTAGAGTAGGACTGAAATAGGGATCAGAAAAAATAGCACAGTAAATTAAAATATCATTATTTGGATATTCAGCCAACACAGGGTTCTTAAAAAAAGAGGCACACAAAGTAGTCCTTCACTTAAAAGAAGCCAGAACCATGCTGAGAGATGGGTAGATATATAAGCAATATGAAAAAGCAAGGGAACAGACCATCCCCAAAAACCCAAATGCCTCAATAGCAGACTTTATTGACACCACAATGAGAGGAATGTCAGAGAAGAAATTTGGAAAGTCCACAGTTCAAAGATGATGAAAGGAGTGAAATCAGAGAGAAAAGACAGAAAGTGAAAGATCACATTAATAAAGAGATAGAAATTTCAAAAAAGAACTTATTTATCAGAAATCATCAAAATGAAGGAATCAGTAAAACAAATTTTAAAAAATCAAAGGAAAGCATCACCAGTAGATGCTTGGACCCACTTGGAAGACAGATTTTCAGACCTCAAAAACAAATTATATAATCTTGAAAATAAAGCTGACCACAGAGAAAAGATTTTAAAAGACCATGAACAGATGATTCCAGAAATATGGGATTACATTAATAGGTCAAATTTAGGATTCAATGGGATAGAGAAAGGATCCAAAATACAAACTAAAGAAATGCACAATCTTCTCAATGAAATATCAAATATACAGAATCACAATGGATCTACTACAAGACACATTGCTATGAAAATGAAAACACCTAACATACAGAAAAGAATAGAATTTTAGAAGGTGCAAAAAAAAAAATGACTTGTCATATTTAGAGGTAATCCAATTCAGATCTCAACTTATTTCTTAACCCAGACCCTAAAAGCTAGGAGGTCTTGAAATAATACATACCAATCTCTGATAAAAAAAGAATTCCAATCAAGAATATAATACTCAGCAAAATTATGCTTCAGAATTGAAGATGAAATAAAAACCTTCCATGATAAACAAAAGCTAAAAGAATTCATAACTAGAAAGGCTTCACTACAAAATATACTCAAAGTATTTCATGAAGAAGAAATGAAAAATAAACATGAAAACTAGCAGAGGGAGGAACTATACTAGAAGAATAGTCAATCAAAGGAGAATCAAATTCAATTTAAATAATAGAAATAAATCAAAATGACAGGAAATAAAAATCATCTTTCAATAATAACATTGAAAGTAAATGGTTTAAATTCTTCAATAAAATAACATTGTTCATTTTATGGTTTAGATGTGGTGTCCCCCAAAATCTCACAGGTGAGACAATATGAGAAGTTTCAGAGGAGAAATGATTGGGTTGTGAGAGTCTTAACCAATCAGTGAATTAATCCCCTGATAGGGATTAACTGAGAGGTAACAGAAGCAGTAGGGTGTGACTGGAGGAGGGGGAACTGGGGTGTGGCTTTGGGGTATATATTTGTATCTGGTGAGTGGTGTCTCTTTCTTGGCTCCCTGATCATCATGTGAGCTGGTTCCCTCTGCCACACTCTTTCATCATGATGTTCAGCTTCAGACCAACAGGAAGGCCACTTGGGCTGGTGGTTCTGCAGGAATGCAGGATGCTGGAGTTAGGGGGATATGGAGTCTTCCATCAAGATTTCCAAGGAAGGCCTTGGAGTCCAGGCAAGGCATAGCAGGGTCAAAGTCCCTGTGGGCACCCCCTGTGGGAAGGCAAATTACAGAGATTTGAGAATGAAGCCAAAACTGCAGTGGAGAACCCTGGGATTAAGAAATGCCAGTAATGGGGGACATTGTATTAAGGAAGCTGCAGGAAGCAAGCAGAGACAGGCCAACAGGAAAGTCACTTGGGCTGCAATCAAAGTGTCCACAAGGTGGAGCTACACAAACTATTTGAAGAGAACAGCATGATGCTTTGTGCCCAGATGCTGGACATAGCTACAGGATTTGTTTGCCCAGCTGAATTTTGGTCTTGCTTTGGTCCTATCCCTTCTTTCTATGCCCCTATTGTGTGACTGGAAATGTTTACTCTGTACCTCCATATATTGGATATTTGTAAATGTCTTTTTATTTTACAGGAACTCGCAATGCAAGATTGCCTTGAGCCTCAGAGAAGACTTTGGACTTGAACTTTGAGCAATGTCGGAACTGTTGAGACTCTGGGGACTCTTGGAAATGGACTAAATGTATGTACATGTCAGATGAGTGTCATCTTTTGGGGGCCTGAAGCGGAATGTTACGGTTTGGATGTGGTATCCTCCAAAAGCTCTCATGTGAGAGGATGCAAGAAGGTTCCGAGTAGAAAAGACTGAGTTGTGAGAGTCACCTTGAGTCCTGAGGAATGGAGTCTTCTGTCTATGGATTGAGACCCCTGAAACTGTGCCCCAGATAAACTGTCCCTCCTCTACAGTTAGTTGCTCTGGTTGGATCCTATTAGTCACAGCACCAAAAAAGATGATTAAAACAGTTGGGCAGATTGGATTAAAAAAGAAGACCCAGCAATGTGCTATCTCTAAGAGATTCACCTCATAGGCATAGACATTCATAAACTATAGTTTTTCAGAAAGGATGAAAAACAAAACGTACCATTGACATGAATCTTATAAATGAGCAGGGTTACTATTCTCATATCAGGTAAACTAGATTTCAAGCCAAAATTAATTAGAAGAGATAAATAAGGTCATTTCATACTATTTAAGGGAATCATATGACCACAAGAAATAATGATTGTAAATATTTATGCCCTAAACACTGGAGCATCTACATACATCAAACAAACCCTTTTCAATATTAAGAAACAAATGGAGCCCAACACAATAATACTGGTAGACTTTTAGCATGCCTTTCTCATCACTGGAGGGATCATTCAAACAAAACCTAAGTTACAATGCTGCAGAACTAACATGTATAATTAATAATTTAGACTTAATGGATATTTATAGAATACTTCATCCATCAATGAGTGAATTCACTTTTTCCTCAACAGCACATGGAACATTTTCTAAAACAGAGCATGTGTTAGTGCACAAACTAAATCTTATCAAATACAAAAAAATTAGATAGATAATCCCTTACTTTCTGTCTGAACATAATGGACTAAAATTAGAAATCAATGATAAAATTTTTTAAAAAAATGCTACTCTAACAGGTGGAGACTAAATAATATGCTATTGAATGACCACTGGAAAGCTGAAGATATCAGGGATGAAATAAAAAAATACTTAGAGGTAAATGAAAATGGTAATACAACATATCAAAATTTTTGCAACACTACCAAGACAGTTCTAAGAGGACAGTTCATTGCATTGAGTGCACTATTTAAAAGAATAGAAGGATACCAAATAAATAATCTAATATTATATTTCAAGGCACAAAAAAGGAACAAAACGACACCAAAATCAGTAGAATATAGGAAATAGCTAAAATTAGAGCCAAAATGAATGAAATTGAAATTTAAAAAGACAATTCAAGCTATCAATGGTACTAAAGTTGTTTTTTTAAGGAATAAAGGGAGTTGATAAACCCTTAGTCTAGCTAACCAAAAGAAAGCGAGAAAAAACCCAATTATTAAAATCTAAGACAAAAAAAGAAATATCAACAATGACACTCATGAAATTCATGAAATTCAGCAACTATTTTGAAAATTAATACTTCAATAAGCTAGAAAATCTTGAAGACATGCACTAAATCCTACAGCCATATGGCATACCCAAATTGAACCAGGAGGTATGGAAACTTTAAACAGATCAATCAATTTCAAGTAATGAAATAAAAGACAGCATCAAAAGCCTATCAACAAAGAAATGCCCATGACTGGATGGATTCTCAGCCAAGTTCTAACAGATCCTAAAAGAAAAACTAATACCAATCCTCCCCAAATTGTTCCATGAAATAGAAAAGGAGGGAACTCTTCCAAACTCATTCTATGAAGCCAGTATTACCCTGATACCAAAACCCGACAAAGAAACATAAGGACAGAAAACTTTGAACCAATATTCTTGATGAACATAGATGCAAAAATTCTTAATAAAATATTGGCAATTTTGACACAAAAACCTATTTAAAGGATAGTGTAAATTGCTTAAGTGGGTTTCATGCCAGAGATGCGAGGTTGATTGGTCCAACGTATGGAAATCAATAGATGTAATTCACCACTTAATAGACTTAAAGATAAGAATCACATGATCTCAATAGATGCAGAAAAATCATTCGACAAAATGCAGCATCCGTTATGTTTTAAATACTGGAAATACTAGGGATAATAGGATCATACCTCAACATTGTAAAAGCTGTATTTGATAAACCCAAGGCCAACATTCTTATGAATGGAAAAACTAAAACCATTTCTTCTAAAAACAGGAGCAGGGCAAGGATGCCCACTTTCACCACTCTTAGTCCTTGAAATTCTAGCCAGAAAAATTAGGCAAGAGAGATAAATTAAAGGGATATAAATAGGAAAAGAAGAGCTCAAATTATCTCTGCTGATGACATAATCCTATATTTAGAAGACCCAAAAATATCCACCAGAAGATTTCCAGAGCTCATCAATGAATTCAGCAAAGTAGCAAGATACAAAATCAATACCAAATTGTTTTCTATACTCCTATGATGAATCTGCTAGAAAAGAAATTAGGAAAATTTTCCCATTTACAACAGTCCAAAAAAACTTAAAATACTTGGGAATGAATCTAATAAAAAGAAGTAAATGACCTGTACAATGAAAATTATAGAACACTAACCAAAGAAAATGAAGCAGACCTTAGAAGATGGAAAGACCTGCCTTGTCCTTGGATAGGCCTAATTAATATTTTCAAAATGGTCATACTAACAAAAGTGCTCTACAGAATCAATGCAATTCCCATCAAATTTTCAGTGATATTTTTCATAGACATAGGAAGAGCAATCATGAAATTCATTTGGAAAAATTAAAGACCCAGAATAATCAAAGCAAAGCATCCTTAGCAAGAAAAGCAAAGCAGGATGTATAACAATAAGAGAACTCAAATTATACTACAAAATTATAGTAACAAAATGCTTGATATATGCAGCAAAACAAGCATGAAGACCAATAGAAGACACGTATATATAACTGTATTCTACATGACAAAGGTATTCATACTTGACAGAGGTGCCAAAACATATACTGGAGAAAAGAGAGCCTTTTTAAAGAAATGATTCTAGGAAAAATAGAAATTCATATGTAGTAGAATGAAATTTAACTCCTATCCCCCCTCAGTCTGCATAAAAATGAACTCAAAGTTGATCAAAGACCTAGGAATTAGACCAGAGCCCCTGCACCTGCTAGAGGAAAATATAGGTCCAACACTCTGACATGCTGACTAAGGAACTGACTTCCTTATTAGGACTCCTAAAGTGCAAGAAGTAAATGAAAAATCAATAAATGGGATGGCATGAAACTAAAAGGCTTCTTCACGGCAAAGAAAACAATCAAGATTGTGAAGAGACAGTTTACAGAATGGGAGAAAATCTCGGTTTACCTATACCTCAGATAAAGTGTTAATTCCCAGGATATACAGAGAACTTGAAAAACTTAACACCAAAACAAAACAAAACAGAACAGAACAAAACAAAACAAAACAAAACAAAACAAAACAAAACAAAACAATAAAACCCTGAAACTTAATCAATAAATGGACAAAGGATCTGAATAGACACTTCTCAAAAGAAGAAATATGAATGGTCAACAAATACATAAAAAATGTTCAACATCTCTAATAATTATAGAAATACAACTTAAAACTACACTGATATTTCATCTCACTCCAGTCAGAATAGCAATTACCAACAACACAAGTTATAATAAATATTGACAAGGATGAGGGGAAAAGGGAACACTTATACTTTACTCATTGTTGGTAGGACCTCAAATTGGTGTAATCACTCTGGAAAGCATTATGGAGATTCCTTAAAAAACTAGGGATGGAATAACCATTTAACCCAGTTATTCCATTCCTCAATATATATTCAAAGAATTTAAAATCAGCATACTACAGTGATGCAGGCACATTGATATTTATAATAGCACAATTCACAGTAGCAAAGCTTTGGAGCCAATCTAGGTGCTCTTCAACAGATGAATGAATAAAGAGAATGTGGTATATATCCACAATGGAATATTACTTAGCCATAAAGACGAATGAATTTATGACATTTGTTGGTAAGGGGATGAAACTGGAGACTATCAGGTTAAGTGAAATAAGGCAATCTCAAAAACCAAAGACCAAATGTTTTCTCTGATATGAGGAAGCTAATCCAAAACAAGGGATGGAGGGGACTAAGGAAAAAAAATAGAAGTTCAGTGGAGTAGACAATGGGGAATAAAGGGAAGGGGACATGAAAATGGAAAGACAGTATAGAATGACTCTGACATAAGTTTCCTGTGAACATATCTGAATACACCACAGTGCATCTCACCATTCTGTGCATCCAGAGAAAATTAATTAAAAATAAATAAATATTGGTAAATGGCAGACAGATCAGTAGAGTAGAGGGAGGGGAGTTTGGGTCCAGAAGAAAGGGGAAGGACAAGTACTTGGGACTGAATTAGAGCAAGATGCATGCCATGCTTTTATAATTATGTCAAATTGAATTTTACTTCTATATATAACTAACAAGAACCAATAAAAAATCAAGAGACTAGGTATTACCCTGTTATGTAGCTATATTATTTAATGTAAGCTTATGAGTCTATTCTTAATAAAGCTATCAAGAACATTCAACGTAAATTAATTTTATAGAAAACACATTTATATGTGCTAAATCATTTAATATTCTTTTCCAATTTTATTATGGAATTTCTTAAATTTAAACTTAAACATATGATGTATTCAAGAATCATAGTCTCTTTGAAACTGTTGCTACCGAATATGATTTTCTACAAGCATTCAAAACAAAAAAAAATACAAGATGAAGTATGGCTTTTTTTTGTAACATCACAACAAACTTAAATCAAGTTCATGCAAGATACTGTATGAGATACTGGGCTATTTCTATCAAATCCAACAATATATATTGTTATTGTGCCAATTGTGTCTCAGGTATTGTCACCGCAGAAAGAAATTATGAATAATACCTAAGAATTTCACTCAAAAATTTAACAGTCTTATTGTGGGTGCACATAATTGACCTAGTTTTGGAAACATAATTTTATAACTGTAATAATGGAGCAGTACTACCTTAGCTTGAGTGAGAAAGGAAATGATCTAAGAATACCAGATATTGATATTGGGTGCATATGAAACAGCTGTGTTCTCTAAGATGCTTGATTTGATTCCCTTTCTTCTTTTGTAGTTTATAAAAAACGATCCTATAGGACTTGACACATCAGATCAAACTGAACATATTGGGGTATTGAGGTGACATCATAACATTACTGGATACTTATAAGGAACAAAACAATTCAAAAAGTGTAAAAGAAAAGGAATTAAAACAATCCACTTTCAGGATAGAATTTATATGGAAACGGAAGAAGCAATCTGTTAATTTGTTGTTAGTGTGTTAGAATGAAGCACGAATTATAACCCAAGCCTTATTCTTACCGAAGTGACAGACCTGACACTCTAGTCTATGAGGCGGAACATTCTAAACACTCACAATTTAGCAGAAATAACCAGTTTCAAATAAATTTACCATGTCAATTACATTAAAATCTAAAAACGCTTTCTGCAATGCAGCAATATAGGAAGAAAACAGAGAGTTTATTTATACCCATCTTTTGGTAATTCAACTGCAGAAAGAGTCATTTAGTCATTAAAGAAAATAAAATAGAGGGAAAGAGGGTGCCTGGTTTTGCTAATGCCTTTGAGTAATTAAATATTCCATATTTGCCAAGCACAACAAACATTAATGTTAACAAAAGTTTTTGGAACAAATTCACCGACTTTAATAAATTTCATCCAAGACTGTCTCCTGTGTTCTTGTGACTGTTTGGAACCAAGTGTTGGCAGAGGTACTGAAAATTATGACCATCTACAAGCTGGAATTGCTGCTGCAAATTCTGAGAACCTGAAGCTGTCCACAAACTCTCTTTTCCTAAACTTCCAGTTCTTTATCCTTCCACAAAACACAAATATCAGACTAGTAATACTCTTTTTCTGGCTGTCTGACAAAGAAAAAAGAAAGAACAAGACCAATTACTTTTTTTACCCTTCACCTCACTTTTTTTGCTACACTGTAATTACACACACACACACACACACACACACACACACATACACACAGAAGTGGAAAAATAAATGGAAAGGAACAAAAGAAGCAATAAAGTCATCAGTTAATAAATAAAAAATAGAGAAAAGAAAAATATGTTTTTCTATGGGTATTGATATATGATTACTTCCTTTGCATTATATTTGATCAGATTAGACAGATATCAAGAAATTATGGTGGAAATTATATTTCTTATTTTATGGAGATGTAAAATTATTTTATATCATATTATAACAGGGTGTCTGAATTGGTTTTTATCATGATACAACAAAGCACCTTGATTTTATATTAGCAAAGACTTGGATGAGTAAATTCTAGTCCTCACCCTCAGTTACCCATTTGAAAGGTTGTAGTCTGAGTCATCTGGACAGAGACACTTGTTTGACTGTCACTGATTTAGAAAATACATATTTATATATTCCACAGGGAATTTTTAGTACCAATATATGTAAGCCACTGTTCTAATGAAGCAGACATGCACTTTATAGCTCAATGCTGTGTATAATTTTAAAAAGGAGAAAGATAAAAGTGAAGAGGTATAAGACAACTATGTATGGTGATACAGTCTATTGAGAAGGAAGTTACAGGATGATATAGATTATAAAAGAGGAACTCCCAGCTTCTGTGGAACAGAGAAGGATTCTCTCCCTGGTCACTTTTTTTGGGACCTAAAGAAGGTGAACGCACCAAAGGGAGGAACACAGTGGGATATTGCAGGGCCTGAGGGGAGCAGAGATGAAGGACAGCCATACTCCTGCCACCAAAGGCTGCAACAAGGACTTGGCTGAGTCAGAGCCAGAAGGTTTAATTATAGCAATCATAGTTCATATTTATTGATTAGATTCTTTTTGTACCAGGTATTGGGTGAAATCTTTTAATTCTTGTAACAATCCACAGGGCAAATTTTATTACTAAACCTGTTCCAAAGAAAGACTAGGAAGGCTCAGGGAGAAAAGGAACTGCCTCAAATTTCCACAATCATGAAGGAGGGAATCCAGGCTGTATACTCAACTGGAGAGGATGCTCTCATACTCAGGGCAGTTGGCACCAGTTTAATTCAACGACCGTGCTGTATCTTTTGAAATATATGTTTTTAAATACTTAGAGGATCTATCTGAGATAAATACTGTGAAAAAAATTCTATGTAGCAGGTTAGGAAACTAAGACTTAGAGATGCCAAGTAATATTTTACCAAGTTACTCAGAAGTTAAGAAGCAGAGACGGGATTTATACCATGGTACCTTTTGAGAACTCTTATATAGACACAAGGAGGACTTAGGACTTCTTTATTTGATTCTTGATTCAACAAATTAGTTGCTGAAGGGGCAAATATTAGGGACAACAGACACAATCCCGAAAACACTTTGCAACAGCTCCTCCCTCTTCTTTCTCATTCTTCTTATTTTCTAATAATTCCTTTCGTTTGTTTCCAGTAAGGAAGATCATGGTCATTCCTAATAATTTCCAAATTAAAAAAAGACTTTCTTCAAAAGAATAGCAAGAGAGAAAATGAAAAATGCTGTTTCAGGGATATTCTCAATACCTTTGTATGATAATAGAGGGGCAGAAGAGTGCCATTCTGCATTAGGGGACTTTTTCTGACATAATCATGAGGATGAGAAGGCAGAAAAGACAAAGGATAATTCCTTGTAACATAAAAAAGAAACCATTAAGAAAGTAATAAAGCATTAGAGAAATATTTATTTTATGTCTAACTTATTTGTCAATAAGGACACAATTATAAAATGGAAATATTTGCCAAATACAATCAACACATTTTAAATGTTTAAATGTTAAATGAATTTTAAGGAGGGTGTTAAAAATGGAATGTAGTAACTAGAGGTTTTGATGTACATATTCTAAGCACAGACATTTAGCATTAATTTATATATTAATGTGTAACAGGGCTTTTTAAGCTTCAGGCAGAGTATCAATGAACCTTCTCCTCTGACTCATTTCATCTCATCCAAGTTTCTCTTTCCTTATACACATAAAGAATATGAATGGTGTACACATATATACACACGTAACATAATATAGGTGTGTCTAATGCAAGAATTCAATATATTGCACTAATTGTTGTCTACATCTCTACTAAGTTTCGTGATGGGGGGATGATAAAAAGTTGTAGAAAGCGTAAAAGTGATCTCTCTGTTCCAACTTTTTTGTATTACATATGAATAAATTCCATAAATATAATTTTCTCTAGGTCATATAGCCAATTGATGAGACAGCTAGGACTGAAAAATCAAATATCACTAAAAAAGTTGCCTAATGCAGAAATTGCCAATTTGGGTCAATTTTTCCCTTTAAGGAACCGCAGTAATATCTGAAGATATTTTGGTTGTACTGAAGGAAAGGTTTTAGCAACTATATGCCACAGTTGCTACTAAACATTCTATAGTGCGCCTCACAACAATGAATCTCCAGGCTCAAATGTCAACAGTGCCCAACTGAAGAAACACTACCTTAGAGCCAATAATGTCTCTCTTGTGTTAAAGTTCTTCATGAAGCAGTCACAGTTTTTTAAAAAAAAAATTCTTCTAAAATCTTTCCTTGTTAAAAACTTGAAATAATACATTTAATTTAAATAAAGCATGATATTTTACTCTTCCAATTGCCAAATGGCTAAAATGTGAAAATATTCCACAAAATACAGCAATTGTATGTAAAATGTACTAAGCTGAAATGAAATCTTTGAGAACCATGCCAAAAGTACTTTTGTTCTAGATTTCAAATGCATCATTATATGTATATTTTTAGAACAGTGTTACTTTGCTCTTGTTATGCTGCTGTTTTAACGCATCCATAGGAAAACATCTTTAGGATCACGAGAGAGGCTTGAATAAAACATGATAAGTAAAACTTACGATTTTCAGTTCCCATTCATAAATAAACCAGAGAACTGTATACTTTAAAAGTAGCCATAAATTTTCCAAACGTTAAGAATCTCCCTCTTTTTTTTCCTCTGCTGCTGGAGATGTGACCATTTGCTCCAACACATGCATCTGCCTTGATGTGCCAGAACCTGCTGTCCTTGTTGGAGGCAAGCCAGTAGGGCTGCCTGATCATAGTCTTAGAATCTCCAAAACTGTGAGCTAAGCTTTTTCTTTATAACTTTTAAAAATAATGTATCACCTATGGAAAAATTCCAACAACAAAAAGAAATATACTTTTATCAAATTGGAACTTTTATCCACAGAAAAACTTTGTTAGCATCAGTTCTTAGTGCCAGTGATCTGCTACATATACAACTTTTCAATTTGTGAAAAGTGTTATGGTAATAACGTAGCAGATAATGAGAAAATGAAATATAGTAAACTCCTTTATGTAGGTAACTTTTGGTTAATTAAGGCTTTCCTTTATTTAAAAATATGTCTTGTAAACTGAAATTTGAGGATTTTAATACATTGAAGTATAGATGGAAAGAATGATTTATTCAGAAGCACAAAATCCTACCAAGGACTGATGGCAGCATTTTATACAAATTTCCTAACCACAAGGCCTTTATGGAGTGGATGGGCAGTGTTTGGGGAGTAAAGAAGCTGCTGTATCATGTATAGAAATCTATTTAATAGGATTGAGGATTACAACAAGATCCAGTTCATGTTTTAAAATATTATTCTAAGTGCTCTGTAGATATTGGTTAGAGGCCTTCAAGTAGTTATATAGTAGTAAAGGAACTAGTGAGGAGACAACGGATGAGGGTCCCTTGGGGGCACTCGTGGCTTCAAGTGGACAGGTAAATTGGAAAGAGGGAGAGTGGGCTGAGGGTAGATGTACAGGAGGCAAACAAGACTTGGAGAAATGAATTGAATATGCAAAACCAGACATAAAGAATTCCTAGGCTTCTAGAAAAGAACTGGATAAATTTAACAAGAATTTTGTTGATTACTAGAGCATTAGATGCTGTAACATAAAACAGAGTGGGTTCTTATAAATAAAACTGTTTTCTAACTTGATTAAGAATTGAGACGGGGTCATTTTAAAACATAGGAAAATTTGGAGAAATAACTTATTTACAAAATATATCAGTACTTTGATTTTGGTAATATAAATTTGAAAGGTCTCTGGAGTATTCCAGCAGACATTTTTAAGACACTATTAAAATTATAGGTCTAAATTCTGAAAAGTATTTGTAACCTGAGATTATTTGCCTTGTTCAATGGAGCATGTTTAAGTCATTGGCTGGGATTCCATATTAAGTAGAAATGAAGCCTAGTTATCATCCCTGAGCATTTTTGACATTTAAAGAAGGGTGGAGGACAAAGATTAAGTGAAAGAACCATTGAAGACAAATGTATGTAGGGAACCAAGAAGGAAGGATGTAACAGAGCAAGGAGGTAAGTAACAGTAAGAGAGAGATACCTGGGGATGTTTAATTTGGTAGGTGCTGAAACAACGAATATCCAAGTTTTCAGACTATGAGCAACAAAGTAAGTGGCAGTGAATGGGGAAGGTTATCAGAAATGATCTCAAGGAATTTATAATGCAAGCCAGAGCTGCCATAATCCATGAGGTATGCTTTTGTCTTTTGCTCATAATTAAAAGGGTCAGGGATAGAACCTGATTTAATTTAGGTTAATTAATACTCCAAGATTTTGAGCCTGGGCCCAATCAAACTATCCCCCATGTCTTGAAACACAGTATAAGAACTTTTGAGTTGCCAACGAGCATTTTCTTTTTACTTGGTGCAGATAATCAAATACAATTTTTTTAAGCAAGATGCAAAGAATAAAAGTACTGTACACAACAAAAATAAGATGCAAAGAGTGCTGTTCTAGTGAATTTCTATTCTTAGACTTTATATAAGTGTATCTTTATAATTGAATTTTTAATTAAGTTTGCACCTAGAAGAATCTAAGGTACTATGCTACTATTTAATGTTCCAAAGACGCCCTAAGGTTATATAATATTATGGAATGAAATTTTAAAAAGGAAAGAATTGTATAGAACTTTCTTGATGATTGCTTCAGTTATCCTTGCCTACTTTTTTATCATGTAGTCTTACTATGTATATTTGAAAAGAGTTCCAGGAATGATTTTTTAGCAGAACGTGAATGTCAGAAACAAACATTAAAATATGGCTCATATGTTGTGGAATATGACAAGAATAACTTAAATGGAATAAGGCTTATTAAAATATTCATATATCATGTATGTTCTTTTATAAAAAAAGAAATCAAAGTTAACAGTTTGAGTTATTTTGTTGTTAAAATGCTCTATTAATTTTCCCTGTGTGTCTATGATGTTCTAATAACTCACTTGCTGCCTGACACTGTAAGAACAGGGATTAAGAAACAAAGGATTATATGTGAGACAGTTACAACACTTTTACCATGACTTAATAAAAAGAATCACAACATTTTCTAGTATCTGAAATTGTTTCTAAATGTATAGGGATTAGAACTGAGTCGGGTGGGAAATCTACTTATAATTAGGCGATCTGTGAAACAAACTGGGTATGTGTTAACCCTAAGGCAGAATGCATGTTTAGTTATTCATTCAAATAATTGCAATTGAAAAAAAATCACACATTAAAGTGCTACATGATACTCTTTTCACCCAAGGCAATAATTTTCTTAGTATATAGAAAAAATAATTTTTACAATAAATTTACAACTTTCTTGTGAGAAAAGGTACTTGTGTATATTTTCTACTATATTAAAATTATATACTACTAATGATATACTCATCTACTAATTATTGTATTTATATATCAAATTTGATGTCATATACATATTTTATAAGTTTATATGTAGATCCCTCAGAATATGAAAACTGAGGTCTATATAAATCTTTGAAAAATAATATTGTAAGGTACTCTCTCAAGCCACCCAAGGTGAAGTTTCATCACACTTAACTTACTTCCATTTTCTTCCTGTTTGGTGTAAGGTACAGCACTATAATTACAAAGGTGAGTTCCCGTTTTGACTGGGTTGTTTGGCATTATAATTTCATGTTGGGAATTGAAGTAATTTTGAATATCACAAAACTATTCTGAATTCCATTGCAGTTGAACATAAGTCATGCACTTGCCTTAAATCAACAACACTCAATTTTCATGTATAGTCATTTAATTACAAAAAACAACAAGAGTTTTCTCTGAAAAAAAACAAACAGAAGAATCAGAACATTTTATTCTAATGTAGGAAAAGCAAAGCATAAAACAATAATATTTCATTAATATTTAATGCTTTTCACAAATACTTTTAAATCTTTCAGGATAATAAAAATGTATGTTTCAGAGTCAAGTTGGCAAAAATATGAGTTAGTTGGTTCAATATGTCATTTTTAGAAGTTCAAATAAGCAGTTGGTAATAAAATACAAATTGTCTGCATGGTCCAAAAGAATGTAAAATTATACTATTGCAATAGAATCTCTTAGGGAATAAATCCAATAAAAAACATTCATACTTTATCTTCAGGATAATGTTCAATCATAATTATCTTTCTGTCTTGATTTTATTCATTGTTTGGCCTTATGCCTAAACAAAAATTGGGTGTCCCTTATAAATTTTTAACTGCCTACTTAGAAAAAATAACCAGGCTACATTCCACCTCTTAATGAGAAAAACAGTCACTCAACTGAATTTTCTCTAATAATTTCTCAATATTTTAAAGCTCCTCTACACATTCATATTAATTAAAACTTGAATTTGTACTAAGTATAATCTATCAAAAAGAATGACTATCATACAGACTTCAAATTTCTGTGTAAAAATCCAGGATAATGTTCTTGCTTCATATTATAAAATACATATGCTAATTAAACCTTAATGATGTTCACTATTTGATCAAAAATCTCATTTTGCTTAAGATCTTTTTTTATGAGTGTAGCAATAAATATCAGGTATGTAATATATATACTTAAAGATTGATAAAAATGTTAAGAAAGAATTGGAGCACATAGAAAGTAAATTGAATAACTACATTTGCTTTAACAAGATTAGTAAGAAGTTTGCCACTTTAATTCTATAAATATATTAAGTTTTTGAAAAGATAAATCATGGAGTTTCCCCTTTCACCTCCTTCACCTCCTAATCACTTCTTACTTTTCTTCATTTCCCTTCCATTCACTTTCCTATATTTTAACTTAATAACTATGAGCTTGTGTAAAGCTCTTACTTCAAGTAGTCAAATTGTTTATCACTGAAATAGACCATAAACTTCAAAAGAAATATCTACTGGCATGTAAAAATTCATTATTTTAATAGCCTTGATAAGCATAAAAGTTAACTTTAAAAGCCTCAGCAAATTTTTCAAAATATCTTTTTATCTAGGATATCTTTAAAACATATTTTGATATTATTATTTCTTACCTTCCTTAATTTATATTATACATTTTACTATTATTATTTCTTACCTGTCTCTTATGTGTGTATATATATATATATACATATATACATATACATAATTTTTTTACTTTAAACTATCTGAATGCCATATTACATTTTCATGTAGAAAGTCTTGCAAGCTTACAGTAATGATGGAATGTAATTGAACAACTACAGTCCTGTCCAAGCAACAAAGTAGAGAATTCTCAGTTTCAGTGTTATTAAAATAAGTCAACCACAATAATAAAGGCAGTTTTGGGTGTCCTATTGTACAGTAGAGTAAAAGGATAATTATAGTGTACTATATGCTACAAAAAACTAAAAGAAAGGATTTTTAAACATTTAATCATTGAAAAAATGTAAATATTTGAGGAGACAAATATGTTTATATTGATTTAACAGTTTATACTGTTCATGATTTAAGTAAAGTCTTATATTAGGTATAAGTGATGTGACATTTTAAAAGTAAATTTGAATATGATTCTATCTTACTGTTTAATTCTAGAGTAGCAGTCAACATATACCAACAACATTATGTGAAACAATTCTTACATTTACTTCCAAGTGAAACATATTCTCAGTAACCAAAATGTTTGCTATCTGCAAACAATGTTTTAAAATAAATTACAAATTATCATTAGGGAAGGGGATTATTTTGCAATAGTAGTTGATTATAGCCACCGAAAAAAATTGAAGAAATGTAGCTTATTGACTACTTTAGTACGGACACACTAGGTTCTGAGCAAATGGAAATAATTATCTTCAGACTAGAAACGTGCTCCAGTGAGTTCATGTAAATATGGGTCATTCTCAAGTGTCTATATGATTCCCTTTACATCTGCTCATTCCTGTGGTTTTGCAAGGATGATCCTATGGTATTTAAAATTTCTCCAATGTAAACATTTTATAAATGCAATGACTCCCTGTTAAATACGAATTATTTGCCTTTTCGATTTTTCAGTCCTACATAATGTCTTTTCTATTTGAACCAGATCTTGCATGATTATGTATTTATTTTACACAATTACTTAAAAACATTTTTGTAATTCTTACTGCTGCAGTTTGTTTAGCATTATATAATACACATTATATATATATAATATATATATTATATATATATAAATGTGCTATTATTTCATAAGACTTCCTTTGATTTCTAAATTCATAAACTATTTTATAAACTATCATGTGTACTTCTTATGAATTTGTAAAGTGATTCTGTCTTTCTATACGACTTATTTTACGGATTCTACGTTATGGAATCAATTACATACATTCAGCTTTACACATCTACTGAAGAACCGTAAAACATGTTACTTCTATATTTAAACTGTATATAATTTATCTCTTAAATTCACCTTGCTGTAAACAGTTATAATAAATTCTTAAGATGACCAAGGAGCAGCCTTGCAAATGTTTCTCTGCTACTTTATGCAATGCAAATTAAGTGACTGCCTAAGTTTGCAATTCTAGCCACTGTGAAGACACAGAGAGATCACAGATGTGGATTCTGAATTCATTTAGATTTCAGTTAGAAAATGGAAACATCATAATTACGTACATAACTAAATGCAAGTTAAAGCACAATTAGCACCTTAGTAGACATCCAAGTGAATTGACAAGAAAGTACAGTAGCGGAAAAGTTCACTCCAAAGTTTAGAGAAGCACTTGGGCAAATAGAAGCTTGATTCTTGGAAGAAAGTCCAGATTTGGAAAGGCAGAGAAAGGAGGTAAGTGGAATTTCTGGGAAGAATAACAGTATGAAGAAAATTATATTATAAATCTGAGGAAATTGTGAGAAATAAGAATAGTTTGTTTATATTGGTTTATTTTAGAATAGATCAGTTCACAGGTGGTCACAAAAAATGAGGCTGGGAGCCTGGAAAATGTGATTAGATTGTGCAGATTCTTTGAATACAATAGGAAGAAATTGCAAATTACATTTTTTTTATCCCAACAGTAGACCCCTCTGGGCTCTGTCACTATTATAAATACTCCTACAACACAGTTCCATTCCAGAGTTTTGAGCCATGATAGTCCTTGATAAATGTTTAGATTTATTTTATTTTTATGGAACTTTAAAATGTATTGAATTGTGTCAACTTTCCAGAGCTTACTGTAAGTTCATCTTTTTATGTTTGTTTCTATCTACTCTATTAGTCCATTCATCTATAGGAAATGGAGAGATTATAGCTTTCCTTGCAAACCTGATTTTCATCTTTTAAAAATTATTCTCTGTGAAATTAATTTTAAATTTTGCTCTATTAAATTACATTTCAACCAACTGCCAGCCACTCCAACACTAGTTTAAGTTTTTTTTTTTTTTTTTTTCATAGTAACTATTTCTAAGTGAGGGAAAACAAAATCTCAATGTAATTTTAATTTTCATTTCCTTGATGAATAAAGATGTTGACATTTTTCATAATTTATCAGTCTTTTGTGCTTCCTTATTTGGGAAGTGTGTGCACAAATCATTTGTTCATTTATTGATAGATGTTAAGTTTTATAAGTTCTACATATATGCTGGATATTAACCTTCTGGCTGATGAATAGATAAGAAAAATTTTCTCCCATTCTGTACATTGTCTCCTCATTCTGTTGATTGTTTCTTTTGATATTTTGAACCTTTTAATTGATGTAATACTATTCGTAAGTCCTTTACTTTGTTCCCTGAGGTTTGGAGTCCCTTCAAGGAAATAATTGCCTGTGCCAATATCTTGAAGTGTTTCCTCAATTTTTCCTTCTACTAGTTTCAATTTCCAAGTCTTACATTAAGACTTTTGATCCATTTTGAGTTTATTTTTGTTTAAGGTGAGAAACAGGTGTCCAGTTTTAATCTTCTCCAGGTGTGTGGGAGCCATCCATGTCTAGCAGAATCAGGCTTGACTGAGCCATGGGATACAGGTCAGACTCCCAGGAACTGGAAGTCATGGGAGACTGTTTCAGATAGCTCAGGAGTAAGTAGCCCTATACAGAGGTGGTTCACCCTGAGGACATACTAATTTCCTAAGAAAATGACTTCCCTAAGTTCACCCCATCCTGTTCCTCACAGAAGAAGCCCCTCCTGGTCAGGGCCCCTTTATCTGTGTGAGTATAAATAAAGGTGAATGTGGGGTCCTCCATCTTGTTGGAGGCTAGATCTGCCACATCCATTTAAAGAGTATTGGCTCTTGTGTTTATTGATTAAATAAGTTTATTAGTAATTGATTTATAGGCAGCACCATCCTCTGACAGAATCTCTTCCCCTCATCCATGTAGAACGTGGCTGAAACCCCCTGCACAAGTGAATATCCAGTTTTCCCAGCACCATTTGTTCAAGAAGCTGTCCTTTTTCAATGTACATTTTTTGGGATCTTTGAGAATCAATTGGCTCAAGATACTTTGATTTATCTCTGGGTCTTCTGTTGGTCTATGATTTCTTTTTTAAGCCAACACCATGATGTTTTTGTCACTGGGCTGTGTAATATTCTTTGAAATGAAGTACTGTGAAGCCTCCTGCATTGTTCTTTTTCTTAGTATTGCTTTAGTAGGGTCTTTTGTGCTTCCAAAGGAATTTTAGGACTGTGTTTTCAGTTCTGTAAAATATGCCATTATTACATTGCTGGGAATTGCATTGAATGTGTAGATTGCTTTGTGTAGTAAGACCATTATAACAATATTAGTTCTCCCAGTGTGTGAACGTAGAAGATTTTGCACTTTCTAGTGTCTTCAATTTTTCTTCATTGTTTTGTAATTTTTTAATTGTGGGAGTCCTTTGCATCCTTACTTAGGTTTATTCCTAGGTATTACTTTTCTGTGGTGATTGTGAGTTGTGAATCCCTGATTTCTTTTTCAAGGAGTTCATTTTTGGAGTACTCATTTTTGGAGCACAAAAAAGCTACTGATATTTATATGTTGATTTTCCATCCTGTTACTTTACTGAATTTGTTTATTAGTTATAATTCTTTTCATGGAATCTTAGGATTTTCTATTTATAGAATCATATAATCTGCAAAGAAGAACAATTTAACTCTCTCCATAACTACTTGTACCCCTTTTATTTCTTTTTCTTGCTTGATTGCTTTGGCTATAATTTCTAATACTACATTTGGATAAGAGTGGTGAGAATGAACACCCATGTCCTGTTCCTGTCTTGGAGGAAATGCGTTCATTTTTCCCTCACTTAGTATGATGTTACTATAGGTTTGTTTTAAATATATGTTGAAGTCTGATTTCTCTTTGAAAGATAACTTGCTTTCCACAGGGTTATGCCAATAATAATCAAGAAATATGGAATAAACTAATAAATATTAAAACTACATATGTTATTTTCTTTCTTTTCTTTTGATTTCAGGAATTATTTCTTATTTCATATATATAAGAATTATTCCTCAACTCTTTGTTTTATTCAGAATTTATGTTCCTTTGTTCTCAATTTTAAATCTCTTCTTGCTGTTAACAAATTAATTATTAGCATAAACATTTTATTGAAGTAACATATTCCCAAATATATTTCATAAATGAATATGTTTTGATAAATTTTCCCAAAATAATATGTCTGGATAACAAAAATGTAAGCTGAGAAACAAAATCTTACCTGACACTCCCTCATACTGCTAATTAACTATTCTTTCCTTTCAGGTAACCATCTTTTAAAATTGTCATAGAATTTGTTTTATCAGTTTTTGTACTTCAACAAATGAAATTTAACAATTGAATCTATTTGCTGTTAAGATGCTTTTATCAATGATACATTTTTAAATTGTTCTGTATTTCTGAAAGTGTCTGGAAGTCATAATTGATGTTCTTTTAATAGTGATAAGCATTTGCCCTATTTTTAGTTAGCATTGTTACCAGGACTGCCTATATAATAAACATTCTAGATCATATATTTTGTTAAAAATTAATACTAAATTTTATTGAGCATATAATCTAGGAGTAGATTTATGAATTCTGAATATATATTTAGCTTAAATAAGTACAGTCAAAGAGTCGTCCCAAGATTTTTTGCCAACTTAAACTCTCAGCAGCTATATATAAAAATGCATTAGTTCTATTTTCTCTATTTCCAATAATTTCAGTGTGAATTAAATGGTACCAGAATTAATTTTCCTAACACCTGATAATTTTGCCACTTTTTATATATTACTTATGCAATGTATATATTACTGCTTAAAACAGTCAAGGTTTTTTATCAATAAATGATTTTGAGTACTATATCCACTGACATTTCTAAATTTTTGTATCAGAGATTTGCTTCCACCACTGTCCGGAGTACTATCAAATGTTCTACTATTATTTTTAAATTAGGTTTGCATTTCATCACTATTTACTCCTCTGTTGTAAGTGGACATGACCTCAATGTGTTTAAAAACCTGATTACTATTTTCAATATCATGGGGGAGACACCAATTTGGTCTTCATGTTTCTATTAGAATCAGGGGAAATGTTTTCACATGGCCTAAGCCTTTGCTGATATTAGCTCCATACAGCCCTTAAACTCTATTTAGAAAGACAACAGGCCCCACTCTCCCAAAATGAGGATGCAAAACATGCCTAGCAGAAGTCCAGCTCACACTCACCCAATGTGTTTTTACCAAGCCCTGACCAAGTCCTTATTTTGTCTGCTCTTTTTCCCTACATTTTTGATTCTGAGGAAGTATTAGGAGTCAGTATTAACTTATTTCAAGTTGATTCCAGTCCATTTTCTTTACCAAGTAGGAAACCCACACTCATCAATGACTATGAACTGGTAGTTCCCCTTACTACTTCTATTTCTTGATCTAATCAAAAGCCCATTAAAATACAAAAGTTTAATTTATTCATTCATATTTCACAAACCATTATAAAATGTCATATTCCAAAAGAGAAGTTGTGCTTTATATTTCATAGCAAAAAGTTTTGTGCGTAAAACATTGTGTGTAAAACATTGTTATTGAAATACAAATAAAAAGAAAATGATCATTTTGCCTGAAAAAATGCAGTATTATATTGAGGATCCTGTAACGAATAGATTAGAAATCCCTATTAATGTTATATATGCATAATTAAAACGAGGTCATTGTGACCTTCTGAGTAAAAGGAACACATAAAATGATGGGCTATAATTATTTACTGCTTTCAAGTACATAAGAGTCTTAGTTTCCTATAATCTGCTTCAACTTTAACCAAACAACTTTGTTCAAATATAATTGCTTTGAATTTTAAATCATGTTAAAAATATAAAGAAAGGGGAATTAATGAAACTTTAGTTCAAAACATGGCTACACTTCACTACTTCTCTGTTGATATCTAATTATTTTCAGCTGATGGAACAAGGACAGATTAAATTCCATCTTGTCTGTGTACGGAGCCTGTAGTATGCACTGTATAGATCCTCTCTGAATAGCATCCAAATCCTCATCGTCTATTTAAATATGAAAAGATGAAGTTTTAATGATTCAGATGCATTGTGATGAAAATATGAAAAGCAAAGTCATTTCAGTCAGCTTTTGGTGCAAGTTAAAATAAATTTCAATTATAAACTTATGGATAAAGAGCAGGTTATTGTTAATACTCTTCAGTCAGATGTACAAAATATATTTTGAAACTTTGATTTAGTCTCTCTTATCATTCCCTATTATACTTGTTTAGCTACATATACCATGTGCTTGGGATGAAAGTGAGCATTCACCATTCCTTTAACTTGCCTGCACCCAAACTTGCACATGAACAAACACACACACACACCCTCCAGTTCATTTTTTTTTATTGTGTAATCTCCAGAATAACATTTTAGAGATTTACATGCTCAAAAGCCTTGTTTTTCAATATCAAAAGCAAAGCAGCTTAGAGAAAGGGTGCTCGGATTCTGGAAGCCTTGACTTACAATACCAAGAATGAAATCCCAAAAAAGTCATATGTATATATAATATAAGTCATATGTATGTATATCTTTTCACTATATATAAATATAATTATAAAAATAAAATAAAAATCTATAGTTGAATTGTTGTTTTTCAATTTTAATGATTTTGGAGTCAATATTTTAGTACAAAAAATAAAATATTAAAAAGTTCATTTGAACCTATTGAAATTTAATATTATTGTATTGAACTCTTCCAAATAAAATAAAGAATATAGCTTGCCTTAAATATTCAAAACAGCATTCTTCCTGTAATAATTTTAGCCCATTCAGTGACATTAACATTTTTCCATTCAGTTGAAAATAATGTAAAACAAAGGAGAGCAGAAACCCTGCCAAGTTTCAATTGGTTTTACACTAAGAACACAGATAAGCTTGTCTACTCAGAATGAAATATTTTTCTTTGTGCAGATTACATTTCAATGCATCAATGCATCTGGAGATAAGATAGTAATTTTGTTTTCTGCCAATCCTCTGCTTGATGTCCATTTCTCAACTTCATTAATAACCACTACAAAAAAAACATTCACCTTTAAAATACATTACAGAGATAAGCTTGATTGTTTTTATAGTGACAGTGATTCTGAACATGGTAATAACAAATTAAAGGATCACAACTGCTAGAGACAAATATCTAGCTATTCAGTTCTCTATTTTGTAATAGTGACATTTTTATTATTGTGACCCCATAGGGTGTTGTTTACTGGGTTCATTGCCAGGCTGCCATGGTCATGGACAAATTCTCTAATCTCTTTGTGTATGCTTATCTCTTCAATAACAAGTGCAATAGCTAATGCATTTGTGTGTGTGTGTGTGTGTGTGTGTGTATGTGTGTGTGGGGGGGTTTTAAAAAAGAACTATGCTTATAACATGATAAGCTTATAACATGATAATTTTGTCTGGAATGTAATAACATAATTTTGTTAATAAATATTTTAGCCATTTTCCATCTATTCTTAAATTTCTTGATTTACATTCTTTGCAATACTATTCTTTTTTTTATTTTTATTTTTACAGACTGCATTTTGATTCATTGTACAAAAATGGGGTACAACTTTTTGTTTGTATGGTTGTGCATGATGTAGATTCATGCTAAGTGAAATAAGCCAATACTATTCTTTTCTAAAAATCAAAATATTTTGTGGATAGCAGTGACTTGGACCACGTTCTGACTGCCCCATGGCTATGTTTGCACTGGGAACTTCCTGTAGAAAGGTACAGGTGAAGATGGCCCAGTTGCTATGGTGACACCATGCCAGAGGAGGCTCTGTGTGAAGGTGCAGAACATCAGTCAGGACATTGAGCTCAGGCCCCAACTCCTGGGGATAGAGAATTCTGGGCATAACAAAATAATCTTGATATCTAGCATATTTTACTATAACCTTCAAGTCTGTCTGCTTTGCTGAAATTTTCTCACAAATAACTTTTTGATGATAAAAACTATGTAATAAATGTACTGAGCTTGCTCTGGACCATTCATGCTCATTCAGGGGGTGACGATCCACCTCGGCCCATCTTTTTCTTTCTATGTGTATCTATTTGTTTTTTCTCAGTCTCCCATGGACCCTCACTAGTTTCTGAATTAATGGCTGTGCTGGTTACAGCAATATTTTATGAATGATTTTAAGTCTTTGCAGATTCTAATTTTCAAAATTTGTCCTAGAAATAAATGTATTTTAGAATTCAAATGTAGGGGAATGCACAGTTATGTATCTGGAGATTTGGCTGAAAATGGAAAATTTATCATGTTTAAAAATTCTAACCAGGAGACTTCTGCACCTGGTACATTGGCCCTGAGGGCTCTTATGGGACTTCCGAGCGGGGGAAGACGGCACAAAGCAGAAGTGGGAGACTTCAGCGAGTGGTAAGCAGGCACAGCAGACACTTGAGTCTCTCACTGGGGGAGGCCCAGGTCAGAGGCTTGGGTTCAGCCCAGCCAAGTCCCCCAAGACTTCCAGGTCCATGAGGTGGGCACACAGACAGACATGAGGCTCAGTCCAGCACAGACTTCTGAGACTTCTGCACCTGGTGCATCGCCCTTGAGTCCTCCCGTGGGACTTCCACACTGAGGCAGCCGCCAGGAGGTCCAGCCCAGAGGCCCTGGCCTGGCCCCAGCCTGTGGTCTAGTGTTACTGAAGACTAGGAGGTGAGGTATTGGAAACCTGCAGGGACATCACAAATCTTTAGGGGGGAAGCTGCAATACCTCAGATACTCACAGATAGAGGGGAAGATACATGAGTAACATGAGAAAACAAGGCAAGAAAGTGTCTCAAACAAACCTAGATGCTACATCAACAGAATTGAATGATAGCAAGACAGAAGAAATCTCACAAAGGGAGTTCAGAGTGTACATTATTAAAATGATCAGAGAGGCAAATAATGTGATGAGAGAGCAAATGCAGGCAATGAATGATCGCACCAATCAACAGTTAAAAGAACAGATACAGGAAGCTAAAGATCATTTCAATAAAGAGATAGAGATTCTGGAAAAAAAAAACAACAGAACTCCTTGAAATGAAGGAAACAATAAATCAAATTAAAAACTCAATAGAAAGCATAACCAACAGGCTAGATCACTTGGAAGACAGAATCTCAGACACTGAAGACAAAATATTTAATCTTGAAAACAAAGTTGACCAAACAGAGAAGATGGTAAGAATTCATGAACAAATCCTACAAGAATTACAGGATATCATGAAAAGACCAAATTTGAGAGTTACTGGGATTAAGGAAGGCACAGAGATACAAACCAAAGGAATGAATAATCTATTCAGTGAAATAATATCAGAAAATTTCCCACATACAAAGAATGAAATGGAAAATCAAAAATAAGAGGCTTACAGGACAAAATTTCAACCAATCAACATCAAGGCACATTATAATGAAAGTACCTAACATACAAAATAAAGATAGAATTTTAAAGGCTGCCAGAGAAAAAAATCAGATTCCATTCAGGGGGAAACCAATACAGTTATCAGCAGATTTCTCAACACAGACCCTAAAAGCAAGAAGGGCCTGGAAAAATATATTTCAAGCTCTGAAAGAAAATGGATGCCAACCAAGAATTTTAGACATGGCAAAACTTACCTTCAGGTTTGAAGATGAAATAAAATCCTTCCATGATAAACAAAAGCTAAAATAATTTACAAATAGAAAGCCAGCAATACGGAATATTCTAACAAAATATTCCATGAGGAAGAAATGAAAAACAACAATGTAAATCAGCATAGGGAGGAACTATCCTAAAGGAATAGTCAAATAAAGGAGAAACCTAGTCAAGTTAAAAACCAAAAATAAGCCAAAATGACTGGGAATACAAATCATATCTCAATAATAACCCTGAATGTTAATGGCCTGAACTCATCAATCAAAAGACAGACTGGCAGATTGGGTTAAAAAGAAAGACCCAATAATATGCTGCCTCCAAGAGACACATCTCACAGAAAAAGATACCCACAGACTAATGGTGAAAGGATGGGAAAAAAACATACCATACACACGGACTCAGGAAAAAAGTAGGGGTTTTCATCCTCATATCAGATAAAGTAAACTTTAAGCCAAAATTAGTAAAAAGGGATAAAGAAGGGCACTTCATACTGCTTAAGGAAGCATAAATCAGCAAGACATAACAATCATAAATATTTATGCCCCAAACAATGGTGCATCCATGTACATCAATCAAATCCTTCTTAATTCCGGGAACCAAATAGACCAAAACACAATAATACTGAGGATATTATTAACACAACTCTCTCACCATTGGACAGATCTTCCAAGCAAAAATTGAGCAAAGAAACCATCGAAGTCAATAACGCAATCGCTAACTCAGACTTAACAGACATATATAGAATATTCCATCCATCAATGAGTGAATACTCTTTCTTCTCAGCAGCTCATGGATCCTTCTCTAAAATGGACCATATGTTATGCCACAAAGCTACTCTTAGCAAATACAAAAAGATAGAGATACTACCTTGTATTCTATCAAACCATAATGGAATGAAATTAGAAATCAATGATAAAACAAAAAACAGAAAAAACTCCAACACCTGGAGATTAAATAATATGCTATTGAATGATGTATGGATAACAGAAGACATTAGGGGGGAAATAAAAAAAATTCTTAGAGGTCAATGGGAACAAAGATACAACATAGCAAAAATCTCTGGGATACTATGAAAGCAGTGCTAAGAGGAAAATTCATTGCATGGAGCACATTCAATAAAAGAATGAAAAGTGAAAAAATAAACAACCTCACATTACAGTTCAAATCCCTAGAAAAAGAGGGACAGTTCATCATCAAAAGTTGTAGAAGACAGGAAATAATTAAAATCAGAGCAGAAATCAATGCAATTGAAACAAAAGAGACAATTTTTAAGACTGACAAAACAAAAAATTGCTCCTTTAAAAAATAAGCAAAATTGATAAACCCTGAGCCACACTAATGAAGAGAAGGAGAGAGAACACTCAAATTACTAAAATTCATGATGAAAACAGAAATATCACAACAGACACTATTGAAATATAAAACATAATTAGAAGCTATTTTGAAAAATTATACTCCAACAAAATAGAAAATCTTGAAGACATTAACAGGTTCCTAGAGGCATATGAGCCACCCAAACTAAATCTGGAGGACATACAGAATTTAAATAGATCAATTTCAAGCAATGAAATAGAAGTCCATCAAAAGCCTACCAACAAAGAAAATTCCGGGACCAGCTGGATTCACAGACGAGTTCTATAAGACCTTCAAAGAAGAGCTCATTCCAATACTCCTCAAAGTATTCCATGAAATAGAGGAGGAGGGAACCCTTCCAAACTCATTCTATGAAGCTAATATCACCCTGCTACCGAAACCTGAGAAGGACACATCAAGGAAAGAAAATTTCAGACCAATATCCCGAAAGAACATAGATGCAAAAATTCTTAACAAAATTTTAGTGAATCACATACAAAAGCATATTAAAAAGATAGTACACCATGATCAAGTGGGTTTCATTCTAGGGATGCAAGGTTGGTTCAACATCCAGAAATCAATAAATGTAATTCACCACATCAACAGATTTAAAATTAAGAACCACATGATTATTTCATTAGATGCAGAAAAAGCATTTGATAAAATACAACACCCCTTCAAAACACTAGAAAAAATAGGGATAGTAGGAATGTTCCTAAACATTGTAAAGGCTTTCTATGCTAAGCCCACAGCCAACATCATTCTAAATGGAGAAAAATTGAGAGCATTCCACCTGAAAATTGGAACAAGGCAGGGTTGCCCTCTTTTACTACTTCTATTCAACACTGTCCTTGAAACTCTAGGCAGAGCAATTAGACAGACCAAAGAAATTAAAGGGATATGAATAGGAAAAGAAGAGTTCAACCTATTCCTATTTGCTGATGACATGATTCTGTATTTAGAGGAGCTGAAAAATTCCACCAGAAAACTTCTGGAATTCATTCAGTAAAGTATAGTAATTCAGTAAAGTAGCAGGATATAAAATGAATGCTCATAAATCTAATGCATTTTTATTCATAAGTGATGAATACTCTGAAAGAGAAATTAGGAAAAGTACCCCATTCACAATAGCCTCAAAAAAAAAAAAAGTACTTGGGAATCAATCTAACAAAAGAAGTGAAAGCCTCTGCAATGAGAACTACAGGATACTAAAAAAAGAAATTGAAGAAAATCTTAGAAGATGGAAAGATCTCCCTTGTTCTTGGATAGGCAGAATTAATATCGTCAAAATGGCCATACTACCAAAAGCACTATACGAATTCAATGCAATCCCAATTAAAATCCCAATGACAGACCTCACAGAAATTGAGTAAGCAATCATGAAAATCATTTGGAGGAATAAGAGACCCAGAATAGCTAAAGTAATTCTTAGCAAGAAGAGCGAAGCCGGAGGTATCACAATACCAGACCTTCAACTATATTACAAAGCAATAGTAACAAAAACAGCATGGTATTGGCACCAAAATAGGCAGGTAGATCAATGGTACAGAATAGAGGACACAGAGACAAATCCACATAAATACAATTTTCTCATACTAGAAAAAGGCGCCAAAAACATACAATGGAGAAAAGATAGCCTCTTCAACAAATGGTGCTGGGAAAACTGGAAATTCATATGAAGCAAAATGAAACTAAACCCCTATCTCTCAGCTTGCATAAAACTCAACTCAAAATAGATCATGGACCTAGGAATTAGACCAGAGACCCTGCACCTAATAGAAGAAAAAGTAGGTCCAAATGTTAATCATGTTGGCTTAGGACCAGATTTCCTTAACATGACTCCCAAAGCACAAGAAATAAAAGCAGGAATCAATAATTGGGATAGGTTCAAACTAAAAAGCTTTTTCTCAGCAAAGGAAATAATCAGCAATGTGAAGAGAGAGTCTACAGAATGGGAGAAAATCTTTGCCACACACACTCCAGAATCTATAAAGTACTTAAAAATCTTTACACCAAGACTACAAATAATCCTAACAATAAATGGGTCAAGGTAATGAACAGACATTTTTCAGCAGAAGATATACAAGCAATCAACAGATTTATGAAAAAATGTTCAACATCCCTAGTAATAAGAGAAATGCAAATCAAAACCACCTTAAGATTCCATTTCACCCCAATTAGAATGTCTTTTATCAAGAATACAGGCAACAACAGGTGTTGGCAAGGATGTGGGGAAAAGGGTACACTCATACATTGCTGATGGGATTGCAAGTTAGTCCAGGCACTCTGGAAAGCAGTGTGGAGATTCCTTAGAAAACATGGAATAGCTCCACCATTTGACTCAGCAATCCTACTCCTTGGCCTATACCCAAATGATTTAAAATTAGCATACTACAATGATTCAGCCACATCAATGTTCATAGCTGCTCAATTCACAATAGCTAGATGTGGAACCACTCTAGATGCCCTTCAATAGATGAATGGATAAAGAAACTTGGTATGTATACACAATGAAACATTTCTCAGCCATAAAGAAGAATAAAATAAAGGCATTTGCTGGTAAATGGATGAAGTTGGAGAAGGTCATGCTAAATGAGATTAGCCAATCCCCAAAAAAGAAAGGTTAAATGATCTCCATCATAAGTGGAGAATGATACATAATTCGGGGTGGAAGGGAGGCAAGAATGGAGGAAGGATGGATTGCATAGAGTGAAAAGAAGGGTGGGATCAGGGTGGGACGGTAAGAATAATAACAGAATGAGACAAACATCATTACCCTATGTGCAGGTATGAATGGTGTGACTCTACTTCAAGTACAACTAGAGAAGCAACAGTTGTACTCCATTTGTGTGCAATGAATCAAAATAAATTAATTAAAAAAAAATTTAACCAAATGTGTATTTTCAAATTTCTTCAGAAAAATCTATGCTTGAAAGGGTCAGTATTTAATGCATATTTGGGCTAATAATTTTGGCAATAAAGCTATCATACTTTTTCCAAGAAATCTTTGAATTAGAATCCCAAGATTTTTCCTATTGCCTACTTACTCAATAGTGATTGCCAAAATTTGGATTTGGGTATAAAAGTGGACTTGGAGAGTCTCAGCAAAAGATCTGAGAATGAACTTGTGGAAATAACTGGTCATTTATATGTAGAATCTAAAGATGATTATTAAAATTCTATGCATACATCCATGTGAATTTTAAAACTCCATAGTTTTAAAAATTATGTGTATATATTTTCTCAGGCTAAAATAAAAGTGAAACTAATGAGCATGTAGAACCAAATTGTTTATCATTTTTGTAAATAAAGCAGGAATGTTTCTTGGTGATAAAGATTTTCATTGAAATTATGTGAATCAGGGATGGTCTTATGTCTCCTAATTTTTAGTAGTGTTAATCATGTTTGAAATATTAAAGTGTGTTTCCTCTTTTGGAGTTCTTTCTTCTCCAGTACTTTATTCCTGATGTGGACTTTCTAAATTCCCACCTTTTGGCTTCCAAACTCCTCCAGACTGCTGGTCACCATTCCTTCCCTGTCAGGTGCTGGATGCAGTCTCTGGGCAGCGAGCTGACAACATTTTGACACTCACCTGACCTTTCCATGTCCTTTATCTCTATCACAGTCCTGCACAATGATATTCTACAATGTCTTTGTAAGAACTGTTTTCATAAAATTTATCCAACTTTCTGATTTTAAGGTGTGAATCATTTTATTCCAAAGTGAAGCAAGAAACTCTTTTCCTAGGACATGGGGTTCTCACAGCTATTGTAGCTGAATTTTAATAATTTAACCAATCTAAAAATTTCTCTTTTACAAATCAGTTTATATAGTCTAGTTATAATTATTATGATTACTGAAATATTTTGTTTGTATTTTGGTGACTTTTTTAGTTTTATTTACTGTGATTTCCACTTTTTCCCCCCACAAACCTATTCTTCAATTATTTCCTTTAAACATTTTATTTATTTCTTTGTTTTTTGAATTATATTGCCTTCACTTCACTTTACTGGAGTTACATATTCCCTTTCTAAGTTTTTAGGGAGTTCTCATAAATTTTTGACATGCATGAATACTTTAAGAAGTCTAAAATTAATAAATATGATTTTCCCCTTAGAGTAAAACAAAATACTTTGAATTTGCCTTGTTGTTTTTGTTTGAATTTTAGTTCATTTTACTTTAAGACCCAATATTGCTTTGGATATGCGAAAATTCTTACAAGCATTTGCAAACTACTTTGTTTTGGGTTTTTACCTTTCTTCTGAGATTAATTTCTTTCCTATTAAAATTTCTCCTTTAGTGTTTCAGCAATGTTTTATTATTGATAAATTTCTAAAGATATTTACTGAAACTTTTCCTTTTAATATTTATTAATGTTAACATAATTTTCCTAAATTCTGTGTATTTTTCTGTACTCATTATGAAATAATGTATGTAAAGCTATTCTCTATTTCCTTAAATATATCTTCAGATTTATAACATTACTGGACTTTTGAATTTCATCACTAATCATTCTTTCTGAAAATTCAAATTATTTGCGGGCAAATTTTCCTACTCTATTTTCTGGTTACCTTGTTCATTTATTTTTATTTTCATCTCTTTGCTCTATTTACAAAATGATTTTAAGTATGGTATTGTTTTATAGTTGATCCACTTTATTATTGTGGTTTTTATGCATTTTGTCAATGAATTGCAATTGTACAGAATACTGGGTTTCATTGTTTTATATATTTCTGATTGTTCTACTGTTTGAAACTGGAGATGCTAATTGGCTCCAATAGTTAGTGCCATTTATGGGATGTTACTTTGGGTAATTTCTAATATTTTTTATAGTGAAGCTTGGTTATCTAGAGAGCTTGCAGTGGTTCCTATATATATGTTTCCCTATGAAGAAGTTTTAAATTTGTTTCTGATTTGTGCCTCAGACTTGATTAGTCTAAAAGGCATTCTTACCTAAAATGTGGTCTTTGAATTCTCTATCCAACACAGATTATATAGTCTCCAACTTGCCTGCATTCAGTCCTCCAAGGTCGTATTTCAGTTCTATGTTGTTGATTTTTTTCTTCTGTTCAGAGTCGCATGTGACAAGCATCTCAGAAATTTCTTCCTTCAATTAAAACAGACCTTTATCTATTGATTTCTCACAAAGGAGATTCCTTGAGTTTCCTGGATTCTAAATATTTATTTTTCTTTCTTTAAGGCATGAATATATTTGTTAACAGTGCATGTTTGAATGTGATTATTGTTATACATCTTTGCTGTTTTTATGTGATTAGGGTGAAAAGGGGTTTATTTTTTATTGTATAATCCTAGCAAATCCTATCTCTTTTTCTGTGTTCTTTCTAATACATTTTCTCTCATATCTTCAATGTTGAATTTATTTAATTTGGAACGTTTAAATTGCAATATTCCAACATAATTTTGAAAGTTAGCTTAAATAAACATGGAAATATTAACAAAAACACACTATTTATATACTGCTACTATATATTCAATTGACATGTTCTACTGAAATAAACTATTGAAATAATGGTGGTTATCTATTGACAACATTCATCTAACATTCCATAACTTATGTGATGGTAGATTAAAATTTTGTCTAATATAATGTAAAGCAAATAAATATTCATAATTTTAATGCAGGGGCTCTCGTCCTTGAAGAATTGCAATATATTGTAAAGTTTAGTTTGGAAATTAGATAACCAAGAGTTGAGGAATGACACTTAAATATGGAGAAACAGTATCCTCATGTGTGTAATAGGTTGTTTCTTCATGTGTGTAATTGCTTGGGTTAAGGTCAGTGGGAGAAGAAAGATAAAAGCATAAGGAAGAGATATGCAATGCATTTACATAAACACTATTTTTAACTTATTTTCCTTTGGAATCAGAACTGCTGAAATAGCTTTATAATTTTTAGGAAAAATTACTACTACAAGAAAAGAATAAAAAAGCATACCAATCAATAAGAAAGTAAGTTTATGCTATATTGAAATATTAATTCTAGATACAGTTACAATTGTCTCATATAATTTAAACATTTTAAGTTGCATGTGGTACTCAAGCTTCATAGGTAAATCTGTAATTCATATTCCTTGTGTCCTTGGAATTTAGAGAAAATTGCCTCAAAGTGTCCACTTCATGCCCTCTGAGAGTCAGACCTAATTAAAATTTTTGTGAATTCTGAGAAAGGATCTATTCCAGGCTGCTAATTTTTTTCTTTTCTGCTTTAATCAGCTATCATTCTCATAGTTTCTCAGCTTTCCCATAGTTTTTGTTGAAAACTAATCTTTTGGTTGCTTTTAGTTTTTTAAAATGATGTATTTCTTCACACCTCAACTCCCATTTATATTTAAAACATAGTCTTTTTTATTTGATGATAAATCTTTAAAAGATGGTATTTTAATCAGGTTGGCACATTGAGATTATGAATGAAAATAGCAAGGAAGGAGTTGAAGTAGCCACATGAGACTTAAACACAAGGATTAATTTTGACTCCATGGACAGAAGACAAATGCACCTGTTATACTCTATACCTGAAAAAATGCAACTCAAACTTTTTTGTCAGGTAGGAGGCATTAAGAAAATTGGTAACCCTTTAAAATAATTGTGCAATTAATCATTGCTGAAATCACTGTTGAAATCCCAAAGAACTAGTTATGACATGCACATTAATACCAAATGAGTTCATCATGATTAATATTGTGACAATAAATACCAGAGGAAATTAATAATGATCAGCTATTATTTTAAAGCTCTGCTACATAATTCAAACATTTTACCTTGAAACATGAGCAATTTTAATATGCCCTATATACAATATATACCCTGTATACAATATTACTTAACTGAGTTTTTATTCAACTTAGTTCATTTTAATAATTTAAATACTTTGTACTCACTACAAGACATTGTAATTCTTTCTCATTTCTACCAAATTAGAAGAAATCAAGACATCAGAGTGATCAAATTATAGATAATATAATTTTTATTTTTCAAAAATTAAATAAAATGCAATTACAAGCACTTTCTTTACTATAATTATAGTACTGTGCCATTCATTTTTCCCCCAAAGTAACTTTCTCCTTCTCATAGGAAAGGAAATTTATGTTACTCTAAGAGTCCAAATTGCATAAGGCATTGCATTTCTAAGCACACATTATCTCAAGTCAAAGCTTCTCAGATTCTTTTGCTAGGACATTATTAATACAAGTTGGGACTGCAAACATTAGTAAAACTCAGTGGGGCAAGATTTCTGCTTAGCAAACTTTTTATCAGTAGATCTTAGTTTACAATTATTGCTATCTTGCCAACTCTAATCACCACTTCTCCTAGAGAGGAACCTTCAGGGAAAGCAATCTCTAATGCCTCCTTCTGATCTCTGATAGTCACTGATGTTACACTTTTGATAGTTTTCTGTTATTGCTACACAGTTTTAGAATACTCTCTTCTTGCTTTATGGTGGCTTCTTGTCCCACTTGAAATACAATGAATAATGTCATATTACCCATTATTTAATTTTTCAATTCAAACAAATGCCTTTGGATTTCACTAATCTCTGCAGAACAAATAGAATAAATCAATATGTATGCCCAATATTCTTCAACTGCAATGATCTTCAGGATTTTTCTTTCTAACGTAGAATACACTAGTAATCTTAGAACGTCTCTGAATTTCTACCCCATTTTTAACATCCTCTTCATTATTGTTGCATTCTATGATTCTGTTTTTCAATGCACCACCAATCGGGAAGAGAAATACTTCCTCCTCTCTGTGGGGAACATTGCTGATGACCCATACCAGGGAGTAATAATAAGCATTTTAGGTTTACAAATACATTATTACCCTTTCCCTCACTGATAGGCATATTTCTCATTCCTTACTTCATTGAGCAGGAAGTATAGATCAGTAGTTTGGAATGGATTTGTATAAGGATCACTTTGATGCATCTTGAAGCACCACAACCCTCTGATTGTCTAATTCTGAGGCTCTGACTGAGACCCACTCATAATGCAAGGTGCTTCTTCAGCTAGGGTAATTGCTTTTTAATTAAGACTATGGTCCCTTTTGTTTTTAAGTAATTGTCTCTTCGTCTACTATGCTGATGCAGTTTTTGCTGTTTCCATATTAATTTTCTCAAACTAGGTGCAAATAAGGTACAAAAAATATTGAAATATATAATGAATGGTCAACAAGAATATACATCTAATTTTAATTTAAGCTCTGTTATAAAATTTTGCTGCATTAGGAGAAAATAAGTTCTCATAATTTGTATTTCATTGTGCATTGTGATTATATTAGCATAAATAGCCAACAGCGTGGGTTGGAAAAGCAAAATTGTAAGGCATTATGTCCTACAGCATATTGTTTTCTAAATTAAATTTTAATTTCTCATAAAGTAATTTTTTAATCCACATAGCACATTGGTTAGATGGTAATTAGAGAGATAACACTGAGACAACACTCAATAAAAAATTGTGAATTAAGAAAGAAAAAATAAATAGGTCAATAAATGTTTTTATGGTCTACATTTGACCATGACTCTGTGCGTCTTTAAAAAAAAATGCATTTTTTACTTGGGAATCAATCTAACAAAAGAGGTGAAAGATCTCTACAATGAGAACTACAGAACACTAAAAAAAGAAATTAAAGAAAGTCTGAGAAGATGGAAAGATCTCCCATGGTCTTGGATAGACAGAATTAATATAGTCAAAATGGCCATACTACCAAAAGCGCTATACAAATTCAATGCAATTCCAATTAAAATCCCAGTGATGGACCTCACAGAATTAGAGCAAGCAATCATGAAATTCATTTGGAGGAATAAGAGACCCAGAATAGCTAAAGTAATTCTTAGCAAGAAGAGTGAAGCAGGAGGTATCACAATACCAGACCTTCAAATATACTACAGAGCAATAGTAACAAAAACAGCATGGTATTGGCACCAAAATAGACAGGTAGATTAATGGTACAGAATAGAGGACACAGAGACAAATCCACATAAATACAGGTATCTTGTACTTGACAAAGGCACCAAAAACATACAATGGAAAAAAGATAGCCTCTTCAACAAATGGTGCTGGGAAAACTGGAAATCCATATGCAGCAAAACGAAACTAAACCCATATCTCTCACCCTGTACAAAACTCAACTCAAAATGGATCAAGGACCTAGGAATTAGACCAGAGACCCTGCACCTAATAGAAGAGAAAATAGGTCCAAATCTTCATCATGTTGGCCTAGGACCAGATTTCCTTAACATGACTCCCAAAGCACAAGAAATAAAAGCACAAATCAATGATTGGGATAGAGTCAAACTAAAAAGCTTTTTCTCAGCAAAGGAAACAATCAGCAATGTGAAGAGAGAGCCTTCAGAGTGGGAGAAAATCTTTGCCACTCACACTTCAGATAGAGCACTAATCTCCAGAATCTACCAAGTACTCAAAAATCTTTACACCAAGTACACTAATAACCCAATCAATAAATGGGCCAAGGAAATGAACAGACACTTTACAGAGGAAGATCTTCAAGCAATTAACAGATTTATGAAAAAATGTTCAACATCCCTCGTTATAAGAGAAATGCAAATCAAAACCACCTTAAGATTTCATCTTACCCCAATTAGAATGTCTTTTATTAAGATTACAGGCAACAACAGGTGTTGGCGAGGATGGGGGGAAAAGGGTACACTCATACATTGCTGGTGGGAGTGCAAGTTAGTGCAGCCACTCTGGAAAGCAGTGTGGAGATTCCTTAGAAAATTGGAATGGATCCACCATTTGACCCAGCTATCCCACTCCTTGGTCTATACCCAAAGGATTTAAAATCAGATTACTACAGTGATGCAGCCACATCAATGTTCATAGCTGCCCAATTCACAATAGCTAGGTTGTGGAACCAACCTAGATGCCCTTCAATAGATGAATGGCTAAAGAAACTGTAGTATATATACACAATGGAATATTACTCAGACATAAAGAAGAATAAAATTATGGCATTTGCAGGTAAATAGATGATGTTGGAGACTGTTATGCTAAGTGAGATTAGCCAATCCCCAAAATCCAAAGGTCGAATAGTATCTCTGATAAGTGAATGATGATGCATAATGTGGGGCAGAAGGGTGGCAAGAATGGAGGAAGGATAGATAGCATAGAGGAAAGGGAGGGGTGGGGACAGGGTGGGGGGTAATAATAACAGAATATGTGACAGACATCATTGCCCTGTGTACATGTATGAATGCACAGATGGTGTGACTCTACTTTGTGTACAACCAGAGAAACTATAGCTGTACTCCATTTGTGTTCAATGAATCAAAATTAAATAAATTTTAAAAATGATGTATTTTTGTAAGGATGTCACTACAATTCTGTGTCTATGAAAAGGAATTTTTTTTGAGGTCCCCAATCAATTTTGCTTTTTCTCATCAAAATTATTTTTAATAGCCTCTTTTTATTTTTTTACTAAAGCAAGTAGATAAACACTCTGAGGAAGTTAGGAGTATGCACATTAATAATAATAATCATTATTTTAAAAATTGAAATTGGATATAAGCAACTTTGATTTACTTTTAAACAGGGACAAACATTCTGCACCTGTGATGGATATTGAGGGGCTTCATAAGTTAATACTTTTATGCAAATAGCAATGTGGTTCATAAGAAAACACTTGGGTGTACAGAAAGCAAACAGCAGACTTGGATAAAATACGCATTTAATAAGCAAAAGAAAGTGCCACTGATATAAAATGTTCAAGTAAATAAAGACACACATTTGCTTCATTTTAGCTGATCTTAGTACATTAAATCATCTTTTTTAAATTTGTTCTTTTTAGTTATACATGACCATAGAGTCAATTTTGACATATTTGTACAAACATGGAGCATACTTTATCCTAATTAAAATACGACTCTTGTGTATGTACATGTAGTGGAGATTCATTTGATGTATTTGCATATATACATAGGAAAGTTATATGAGATTCACTCCATTGACTTTCCTATTTCCATCCCTCTTCATTCCCTTGTTTGATCTACTGAACTTCCACTCTAACTCCTGCTCCCAATTGTGTGTTAGCATCCACAAATCAGAAAGAATATTTGACCTTTTATTTTTTGGGATTTGCTTATTTCATTTAGCATGATAGTCTTCGGATACATCTATTTACCAGCAAATGTCATAAAGTCCTTCTATATTTATATATATATATGTACATATATATATATATATATATACACACACACACAATCTATACACACACACACACACACACACACACATACCACAATTTCTTTATGTATTCATCTGTTGAAGGGAGCCTAGGCTGGGTCCATAGTTTAAGGATTGTGAATTGTGCTACTATAAATATCGATGTGGCTGAGTCACTGTATATGCTGATTTTACATCCTTTGGATATATACTGAGAAGTGGTATAACCAGGTCAAATGGTGGTTCAATTTCTAGTTTCTTGAGGAATTTCCATACTAATTTTCAGAGTGGTTGCACCAATTTGCAGTCTCATCAGCAATGTATTAGTGAATTATCTTTTTATTTTGAAAATTTAAAATGGTCAAATTTAGGGACCTCAATAACATTGGCTGTCATAATTGGTGAATTCAAAATTCATCACAATCAATACAGGGTCCTTACCTTTGTCTTCTGTTTTTTCCTTTTACCTATGAGGGTTTGGAAGTTTCCAACAGGTTGTACATGGGAGAGGTGTTTATACCTTTTTGTAACTTTTTGGCATCTGCTATTAAATGGCTAGGCTGGCTCAGGTGAGTAGCAGTGAGGGGGACCTTTGGTGCTGCCTCTGGCCTTCTGATTCACAATGTTTCCCATTCTCAAGTCAGACTCCCTCTCAGAAGCCCTGATAATATTTTTCATTCTTTAATCAATTATTTCCTCAAAAGATGAGTTCCTGATTTTTTAATTCTTTATGCTATATACATCATTTGGGAAACCCAGAATACCTGGAAGGCTACAGAATATGACTGTTTGTACATGAGTCATAAAGAAATTGTGGTTAGTTCAAGATAGTAAACAAAAGGTATTATTTTATAACCATAAATTAATTATATATCATGGAGTATTAAGGAAACACAAAACTCTAAGCTAGAATATTTGAAATCTTATACTGTCCTCTACCTGATGTCATTTTTTTTGTTCTAGATTATTTGTTTCTTGAAAATTAAATCACTGTATTATAACCTTTTATCATCAATGTCTCATGTCATATACATTTTGTTTAAAATTATGTTTGCTGGATGGACTATACATATTTATTATATATTATAGTATATCTATATGTGCATATGTCTGCTATTTGAGGACAATTCATGAACATA
This sequence comes from Glaucomys volans, assembly GCA_020662805.1. NCBI lineage: Eukaryota > Metazoa > Chordata > Mammalia > Rodentia > Sciuridae > Glaucomys > Glaucomys volans. The sequence goes on from JAJEJO010000289.1 coordinate 627,181, forward strand.
GTAGCCTATGTGCAGGAACATGGCCTTTATCAGGGCCCTAGGATGCTATTTGGCACCTTAATCTCAGATTTCTTTCCTCTAGAACACTGAGAAATGTTTCTGTTGTGTATATGGTACTTTGTTATAGATCCCCAAACTATCTACATATTTATGAATCTTTTGTCTATCCACTCACCTACCTATCTACCTATTATCTCTATATCATCATCATCATCATCATCATCATCATCATCATCATCATCATCTTTCTTCTATGTATATCTGTATACCTTTGCAATACAGCGTGTGATTTTGATTGCTCTTTTTCTCCAGGATCTTGCTCTTCCAGACTTCCAGCTTTCCCATCTAAAGTTAACGATCAGTTCATCAGTGTCTACAAAATTACTCAATGAGATTTTTATTGGAATTCAGTTTAATTTATGGAACAAAGTGGAAAGAATTACCATTTAATGTTAATTGTTTTTAATCCCTGAATATTCAATATCCTCATTTATCTAGATCTATAATTTCTTTCATCAGAATTTTTTTTTTTTTTTGGTGGTGCTGGGGATTGAACCCAGGGCCTTGTGCTTATGAAGCAAGCACTCTACCAACTGAGCTATATCCCCAGCCCGGAATTTTAACATCCTCTGCCTACGGACTTTGTATAATTATTACTAGATTTGTATATGTGTGTGTGTATATTTAATTTTGCCTATTATTCTAAATCATCTGTGTGTGGGTGTTTGGTACTGGGGATTGAACACAGGTCCTTACCCATGTTAAGCAATCACTCCACCACTGAGCTGCCTTCCCAATCCTTAATTATCCTTTGAATTCAGACTTCAGTTGTTTATTACCGGCATATAGAAAAAAAATTACTTTTGAATATTAACTTTGTATGCTGTGTCTGTGCTATATTTTTGTTTTAATTCTCCGAGATTTTGATCATTCTTTGAGATGCTCTACGTAGCAATCATTTCAAATGTGAATGAAATCAGTTTTATTTCTTGCTTCTCTAGCCACAAACATTAATTTCCTTCACTTATCTTTATACACTAGCAAGGACTTACAGTAAAATATTTCATATGAGTGGGAAAAACCATATCTTTGCATAATTCATGATCTTAGGAGGAAAACTCTTTTTTTTCACCATTATGTTACATGTTTGCTCTAAGTGTGGCTGTAGGATTTTTGTAGATGCTATTTGTCAAATTCAGAAACTTCCTGCTGTTGATTTGGTGGATTACATCTATTGGTTTTTGAATATGCATTGAACTCTACATATTTAAATAAGTTCCTCTAATTAAATAAGTTCCTTAGCAGTGGTGTAGATACAAAAACCAATAAGTTCTTCATTTTATATCTAAATTAGATGGTATTATTTTTTATTATTAATTTTTACAAAGTCTGATGTCTTTAATCAGTTTTAGCATTTAGTAATTCTGGCCTCAAGGAATGAACTGGGGATTGTTCATTTATTTGAAATCAGTCAATCTTTCTTTCTCTTTCTCTTTCCTTCCTTCCTTCCTTCCTTCCTTCCTTCCTTCCTTCCTTCCTTCCTTCCTTCCTTCTTCTTCCCTCCTTCCTTCCCTCCTTCCTTTCTTCTTCTTTTGGAAATGCTGGGATTCAACATAGAGCCCCTGCATGTTAGGTAAGTGATTCACCACTGAGCTACACCCCCAGCACTTCTTCAAATTTTTAAATGAGCTTCTGGAGATTTAGTATTATTTCTCACTTAAATTCTTGGTAGAATTTACTAATAGAAATGCCATCTGGACTTCATATTCTCTTTTGGAGAAGGTTATGGATTATTAATTTTCTTAATGTAGGATTATTCAGATTGTTTCTGTGTAATTTTGGGTTGTTTCTGTGTTTTAAGAAAGTTATCCTTAACTTCATCTATGTTATCAAGTTTGTGGACATGGAGGTTTTTATATTATATATTAGTATAGTATTTCATTATTACACATTAAAAATCCATGAGATCAGAAGTGTTGTGAAGTCTGTCTTCAGGCTAAAATCCTCTGTGTGATCCATAAAAACAGACATAGACAATTACAAAGGCTTTCCTTGGCCATCTAATGGGGGCACTGTCATCTTCCCATCATTCTTGGTGCAGAGATGTTATAGTTTTTTAGAGGAAATTATATAGTCAAGGATCCAGTCCCCTCAACCATTTCAAACCTTCTTCCATACACTGAATTTCTTCAAACACATATTTTGCATCACTATTCCAGAAACCAACTTTGAAAACTTCCACATTAGGGCCTGGGCTAAAGCGTTTTCCAGTCACTTCCACCAATACCTCTTTTGAGGGTTGACTTCTTATGTTTGGCTGAATAAGAGTAAAGGGAGCTATGAAAAGAGAAAAGGCATATATACAAGTACATACATACATGCAATCTGATCACAAGGATAAAAACATTTGGAGAAAATAGTAAAATTTTATTCAATAGCCTCATGATTTTCAAGAAACTTTCCTCCATAAATCAAAAGCACAGTGCTATTTATTTACATGCAGAGAAAATTTTTAAGAAAAAGGAAGCAATCATAGACATAAAAAGTAAGGTACTAAAATAATCAGAAGTTAATTTTCACTTTCTTGCTCATGTTCTTAAAACATTACTAAGGAAGTACTAAGAAACAGACTCGAAGAAATAGTATACTTCATGATATTAAAATGTTATCTTCTTTATATGTAGAACTACAATTTTATGTTGTGGTACTAAAACTGCCTAAATCTTCTTCTTTCTTTCTTTCTTCTTTCTTTTTTTTTCTTTAGTTAACTTGAAATTAGAATACAATTCTTATTTTTTATGATATGTGATTTATTGATGCAGTGAAACTTGGTTTAGTAGGAATGGGGCCTTAAACATGTCAAATTATAATCAGGGTTTATATGGAGAATTGAAACACTGTGAGGTTCTTCAGTTACAATGAATTTTCAATTTATCTCCTGCCTCAAATTTATCATTCCCATGAAGATCCTTAAATTTCGAAGACTTTGTAAATGAATAAATTGAGTAATAAGGAGATAATATGACATTGCATATTTTATAGCATTGGCCTTTGCATACGAAAATTGCCAGAACTATAAGCAATGCCAGGGTTGACTTTTATTATATCAGGAATTAATAATATAAAGTAGAAATAATTTTGATAACTAAGAATTATGAGTATTTCTGAAATAATAGGCAGTGTGCTTAGCTCTTTATATATAACATACCTATAGGAAGGCATTATGATTTCCATTTTATGTGTGAAGACAATCACAGAGAGGAAAAATGACATGTACAAAGTGAGAGAACCAGGATTAAAGATTGAGTGTGTATAAATTTGAATACATTCCTTGAACTAGGCTCTTAGTAAGGCAAATTTCCACCATGTTGTATAAGAATAGATATTGTATTTTGCTACTGCTGTTGTCATATCTTTAGATTGTCAATTTTTATACATTTGTATTTAATTTATGTGAGTTACTTAAATAAAAGCTCTCAATATTTCATTAACTTTTATCCTGAACAACTGCTTCAGTGGTTTTTCACAATCTCAATTAAGAGCTTTCAAAAAGTTTAGTAATTATCCAAAAATCATGGAATTAAGCAATAAAAAATTTAAATACAGTTAAATTATATTTACTACTCTATGTAATCCATAATGCAGAAAACATATAAAAGACAAATATTTTCTTAAAAATTTATAAGGAAATTAATGCAAATCATATTTCTTATTGAAACTTTAATATTTAAACACTAATATTTGATGAGCCCTATTATTTTGAGACTAAGAATATGACATGGTAGCAATACAAAATGCTTTTCCTTAAATATGGAAATTAAATTAGAAACAATGAAAAATTATGCTTGCCTATTTGTTTCTTTTTGCATTTGATATATTTGTTCTCATTTGCTGCTGGATATGTTTCATAAACTTATTTGATAGAATAAATTCCACATTGAATCTGGTAAATGAAAATAAAATTAAAATTTCACAGAACCATGTGAAAATTCAATTTAATATAATTTTATTATTCTTAAATGAATGTGATTTTTCTTAAGTAACTGCTTTAATAAATCAAAATTCGATTTTCCCAGAAATATGTTTTTAATTTCCCTAGGTAGCATATTTAATTTTCATATTTTCTTACAAGTTTAATTTACATCTAAGACATTGCCTATAGATAATATGACCAGAAGAGTAAGTGCTTCCTTTTTGGATCTGGAATTCAATTTCTGTTTTTAATGCTTAAATTAAACTTCTTTTGAGTTATATTACATAGCATATCTTTTTTACATATGTGTGTATATATATATATATACACATATACATTTATATGGGTACATATATGATATATGTGACATATATTCACACATACATATATGAATATACAGAAGATGAAACAAATAGTACTTCATGGAGTTGTTTTGAATGCTAGATGAGTTAATATTTTCAGAATTTAAAACATGCATGGAAAATAATATGCACTTGAAAATATTAACTATTATCATTAGCCTTTATCATTTATTTAGCTCTGTAAATTCAAAGTAGATGTTCAAATATTTTATTACATCTATAATCAAGTACCATGGTACTGATAGTATAAAATTAAGTGTGGCTTAATCATTTTAAGTTACTAGCATTATGTTCTTTGATATTAACAAATACATGTAAGAATTTGGATCAACTGGTTTAAAGAAGTTCATCTTCACTTTCAAGTTTCGATCACATATACATAATTGGAATTAATTATTGGAGAAAACATTCAAATATGAAAGACGAAACTGCAACTATTGACATACAAAAATGAGGGAGATCATTGAGACCTAAGGACTTTCTATGAGAAAATTATTACTAAGAACTTCATATTTTGCTTTCTCTAAATTATTAAAGAAATGTTTCTTGTTATTACAAACCCATGTAATTTTGATAAATATTTAGAATCAATTCATTACTTGTATTTTAATTTTATATGCAGAATTCATGATGTCAACATGTCCTTAAAAAAATAACAAGTGGATTCAATGCAACTGTCATTCAGTTTATTTTGACTTATATTGATTGAACTCAGTCTTTCCTACCAAATTTATTAACAAATGGAACCAAACCAACTATTCTTATGAAGGCACTGTGTGCAGTGTAGATTAATTTCTAGGAATAGCAAAACTACTAATCATCTTATTCCACCATGTAAAAAAATGTAATAGAAATAATTTGTTCCTATTTAAACATTTAGTTTTACTTCTTATGATTGAAAAAGAGAATGCCAAAACAATGAATCTAAAATTTATGCTAAGTGAACTTGAACAGATATGCCACTAAATCCAGGTTATAACTCAAATAAAGCAAACAATTTTTATAGATGCAAATTCTGTTTTAGACCTACCTGTTTATTTTTATTGGCTGGAATATGTTATTATACTTAATATTTTCCCTTTATTATGTTCTGCTCGTGTTTGTTGGATAGAAATACTTTCATAAAATATGACTTTGAATTAATAAAGTATTTTAAAACATCCTCTGTCACATGAATAAATGTAAATAATAAAAGTTACTAGAATGGAAAGCTTGTTAAAGATCATCTCATTTTAAGTGTTATTAACATGGCAATGAAGATATAAAAGTGCTCAAAATCAACCTAGGCAAAGTCATTATTCTTTAAATACAAGGTTTTCTACCAATATTTATGACCATAATAAGCACATTGTTTTCAGAGTAATGGATTTTATATGTTAGAAAAATCATTTGGAGATATTTAAATGTTGCTGTAAAAGTATTTAGCTTTTAAGGTGGACATTTAATAGGACATAAAGGTTCATGAGAAGAGGCAGCCAAACAAAACATATAATGAAGTACACACACACACACACACACACACACACACACACAATCTGTAGAAGTTTTCTTGCATGACAGTAGAGTTAAAGTTCGTTAAATCACCCACTTTGGTAACAAACACTACATTTCCATTGTACCATGAATCTATGTTTCATGAATTACATATATACAAATATAGACAGCTGCTTCCTTAACTAGCCAAATAAATATATTAACATGGTAAGATACTACACAGTTGCAAGTAAGAAAATGAATGAATATAATAGACATACATTTTGCTTTCCTTTAGCATTCTTTAAAAAAAAAAGATAGTGGAAGATCATAATACATATCAAATGGGGAAAAGCAAAATACTTTGATGCCAGAATAAAGCAGTAGAAAAGATTATGGGTAAAACTTGGAAAATGCACTATAAATACTTACATAAAATAAAGGTAGTTAGACAGCTTTTACAAAGAACACATTTAAGTAAACATATGTAGGAGATTTCCAAATACATATAAGATATGTCATAAGGAGCATCTAACAATCTGGAACATTCTTCCAGATTTCTTATTGAATTTCAGGGATCTCAAATAAAAATGGAAAACATCTGAGCCAAGTCAAGTTTTAACCTCAATTTCTGTCTCTGTCTCTCCATCTATGGCTCTACACCTGGATAGATAAAGATTCATATGCATGCACACATATATACACAAACACATGATATACAGGATTGGTTATGATTTTTTTCTGGAGAAAAGAGCCTGTATAAAGATAGTGAAATAAATAATATTTTGGCTATTTTACCTTAAAATTTACATAGAGTTTGAATTAATATTATCACACATATTGAACTTATGCCAGATAATAGAAATTTAATTTAAAATTTTTATGATGTTTGAACTAGTTATATTTTGCTGCTTAAAAGTATCCCAAATTCTAGTGACTTAAGACAAAAATATTGATTATATTTTAGCACATCAGCGTTCTGCCCAAGGATTAGGTTGATCTTCTCTCCAGGATCTCTCACAGGCTGCAATAAGATGTCCACCAAAACTGGGAACTCATTTGAACTTTTAACTGAAAAATGAACTTCTTCTAAACTCACTTGTATCATTGAATCCTGCATTCAATGAATTGGGTGTTGTTGGACAGCTGGACTTAGTTCCTCACTGGCTCTTGACCACTGACTGCTCTTGGTTCCTTGCCATGAGACATTCTTTATGGTACAACTCACAATGTGGCAAATAGAGGTTATATTTTGTTACTTTTTTGTGTAAAGGATATGTAGGGCATGATTTACAAATGACTATGACACAATATCCTATGATAATTCTGTACAGCCAACTGCTTTTTTGAACCAGACTTTTATTGTTTTTGTTGACCTCTCATTTCTGCACCAAAGTTATTGGTGCAGAATATCATATAACCATGATATGACAAAATCAGACTACAGATTAAGTGCTTAATCACTACTGGATTCACCAAAGAAGTCTTTTATATGATCAATGGGTAAAAGCTCTTTTGACTTGAATGTAAGTTGTTAATTTCACTTACTTGGTAAGGAAAAATGAGAGTGAAACAACAAATGGATTTTGGAAATCATTCATTTTTTAATGATATGGAAATATTTGCTTGTTGTTGTTGTTGAATCAATCATATTAAATTACACTAAAAATATTTTATCATGTGTATGGAGGATGTATGACCAAAGACATGGCAGCTTTTCAAATTTAATCTGTATTTTTATTAGTATTTTTTCATGACTTTCCTAAGTCTAGGCTATCATCAAAATAATGAATGGAGTCTTGATTTCTAGTTTTTCAAATTCTATTCTAAAAATAATCCAATCATGGTAAAAGTAATCCTAATTTCAGTCAACCAATATATTCTCAATGTACACCAGAGAAGAAATGCTTAACATTGCATCATTGTTCAGCATTTTTTCATCTAGAAAAAAATAAAAAATAATAATTTTTTGAATGCAGATAATAACAAAATGGACTTGATAAATCAGTGCTTTGAGAATTTATCACCTTTTATTTAATAATGTGTATTTTCATAAGATTTGATATTTAATATTGGTTAAATTTAAAAACAGGCAATGTATGAGTGTACCCTTTTCCCCACATCCTCTCCAACACCTGCTGTTGCCTCTATTCTTAATAAAAGACATTCTAATTGGGGTAATATGAAATCTTAAGGTGGTTTTGATTTGCATTTCTCTTATAACTAGGGATGTTGAACATTTTTCATAAATCTATTGATTGCTTGTAGGTCTTTGCAAGTTGGTGCAGCCATTTTGGAAAGCGGTGTGGAGATTCCTTAGAAAACTTGGAATGGATCCACCATTTGACCCAGCTATCCCACTCCTTTTCCTATACCCAAACGACTTAAAATCAGCATACTACAGTGATGCAGCCACATCAATGTTCATAGCTGCTCAATTCACAATAGCTAGATTGTGGAACCAACCTACAGGCCCTTCAATAAATGAATGAATAAAGAAACTGTGGAATATATATACAATGGAATATTAGAAGAATTTATTCAGAAGAATAAAATTATGGCATTTGCAGGTAAATGGATGATGTTGGAGACTGTCATGCTAAGTGAGATTAGCCAATCCCAAAAATCCAAAGACTGAATGATCTCTCTGATAAGTGAATGATGATACATAATGTGGGGTGGAAGGGAGGCAAGAATGGAGGAAGGATAGATAGCATAGAGGGAAGGGAGGGTGGGGTCGGGGTGGGGAGGTAAGAATAATTACAGAATGAGACTGCCATCATTGCCCTGTGTACATGTATGAATGCACAGATGGTGTGACTATATGTACAACCAGAGAAACAATATCTGTACTCCATTTGTGTACAATGAATCAAAATTAAATAAATTTAAAAAAAAAGGCTCATAAAATCTCTGAAAATCCAATGATCCACTTTCATGGTGTAGTATAAACCAGCTCCAGTGAATCATGGATCATTTACATCATTTTAAAATATGAGTTCCAAAAAGGCTGCTTTGCTTTTTGCTTATAAAATTTCTTATTAAATAAATAGCAAATTAACAGTCAGTGAATTTGTGATAAATAGGAATTTACAGTTGTATTTTTATGTACTTACTTTCTTTCAACAGAATGGAGGAAATAAATGTTTGCTACAACTATTCACAGGAAAGTGTCATGAAAAGTGAAAAAGATAGAAGTTAAGGATGTTCACTCATTCTGCCTATCCTCAAATGATCCCCCATTTTCCTCATTTGCAAAATGAAGAGAGATAATATTCACTTCATTGGGTTGTTGACAAAATGAAATGTTATTTTATTAAAGTAATCATAGTGAAATTGCAGATCTGGAAACAAGAAAGTGGGCAATACCTGAAGTACTATAATGCAATAGGAATTTGAGAGAATCCTGGAGTTATATGGAATGATCTGTTTTATAAGATTTGACCCTTCTCCCCCTCCATATGTACACATCCAGGACAGGGTCATATGATGGAGTTTGCAGATAGGATATTCCATTTGAAGAACAGATTGTGGAGTCGATGCTCAGAGTAGATCCTGATACACATAGCAGTTTAAAACACTTGGGAGAAACACTTTCTTCAATGTAGTGAAACAGGTTCAACAAATATTCATGGAATTTAATATTCCTTCCCTAAAGCAAAATAATTCAACCATGATAAAATAAGCAATCAGTTACTACATTGCAATGGCAATATATATCTGTATCTTGAAATATTTCCTGTGTAATTCAAAATATACAGCTGCAGTAAATCAGCTCTAATTCCAAATCTATTTGAAGTAAACTTCAACTTGTCACTGCTAAAATGTTCTGTAAGCATCAAATTAAAAATTAACTATAAAATTTACATGCCATAATTTTCCATGTAGTTGAGTAAAATTTATTATCTTAAATACTTTTTTGTTCAAGAAAGACTGAAGTACTTTCAACAAAGCTGTACTTTAGAACCTGAGTTACCACTATCTGTAAAGTTTAGGGCTCTTGAGAGAATTTTTTTTTTTAATTTTAAGGGATTTTATTCTATTAAATATCTCAAAATTATTTATTACTATTATTATTTAGTTTATACATAAGGCAAAAATCACAGTCAATAAGCAAATGCTATACTATCAGTCAATAAGCAAATGCTATACTATACATAGCATTAAGCTCTTACTTATAAAGTTGTGCAGTTGGTCATACAAAGTCAATGACATTGAAGACTGAGACCAATGAACATGTTCAAATGAAAAAAATTTAAAAGTCATAAGAATAAAAAAATGAAGAAAATGAAAATAAAAATGTGCACTCAATTTTAGGAAAGCAACAAATACATGTACTCTCGGGCAACAATATTTATCATACAATTGAGGCAGCATATTATGTCACAAGTAGAAAAAAAATCTATGCAAGCACAATTCAAGATGAATGTGCACCTATGATGCAAATCCATTGTGAGCAAATTACTGACAGTTCAGTAGAGGCATGAACTACACCCTGTCCACCAATTTCAGAAGACAGTGGAGAGTAACTTAGGTCTCAACTCTCTTAACTCTCTAGTTTGGACAAGTGCTTAACTGTATTTCTTTATCTATAAGAGACAATGACAGCATTTCATTTAAGAAGTTATTATGAAGCTTAAATAAATTAGGAAAAATAAAATAATGTAGAAAAATGCCTAATACTAGTGACATAAGCTAAAAAATTTTAATCAGGTTAATTGCTGGTACCTAAGACAATCTAATTAGTCACTTATTTTGTATCACTTTATCTAAAATCAAAATATAAAGTCATTTGACTTCAAAATATAATCCCATCTATATTCCAACATTAGTATTCACTCTGAATACTTTGTAAAATAAGACTTTGTAAAATAAGTCTTTGTAAAATAAGACTTTAAAAAATAAAAATAGAAATCCTATAGGTTTTATATAATCAATACCTCACCTCTAAAAAATATAAATGAGCATAAACAAACAAAATAACCAAGATCAGTTTTATTCATGTGAGAATAATCCACAAAATAAAGCACTCATGGGTTGCAGAAAAAAATATTTTTAAATATAAAATAAATTCTACAGATAATCAAGAAATAGGAATGAGAAAATTTTGCCCTGTAAGTATATTAGCCATGATGAATGTATAGAATTCAGAAAAAAATTGAACTACTACAATCTTCTCCAGGGCAATAATAATCATTTATAAAGTCAAAGAAAAATAATAAACCAAGATAATATTTATATCACCTACCATTAGTGACAATCCTTATGTTATCTTGAGTATCTAGAGTGAGATTCAAATAAACAGAAATATTAATAATCTTATTTGCAAGTGATACAAATCTATTTTGTGGCAAATGATATAAACATGGTTTTTCAGTATGTGAAAAGGTTACTCATCTCCATAATAAATTAAAATACAAATTAAACTATTCAGTTGTTTTTTAGCTATCAGCATCATAAATCAAAAACTTGATTGCATGCTCTGCAGCAAGGCTGTAGATAAAAATAACTAATGTGTTGTTGGTAGAAATTACTTTTGCAAATCTACCAAAAATAAGTATACTTTGCACTAGTAATTTCACTTATGGGAATTTATCTTCCAGGGATAGATTCTTATAATTATTATGCTCTGTTACGGGAAATCATCAACTGTGGACACGATGTATTCATGAGATACTCAGTAATTCATTGAACATTGTTTGAATTGCAAAAGCATGGAATCTGCCTAAATCCCTCAGCAGTGGACAGGTTAAATGAGGGTTGATATATTCACATGATGACATATAAAACAGCTGAAAAATGAATGGGACAGTACCTTGGGTACTGAAATGGAAAGATGTCTATCTCTCCTATTATCCCAAAAAGATGTAAAAATTAACAGAATATCATGCTATTTTTGAATAATAGTGTTTTCTAAGGAGTGGGAGATAAAAATACATGTATAATGCATACATGCATACATACATATATATATTATATTCACCTGTAAATGTGTAAACTCAAGAAATAAAGATACAAATAAAAGTGAATACAGTGGTTACCTATATGAGAGAAATATGGTAAGAGAATCAAGTACCTGGTTGCCAGAGAGGTTGTTTACAGTACGATTCATATATATATGAATATATATATGTCATATATCACATTCATATACACACATATACGTACTATTTTATGAAGCTCTCCATTGCTTTTAAATTTAAATTTTCAGGTTTCTATTTATTGACTGATTGATTGATTGGTACTAGGGATGGACCCCAGGGTGTTCTAACACTGAGCTACATCCCCAGCATTTTTTATTTTATTTTTGAGATTGGGTCTTGTTAAGATGACCCAGCTTCCTTAAAACTTGTAATCCTTCTGACTCAGCTACCCAAATCACTGGGATTACAGGCATGTCACCATTATTCACCTTGAAACTAAAAATTAAGCAAGTACATCTTAGAAGATTAAATATGCATGAATATTCAATAAAATGCTCATAAAGTGAGTGAGGCAATAATGGAAGCATTGACTCTTTCTTTATTTAATCCCTTCTAGAATTTTCAGTACAGGGAAAGTATCAGGTATTTCCTTCCTGGTAAGAACAACATAAATTCTCCTTTATATAAATGGTTCAAAGGTTTACTTTTGATGTTTATGGCATTATGATTCCAATTTAAGCAATTAGCTCTTGCTCTCATAACATTAACACACTTCATACCATTTTATTACAAAACATTTAAAATACATGTCAAGTTACAGCATAGCATGACAATATAGATATACTGGCAATATTTACCACCCCCTTATTTCCTGAACACTACTTTTTCCTAAATGGCAAATCACCAAGATAAAAATTAATTTACTTTTTTAATTTTTTAATTTAATGCAATAACTTTAATTTCTTCTATGAGTATATTCTGTTGATGGTTCAAATTATTTGTGCCTTAAAACGTTGTTGCTTGAAGTTGAACAAGGACCTAGGCATTAGGCCGGAGACCCTGCACACATAGTAGGCCCAAATGTCCATCATGGCGACTTATAAACTGAATTTCTCAACAAGACTCCCAAAGTGAAAGAAGTAAAATCAAGAATCAATAAATGGGATGGTATAAAACTAAAAAGCTTCTTCACAAGAAAGAAAATAAGAAAGTGAAGAGAAAGCCTACAGGATGGGAGAAAATCTTTGCCACTTACATCTCAGATAGCACATTAATCTCCAGTACAACTTAAGAACTCAAAAAACATAACGCCAAAATAACAAAAACAACAAAATCAATAATTGGGTGAAATGACTGAACAGACACTTCACAGAAAAATAAATATGATCAGACAACAAACATATGAAAAAGCGTCTGTCCAGTTCCTTGACCCATTTATTGATTGAATTCTTTGTATTTTTGGTGTAAAGCTTTGTAAATTCTTTATAAATTTTGGAGATTAGTGCTCTATCTAATGTGCGTGTGGAAAAGATTTCTTCCCAATCTGTAGGCTCTCTTTTCACATTATTGATAGTTTCCTTTGCTGAGAAAAAGCTTTTTAGTTTGAATTCATCCCATTTATTGATTCTTGCTTTGATTTCTTGTGCTTTGGGAGTCTTGTTAAGGAAGTCTGATCCTAAGCCACCATGATGAAGATTTGGGCCTACTTTGTCTTCTATTTTGGTGGCAGGTCTCTGGTCTAATTCCTAAGTCCTTGATTCATATTGAGTTGAGTTTTGTGCAGAGTGAAAGAGGTTTAATTTCATTTTGCTGCATATGGCTCTCCAGTTTTCCCAGCACCATTTGTTGAACAGGCTATCTTTTCTCCCTTGTATGTTTCTGGCTCCTTTGTCTAGTATGAGGTAACTGTATTTTTGTGGGTTTGTCTCTGTATCTTCTATTCTGTACCATTCGTCTGCCTGTCTATTTTGGTGCCAATACCATGCTGTTTTTGTTACTATTGCTCTGTAGTATATAGTTGAAGTTCTGGTATTGCGATACCTCCTGCTTCACTCTTTCTGCTCGGGAGTGTTTTGACTCTTCAAGTTCTCTTGTTTTCCAGATGAACTTCATGATTGCTTTCTCTATTTCTATGAGGAATGTTGTTGGAATTTGAATTGGAATTGCATTGAGTCTGTATAGCACCTTTGGTTGAATGGCCATTTTGATTATATCAATTCTGCCTATCCAGGAACATGGGGGATCTTTCCATTTCAAAGGTTTCCTTCAATTTCTTTCTTTAGTGTTCTATACTTTTCATTTTAGAGGTCTTTCACCTCTTTTGTTGGATTGATACCCACATACATATTTTATTTTATTTTTGTGAGGCTATTGTGAATGGAGTAGTTTTCCTAATTTCTCTGTCAGAGAACTGGACAGACACTTTACAGAAAAAGATATACAGGAGATTAATAAACATTATTAATAAATACATGAAAAAGTGTTCAACATCTATAGTAATTAGAGAAATGAAAATTAAAACAACTCTAAGATTTCATCTTACTCCAATTAGAATGGCTATTATTAAGAACACAAACAATAATAGATGTTGGCATAGCTGTGGGGAAAAAGGCACACTTTTACATCACTGGTGTAGTTGCAAGTTGGCCCGGGCACTCCGGAAAGCAGTTTGGCGATTACTCAGAGTACTTGGAATAGACCTACCTTTTGACCCAGTTATCCCACTCCTCGGTTTATACCCAAAGGACTTAAAATCAGCATACTACGGTAATGCAGTACTGTGGTACCACCATAGATGCCCTTCAACAGTTGAATGGATAAAGAAACTGTGGTATATATACACATTGGAATATTATTCAGCCGTAAAGAAAAATTATATTATGGCATTTGTAGATAAATGGATGGAATTGAAGAATATCATGTAAGTAAAGTAAGCCAAGCCCAAAAAAACCAAAGGCCAAATGTTTTTCCTGATAAGTGGATGATGATATATAAATGGGTTATGGAGGGGGTGTGGGTGAGAAAAGAATGGAGGAACTTTAGATTACTTAGAGGGAAATGAGAGGGAGGAGGGGGAAGAGGTATGAAAGATGTTGGAATCATACAGACATCATTATCCTATGTACCTGTATGATTAAATGAATGGTGTGCCTCTACATCATGCACAAGCAGCTCAGCTATGGAACCAACCTAGGTGTTCTTCAGTGCATGAATCAATGAAGAGAATGTATTATATCTACACAATGTAGTATTGCTCAGCCATAAAGAAGAATGAAATTATGGCATTGTCCAGTAAATGTATGGTATTGGAGATTATCATACTAAGTGAAATAAGCCAATCCCCAAAAACTAAAGGCCAAATGTTATCTCTGATAGGTGGATACTAGCACACAATGGGTGCAGTGGGAGGAGGAATAGAAGTTCACTGGATTAGACAAAAGGAAATGAAGGAAGGGCGGGCCAATGGGAATAGGAAAGACAGTGGAATGGATTAGACATAACTTTGCTATGTTCATGTACGAATACATGACCAGTGTAACTCCATGTCCATCACACAACCACAAGAATTGGAAGTTATACTCCATGTATGTGTAATATGTTAAAATACATTCTACTGCCATATCTAACTAAAAAGAATGAATACAAAATTTAAAGAAACTTGCTAGTAGAGCTAAAAGACATTTATTCAGAAAGAAGAAAGAAGAAAAGATAAAAAGATACAATATTCTGTGTGATTGGGAAGGAGGGTTCTGGAAGACAAGAAAGGAAAGAAAGGAGAATACT
Source organism: Glaucomys volans (assembly GCA_020662805.1). Classification (NCBI taxonomy): domain Eukaryota; kingdom Metazoa; phylum Chordata; class Mammalia; order Rodentia; family Sciuridae; genus Glaucomys; species Glaucomys volans. The sequence continues at coordinate 642,696 of JAJEJO010000289.1, forward strand.
AAATGTCCTAAAGAAAATGCCAAATTCATCAATATTCTTATCCTTGGAAATAACACACCCACAAGTATCTATATTATGGAATGTTCTAACTAACAGAATAGTAAGTCAAAGCAGTAAAACTATATGTGAAAGAATGTCCAACTGGAAAATAAAATAGGAATACAATTCTCATAGTGAGCATTTTAAGAAATATTCTATTTTTAATTCTTCAATTATTAGAAGGATAAAATGTTTCTAGGTAAATGAATTGCTATATAAAGAAGGGAATATGTTTAAATAGCTTAATTCAATTGAAATCACAATTCAAATAAATTTTGATATAACTTGGATGACTTTCCCTATATCATATACTTAAGAGAAAAGGAGAAATTGGCAAAATAATTTTGGTTAAGTGAATTAAGTACTGGAACTCAACTAACAGATATGACATAGAATATTTAAGTCATTTAAGACAAAGTACTACAAAGATAGGCAAGACAGTGAATATTTAGAATCAAAAATATAAAGAAACCTGTTACATTAAAGTTGTATCACAAATACTTTGGAAAGTGACTAATGTAGAACTGAGAAAATCAGTATTTCATATGAAAGTAAAGATGAAATTAATGCTTTGTCTTACCTAATATATGGAAATACAATGAAGCAAGATTAACTATCAGGTGTAAAATTGAACTTGAGAAGAAATAGAACATATTTATGACTCAGGCATTGAGAGATTATTTAAAAGAACCTAAAGAGCAAATATCACTAAGTAAAATATTGATAAATTTGAATTATTTATCCCTGGTTTTTAATGTTGTATGGGAGGTTAATTGGCCTCATCCCTAATATGCTTATAATTAAGCCTAATTATGATATGCTGCTTGAGTAAGTAATTGTATGGTTTAGTGTAATAATATTTCTAGGTTTTTAAAATTCCTTTCTTTAGTTTTGAGGTTTAACTTTATTAGTGTTTTAATCTTTGTATAAATTCCTATAAAGTTCATTTTTAAAATATGCATGGATTTTTTTTTTTTTTTGAGGTGCTGGGGATTGAACCCAGGGCCATGTGCTTGTGAGGCAAACACTCTACCAACTGAGCTCTATCCCCAGCCCCTGGATATATTTTTTGCAGTGCTGTGATCAAACACAAGACTTTGCACATGCTGAGTAGATGCTCTAAAACTGAGCTACATTCCCAGGCAAAGTTCATCTAAGTTATTAGTCCTTATTTCAGTGAAAACATCAGTTTTTTTAACTGCAATAAGACTGTTTATTCTTAATTGAGCAACTTTTAATTTCCTTTCACATATGCCTCAAAATTCATGTCACACTAAAATTTTTATTTCTCCCAAACATCATTTTAAATTTCAATGTTTGATACGGGACAAAATTGTGCTCCCATTGAATTCATATTTATTTTTACTTTTAATTTAACAAAAGAGAATATATACGAAGTTGGAGTTGAAGAAAGTGCTTAGAAATGGTTTAGGAATGGTTAGAATGAGAGTTCTATGTGCTGAGAGGCAGAGAACTTAAATGAATACCAAACATACCAAGGGAAACCCCATTCCTACGCTTATCTGCAATTTAATGTTTTTAACAGGTTGGTCTATCTCTCTAAGCCCCAAATCACGAAGCAAGAGGTAGTTCTACTGAATGTGCATCTTTATTTATTTTTTAGCTTCTCATCTCTGTGTTTAGGGAGGATAATCTTATGATTATAAAATTTAATTCATTAATATTACTGTATGCATCTTTATAGGGTGATGTTTTTCTATAGTAATATTATATACAACTTAAAAATTAAAATTCTTTATTATTACAAAATATCTAGCCAAATTGAATCAAATGATTTTATATTTTTCTGATTTTTGGTTTGAAGCAAAATCTCATAACAATTAATTAACTCTATACAATCTGTTGATAGGTACTAGCATCTTTTCTTATCTCTATATTGGCCTCTCTCATCTTGTAGTGTCTACATTTTTCCTTTTCCTTGAAATGTATTTTACTGAAAATATCCACTTGTTTCTCAAGGAAAAATTTGTTCAAAATATTCAACTAATTATCTAGGACTAAGCAAGAGAAATAAAGAACACATAAGTTCTGGTTTATTTTGTGTCCACTTGATTGGTCTAAAGGATGTCTTGCCTAGATACCTGCAAAACATTATTTCCATGGGTTCTGTGAAGGTGTTTTATAAAGAGGCTCATTTCAACCAGTACACTTAGTAAAGAAAATCCAACCTCATCAATGCAGATGGGCATCATTCCGTTTATTGAAGGTATAAAGAGAATGAAATTTTCTCTGAGTGTAAATATTCATCTCCTGGCCTCAGAAACCATACTCTGTGTGTGTGTGCGTGTGTGTATACACACACCTGCCAAAGACTCATGCCTGGGCTGTTAATTCAGAAACCAGACGAGAAGCAATGGGGGATGAAGAAAGGGCAAACGGACATGCATAGAGAGTAAAAGGTGGGGCCAGGTGGTTCAGACAACCTCTGATGGAGTTTGACTGACTCAGAGCTAGTTCAGCACATATTTTATATAAGTTTCATCAAAAGGTTATTTGTGGGAATGTTTCAGCAAAGCAGGCAATCTGAAGCTGAAGCATTGGTTAGATAGTGAGGTCTTCTTGTTTTGCTCAGAATTCTCTATTCCTGGGAGTTAATGTCTGAACTCAAGACCTCAACTTATAACCCCTGCATGCCTTTGAATGTAGCCTTCCCTGGTATACCTCAGCAGAGTACTTGGGCAATCTTGATCCGAACAGCCAACTCCAGGTGTAACCGTGAGAGAGTCAGAAACCATGATTTAAATCACCACTGTCTACTCATGCCCATACATATACATACATATATATACATATATATACACACACGGATTAAAACTATATATGTGTGTATGGATGTGTATATGTGTACATATATGTTAGCTTGGGGTCCCCCAAACAGGATGTAAAATATATATTATAACATATCTTACCCTCTGTAATTGTTTCAACCAAATCACAATCTCATGTGCACAAATACATAGTTATACAAACATATATATTAACATATATGCATGTATATATACATGCCTATACATATACTATATTATGATACATGTATATTACTTATTTACATGTACAAATTTATATTTTTATTCAAACATTTATTGTTCAAATAAATTAATCATAAAATAATAACAGAAGTGAACATTATGATTATAAATTATTTAAGGTTTACAAATAACATTTAACTTGTGATATTTCATTCAATCTAATTGAAAATTCATTAGTTTCCATTTTTGTTACAACCTAAGATAATATTAACAAATGTTTAGACATAAAATCATTTACAGATGATCACTTAAATTGTAGAAACACATATTTGTTAATAAATATGATGCAGTGAGAACATTTTATATATTTAAGACATAAGTGTAACCAAAAAAAGTTTCAAAAAAATCTAGCAATTTTTTTTTTCTGGTGAATCTTTTATTATTTCAAGGCTCATTTAATATAAATTATTTAAACCTACTCTTGTTGCCCCAGGCAATTGTTTTCTGGTGAAGTTTATACAGAATTACAAACAAAAAGAAACACTACCTAATATATCAGCATGGAAGTTGAGGTGCAGTTCAGTGGCAGAGCCCAGCATGCCCTGGGCCCCAGTACCAGAGAAGTAAATGAATAAATGAATAAAATGTTAACATGATATGAGTCTCAGGAAATCATTGATGTATTGAAACTCTAAATGAATTTGTTCAAAAAGTTAGTTTAGTTGACCAAAAACAAATTTGTAAGAACGTTGTCTTTCAAGAGTTTAAAACGAGCTAGAAGTTATAGAAGCAGAGCAAGATGGTAAGATCCTCCACCAATCACATCCCCATGGATACTTCAATTTGAACAGCTATTCACACAAGGAACTACTTTCACAAAAGTTAAGGAAAACAGATATTTTTAACATAATATTATGAAAAGAGTGTATTGACAAAGAAAAAAGAGTTTCTTGAGTCAGTCTTCATCACGTTTTGTACAGTGGAGCCCTGAAAGAGATGGCACTTGTTTGGGAAAGGGGAGAGGGAATTGAAGGTAGGCTTTAGAATTGAAATCTAGTATGAGGCCCACAACATGAAACCCAGTACTAGACAGAGCCCCATGAACATTGCCTCTAAGCCAGTGACCCTGGATGGAGCCTCTTGTTTGTTATAGCATGCTGGAAAGGACTATTTCCATCATGTCTCCCTCAGCATTGAGTAGCATAGTATGAAGAAAGACTTCTTCTGCTGGGGAAAGACTGCTGTCTGCTGGGGAACAGGAATAATCTTGGAACTCAAGATTGGGATGGTGAAATCAAACACTGGGCAAAGCTGAACAGCCCTTACCACAAGGCCACTGCTCACAGACAGTCTCTGAACCCATTGCCAGTGCATGATCTATAGTCATGGTGGTGAAGACAGAATTGGAAACAGGCAGTTAGTGTAGAAATAGGGAATCAGGTCAAAACAAGGAAAAGGAGACCAAGAAAGCCATTTGCATTTGGAAGTTGGACACTGCCCCAGGGAGAATGTAATGTCAATGATCTCCAGAGTCATGGATGACCAAATTTACCTACCCTTATCGAGGACTACAAGCAGAGTTGCCCTCTGGGCCCTTACCTGCCTGAATCACTTTGGCCCTCCCTCTGCCCATCTGCTTCTCACTTTTTGAATCTCACCTGCAAAACTGGGTCTAGTCACATGGGCAGGAAGGAAAGAGATAAGGGGGAAGGAACAGGAGAATAAAACCTATAAAAAGGACAAGATTTGCTCATCCTATGGATTCAGCCTTTAGGTCCCCTTCTTCTACCTGGGAAAAGTCTGCTTTTACTTTTCTTTAATAATGCTTCTTACTTTCTACTCTACACTTGCCTTGGTGTGCTTCTCTGGGGGTCTACTTCAACACCTGAGAAAGCAGGACTCAGTAAGGTAACTGGTGTTATCAGTGGGATGGACTTGTATTCTGGCCAATATCAATTCTGGCTGGTTACAGTAAGATGAGGTCACTAGTACAACAAGTAAGTGCTAGAAAATTGGACTGAATCCTTCACCAGTGCTGTGCTAGTCTGGGTCAGCAATGGGATCCAGATGCAATCCACCATGGCAGTTTTGTGGGTCAGGATAATCCACTCTATCATTCCCGCTATTCTAGGCAGCAGAGTGTAGAAAGTGTGTAGAAAGTCATTATCACTTGGGAAGAGAATGGACATAGATTCAGGTCATCACACAGGAGCCTAGGGCCACCCTCTACATACTGAGGCCTAGTGCACAGCAAAATCTGACCACAGTTCAGTGATTATACATTGGGTATGTTATATGGGCCCTATCTGGCCCCAGAATAGGCTTACTGGAATCACGAGTCCATTGTGAATACCACACAAATCGAGCATTTGTGGAAGAGTTGGTGCTGTGGAGAAACTTAGCGCTGAAACAGTAAGAAGACATCACATATGAACTTGTGGATAACCTGGAGATATGGTCCCATCTAGTGACAGAAAAGAGGAAATGTCCACAGGTTAAGAGAAATATACACTAGAAAATTTGCCAAAAGATAGATGCCAAAACAAAACAAAACAAAACAAAGCAGCTAATGAAGATTGAAGAAATGCCTACTGCTTCAACACACAAGGCTGTTTGCCAACAAGCATACAGCACTTTAATCAAACCATGACCCTATGTAATGGTCAAAATAAGGCACCAGAAACCAACCATGAAACAATTCACATACATGAATTCTTGGAAAGAGAATTTAATCACTGTTTTAAGGAAAATCAATAAATTTCAAGAAAATACAAATAACAATTCAGTACTTCATTAGAGAAACAGGTCTTCAAACAGAAATCCTGGAAATGAAAACTACACTGAATTAAATGAAAAACATGATTGAAAGCATCAATAACAGAATATCAAACAGTGGAGAAAATGAGTGAGCTTGAGGACAGGCTATTTCAAAATCATGTCTGAGGAGATGAGAGAATGAAGAAGAAAGAAGAAAGTTTATACAAAAATTTCCAACAGTATTAAGAGAGTAAAGGTTTTGTTGTTCAAAGTTTAAGTGGGGCTCACAAATCTCAAGAAGGTAAAAGTCTTAATTAATCAAAGAGTTATGTACAGGAGATTTCTCAAACCTAGAGTAGAATGCAAAAGTCCATGTATAAGAATGTCAAAGGTCATCAGTCAGATTCAATTCAACCAAATCTTCCCCAAGACATGTTATGATCAAGACCACAAAGGTCAAGAGAAGATGCTCAAGACTACAAGAAAAAAATAATCAAATGACATAAAGTTTTCCCAATTGATCTCATGGCAGGCTTATTGGAACAAGTTTTATAGGCCAACAGATTGGCATAATATATTCATATTTCTAAAAGACAAAAACTAACCAACAAACAAAATTCCAACATAGCTATCATACCTGATACCTGGCAAAGTATTTCTTTGGGAACAAATTATAAAAGACATCCTAGACGAATAAAAACTGATCCAATTCATCACCACCAGACCTATTCTACAAGATATGCTAAGGCAGTTTCTCAAACTGAATGAGCGTGATGCTAACAAATAAAAAGAGAACATCAGAAGATATAAAATTCCTTGGTAAGATAGCAAGAGAAATTTAGAATATTTGAGTTTTGCAAATACGTTGGGCAAGCCATTCATATTTTAGTATGAAGATTAAAAAGCAAAACAATTAAAATTATAACTACATTAATATATAGAGAAAGGTAAAATAGATATTTTAAAGTGGAGCATCAAAATTCAATGTGTGGGGACTCAAATACTAATTTGAATGTTTTCTTCTCTCTTCTCTGCTTATAATCAAAGTTCAGTTGTTATCATTTCAAAATAGCTTAAAATAATTAGAAGATGATTTCTACAAGTCTCACGGAAAGTACAAAGCAAAATATTACAAGAAACAGACGATAAAGAAGAAAGAATCAAAGCAAACTACGAGGCTAAATTATTTAACTACAAATGAACATCGTATTGGATGGAGAGAAAGAAAGGAACTGCAAAGGAAACAAAAAGAAAAGAAATTCACCTAAAACAGTTGTAGAAAACTGACAGTAAAATAGTCATACCTTATTGATAATTACCTTCACTGCAAATGGATTAAATTCTCCAATTAAAAGATATACAGAGACTGAGTGGATAAAATAAATTCACTTCACCTGTACAATTACACATAGACTAAAAGTGATGGAAAAGGATATTCCATGTCCAAAAAATTAGAGTATTCATAATTCTGTCAGATAAAATAGCCTTTTCACAAAAGACAGACAAAAGAGACAAATGAGTTGGGCCCCATAGTGCATGTCTCTAATCTCAGCTGCTTGGGAGGCTGGGGCAGGACAATTGTGCATTCAAAACCAGCCTCAGCAACTTATCAAGACCCTATTTGTGAATAAAATAAAATAAAATAAAATAGTGAAAAATAAAGGACTTGGGATGTGGCTTAGTTGTAAGCACCCTTGGGTTCCATCCCTGTTACACACACACACACACACACACACACACACACACACACAATAAGTAAAATCATATTTCAATAAAGAGGTCAATTCAGGAAGAAGAGATAACAATTGCAAATATCTACGTACTTAACATTGGAGCACCTAAATATAAAAAGTATTAGTAGACTGATAAGGAGAGATAAACTTCTAAACAAGAAGAGTTGGGGACTATCACAACAATTTCACAATGGACAGACAAATACAGACAGAAAACTTTGTAAAAATGCAGAAATAAACCATACTCAAGACTAAATGGAACTAAGAAATATTTACACAATACTCCATACAACAATAGTAAAGGAATACAAATAAATTCTTCTTAATGGCATGTGGAACAGTCTCTAGGACAGATTAAGTGATAGACAAGAAAAAAATTAACCAATAAAATGAAAGCATTTATCTTTTCTGAAAATTATAAAAAGAAAAGAGAGAAAAGAAAAGAGAATCTAGAATCTGGAACTCCTGGAAGTCAATAACAACAATTTTAGAAGTAATAAAAATATATAAAAATTGAACAAATCACTACTGAACAATCCAGTGCTGAATGAAATTAAGAAGGAAATAAAACATTTTGTGAAATGAATGATTATGGAAATACATCATATCCAATCCTATGGGATATGGCAAAAGAGATATTATGAGAAAATTTATAGCAGTAATGCCTCCTTCAACAAAAGTAGAAATATATCACTTCAGCAACAGGTCAAAAAACCTGATAAACAAGAACAAAGCAAACCCAAATTTATAAAAGGAAAGAATAAGAAAAATCAGAGCATAAGTAAATGGAATAGAAGCTAAAAGAAGTACAAAACATCAAATGGTAGAATTTGATGAACACTTAACTCATTCAACTGCAAATAAAAGAAATAATTTTTTAAAAAGTAAATGAGGCAGGAGACATTACACTAAATAACTTAAATGTATACTGCAAAACTGTAGTATCTGAAGCAGTATGGTATTAGCTTCAAATTGACCAATGAAACTCACAAACCTACAGACAACAAATTTCAACCAAGATGCTAAAAGCATGCATTGGAGAAAGGACAGTTTCTTCAATAAACGGTGCTAAATTGAATATTCACATTAAGAAGAATGAAACTAAGCCCATATGTTTCTTCATATATAAAAACCAACTGGACATTGATTAGAAATATAAAGGTAAAACCAAACACAATGAAAGTAGTAGATAAAAACAAAACAATATATTCCAGGACATTAGAATGAGCAAGTATTTGGGGAGGAAGTTCCCCAAAGCACAGAAACAAAAAGAGACGTAGAAAAATGGGGCTATGCCAAAAATATGCTAAAAATCCTCCGCATATCAAAAGTCTAGAGACAATCTACAAAATGAGGGAAAATATTGCAAACTGTGCATCTGAAAAGGGATTAATATACAGAATATATAAAGAACTGAACTCAATCTAATTCAAAAGTTGGGCAATAAACCTAAATAGACATTTCTTAAAAGAAAACATACACATGACCAAAAAGCATAAAAAAGTGTTCAACTTCACTAATTATTGGTGAAATCCCAGTCAAAACCGAGCAATGTATTGCCTCACTCCAGGTAGAATAGCTATTATCAAAAAGGCCAAAGATAATAAGTGCCTGTGAGCATGTGGAGAAAACAGAACCTTTGTACGCTTTTGGAGAGAATGTAAATAATTACAGATATGTATAACAGTATGGAGTTTCCTCAAAAAGCCATAGGAACCAGCTGTCCCACAACTTGACACATAGGAACCAGCTGTCCCACAACTTGACACATAAACCAAGGAAATAAAATCAGTTTAACAAAGAAAGACCTGCAGTCCCAAGTTTATTGTGGCACTACAAACAATAGCCAAGAAAGTGAAACAATCTAAATAGTTACCAACTGATGAGTAGGTAAAGGAAATATGGTACATATGTACAATTGAATACTCTTCAGTCATAAAAATGATGAAATCCTGTCATTTGCAAGAACATTGATGGAGTCCCATGTGACATATTGATACGTGTATGAATTGGGCATTGTTATTCCAATTCTTGAATATTTATCATATCTTTGTGAACAAGTATTCAATACCTTTTCTTTTTGCTTCTTAGAAATGTACAGTATATTATCTACACCCACCCACTGTTCACGACAAGAACTTTATTCTCCTACAACCATAACTTAGCGATGTTTACCAACTGTTTCTCATCATTTTTCCTCTTTATTCTCCCCAACTAGTATTAATGATTATTTCACTCTCGAATTCAATGTGATCAATTTTTTTGGTAGTCTAACTATGAGTGAGAGCTTGCCACATTTGACTTTCTGTGATTGAATCATTTCATTTAATGCCTTCCAGTGTTATGTATGTTGTACAAATTGCAGTATTTTTGGACATAAAATTTCACTTAAAATATCAAAATATTCTGTGGGAATATTTTAAAATGAGAGAAATATTTCATATATGATAGAATAAATCATATCAGAAATATTAATTTAGCAGTCAATTTTAAGTAGGGGTCCTAAGATTATTTTTCGGTGATCAATTCTAATTATAAATTTCTCTATAAATAGCGTTGTGCTAATTTTCATTTACCATATTGATATAGAATCTAAAATGTCACACTTATAAAAGTTATTCATGGTATTGATTTAGGTTATTGCATAAGATAAAGAATAATTGAAAGTAGAAAAATTTTGCCTTACTGGATTATATTTAATTCTAGGTCAAATATAATAGGTTGTTAGTTCAAATTGCACTACATACAGCACATCAATTAAGAATATTGGATAAGTTTTATGTACATTTAAAACCACAAGTTGTGAAATTAATGAGTCAATCACTTAAATTAATTTTGAGTGTAAGTTTTGAGTTAAGGCTTAGCTTACCTTAGTAAATCAACAATAGATTCCTAAAAATATATCATACCACAACAAGACTTATTTTAACACAATTGCATTTTATTTATATTTGCTACATAAGTTATTTTTTTCTAAAGAAAAATCACGGAGAGAAAATTGACATGATTGAATTTAATTTTATTTTCATTTAAATCATAAACTGTTGCTTATTTGCCTTGAAATAGATCTGTGAAATTCTCTTCTTGGGAGGAGAAATTGGGAATTGGGGTGTGAGGATCATCATGGCTGTGGGCTTTGTGTAAGCAGTATACTGGGGTCTGGATAGCAGCTCGGGGAAGTTATTGACTGAGACTGAGTATAGATTTCTGCCTGAACGATCTCCATTTCTTGATAGCTTCTATGTACATGTGTGAGACTGTTACAGCAAGTCTTCCTGTACTGAACACTTTTCAGTGGTACCCTGGTGTGGGTGATGAACCCAGCATTCTGATGAAGCCAACTGTGTGCTTTGATGCTGAGATACACCCTCAGCCCAGGGCACATTGAAAGGACATAACTCCTCACTAACAAGGCCCTCACCTAATAGATGGTGAGAAATCACGCCAACAGATGTGCAAGCAACATGAGAGAATCATAGGAAACATGAAGAAACAAGCCAAAAAGATGGCTGCAAAAGTTCATAACTCCCCCACAAATAAATCTGTAGATACCAAAGGGAATGAAGTGCAGGAAATGAATTTAGAATTTTAATTGTTAAAATGATCTGTGGGTTAAAAGAAACAGTAATAAATGAACTAAGAGAGAAAATATAGGATATGAAAATATTTTAATGTATTTAAGTATTATTTTAATAAAGAATCTGAAAAAGAACTAAATAGAAATCTTAAAATTGAAAAACTCAGGAAATAAAATACAAAATTTTGTGGACTTACCAACAGACTACATCAAGGAGAAGATATAACATCAGGGCTCAAAGACAAGGTGGATGACTTAGATCATTTAGAGAATAATGAAGAAAAAAAATTATGAGCAGAATATACAAGAACTCTAGGACAGTATAACACCAAACTTAAGAGACTATACGTTATTTCACATTTACTACTTAAATTCTAACTGTTGATTTCCTGTTATACTTGTAGAGACAATAAGTTACTATGCTGAATTACTTAAAGTAGGCATTTCTCATAATTTGGGATATTAAAACTATAATTTTAAAATATAAAAGTGTCTTCAAATCATCAAAGAATTTTCAAAAATGATAGGAAATGAAATAATCATCTGTGATTAAAGGTATGGACTGTTACTCATTATAGATAGTATAATTACTGAAAATTTGTGTTTTAATTATTTTTATGTTGATTAATTAAACTGGAAGGAAGAATACTTTTTCTTTCATGAATAAAGTAAATAATTTTTGGAATTTTAGTCCTGAAGAAAACAATTGTTCAATTAATTTTCCATCTTAATTTAAGGAATTAACTGACCCTGAAATTTGAAAATCTTGTATTATGTTTTGCTTGTTAAATATATATGGAATGCTACATTACAGAAGTATAGTAGGTACTCAGAAGTATAAGTTTAATTTTTATATTAATATATATCCATTCTAAGTACTGTTTCCTTTGTGTTTTTTCATCAAAGAATGAGAGATTTACTCTTTTAACAATTTTTTTCTATTTAGCTACCCAAAATTTGTAAGTCCCAATATAAATTTGACATCAAATAACTGCATTATATGCATTGTGATAATAGAAAGAAATGCTACCTTTTTATTTCCTGATAGTAATGTGAGACCTTACATTGTCTTAACTTGTACTTAAACCACAATAATGAAATAATCATTAACTCTTCAGGCAGTATATCTGTTTGAATGTTTCATATTTAATAATGTTAATGTCAAGTATATTTCCCAGATATTTAAGTTACCATCTAAAAATTACAAATTTGGGTTGTTTTTTCACAATACACTATATAATTTATTCCTTGATTACTTTTGCTTTGTAACTTCATGTCTAACATATTTTGGTGGCAATTCATAAGAAGCCGTAGGATAAATTTTTTTGTCCTAATAATTCCCTTGTCCTCTTGCTTTTATTGCAATTCACACAAAAGTAAATAGGTATCTTCAGAGTATATGTTTTCAGCAGCAGAAACATCAAAGACCTGCATGTGGGAGCAGCAGGCAGGGGTGGAGTTGAGTGTAGGAGCTGGGTTAATTCTCCTAACACCTGGAGAAATCATTAAGATAGTATCACAGAATCATTATGGTGTCCACTTAAATCTCTGTTGAGGAACATTGCCTTTGTCTGTGGCAGGAATTGAGGGTTTTTGAGGTCTATATGCGATATTATGAAATCCAATTACAAATACTTCTTCGTTTTATAAAACATTTTCATTTACAGACACTAGCTGAAAAAGAAAATTCTGTTGATGGTTTCCCCATGTACTGTTGGAGGACATCTAAAGAAATAACATTTTTCAAGATTTTTCTAGAGACCTTAATAATTTTAGAAGGTGGTTATGATGAATACTAAGATATCTGATTTTAAAAGGTGAATTTCTACATGAACATAATAAGAATGAAAGTAAAATCATGTTTAGAAGAGCAACAATCAAAATGAACCAACCATGGGAGAGCTAATATTCTGGAATTAGCAAGTACTTTTTTTTCCCCACAGAGAAAAAAGATGTTTTAAAAAAATAAATGGTGAAACTTTTTAACATGTAAGACAACATAAAGTGACTCATATGCCTGCAATTATAGTGCCAGTAACAGAATAAAATGAGCATGAGACCAAAAAAAAAATAGTTGAAGAAATAATGATTGAAATATGTCTAAATTTGAAAAAGTAAAAATGTCTTAAACTTCAGATCTGAAAGATTAATTGACCCTAAGCTAGGCAAAAACAAACAGAATAACATCAGGACACACCCAGTTAAAAGGAAAAGATAAAATGTTGAAAGGCATATGGAAGCTACATATTCCATGTATAAACTATAATGTTAAGGTTGACTCAATTCCCAGGAAAGCAATGGAGGAGGAGAAAACCATGGGATGAGATATACAAAGTGCTGGGGAAACAGACACACACATTGGAGCACAAATACATGCACAACTGTCAACTCCAATTCTATAGTCATAGAGATTGTTATGAAATCACTAAGGACAATATAAATACATTTTCAGATAAATGAAAACTGGCCAGGACACCCCTAATCCCTGTTCTTTGGACTGTTGTCGTCTCATGTTTACATTTACATCTGTCATTTCCCCATAATGCAATGTTATAATTTATGCTGGAGTCAGTTGTCCTTATAAGACACTAGTTTTCATGGTTACCCACAGTTTTAACCTTTATTCCTTTCTGTGTATGATGTCCACAGTCCAGTTGTGCTAGGAGAGAGGGACAGGTTGCATCAAGACCACAAAGATACCTCAAAAAATGAGAGGAGGGACAATGTGTATGGGAAAATTTTAAGAGGAAGGTCGAGTGGCAATGAGAAGGATGGGAGAGAGACTACTGGTGACAGCTAGACAGAAGCAACTCTGACCCTTTGCCAAGTCCCTGAGGACAGGGACTTGTCCCTGAGGACATCAAAGTGTTTTGTTCAGTGGTGTCTGGCTGGATAAGTGACATTTTTTGCACAGTTCCCTCAATTTTTCATCAGCTCAGTAGGGAGCTACAAGAACAGTGACTTTATCAGCATTATATTGCACAACTTGCTTTGTTCCCTGTGTGACCAGTGTCCCAAGGAGCAGCTGTCCTATCATATCTACAAGAAAACAGTTTTCTACAGATAATGCTAACTTGTCACAGTCAGAGTCCTTCAAGATGCCACTGTCTAAGCATTCTGGCCCAGGTCTGCCCTCTAAGAGGTTCAGGTTCCCTTGACTTGCCCAGGTTCCTGGGAACTTAAAGAGCTGTTCCAGGGAGTTGGCATCTTACTATCCTTTTCTTTAAGAATGAAACACTGTGGACCTAAATTGAATCTGGGGACATTTCCATTCAGTCTGAAGAACTTCATTAAGTATTTCTTCTACTTCAAGTCTGCATGTAATCGATTATCTTAGAAATTTTAGTGTTTAATGCTTTATATTCAAAATTATTCTTCAAAAATACACAGAAAGGACTAGTAGATTAAAATAGTGCATTGAATGCTTGAGGTTATTTTGAATTTATAAAAAATCCTTTTAAATGAGTTAGAAGTCTTAAATGCAATGTGAAATAGCAAAATCAAAGTGATATCTTTCCCATTTTCTCAGTGGACTGGCCCAAAGTACCTAACTCCCGGTGTTTCTCCAATTGACTTTCACTGGAAGAAACCTCCCAGCTAAATATCTCTAACTCTCATCCTATCCTTGTTATATGAAGAAGTAATCTCAGTAAATAAGATAGCATGGGAAATTACCAAGAAATTCCAAAATTCCTGAGACTTTAGCTACAACTGAGTAGGCATGAGATCATGAAATACACAATGAAAGTATGTTTTGGAAATTTTCTGCACATTTCCATCTCTCTACATTTTTATTTATATCAGACCCTTGCTAATATTAGAATGACAGTTATAGAATAAATGTCCTTCAGTACTAATTTTCAAGTGTGACAAAAATATATCTACTAAAACTGACTCCATAATCAATCGCTGGATTGTCCTTGTTTTTCTCTATTATCTCCACCTCCTTCCCTCCCTGCTTTTTTAAGTCTCAAAGGCAAGACTTTTCAGATTTCCTACCTGGCTGCTTGGTATGAAGTAATCTTGTTTCAGCTTATATGTTGAAGCTCAACCTGAGGTAATGACTGTTTGATATTTCTAGGTTTGAAGATTTGTACTTTTTGGCTTTATAAGGTAAAAAATACATTTTCTGTTGTTATAATATCCATCAAAATACCTAGATTTAATCAGATTTAAGAAACTGAAGAGAGTAAGTATACTCTGGCACTATTCTCAAGTGTGGAAAAAATATATAAACAAATGTTGTTGTAAGAGAACTTAAGGGTTCATTCAGAGAAAAATCTATTTAAACAATCAAAGTAATTATCTATGCATTGGGTTTTTTGTTCTGTTTTTGTTTTGTTTTAGGTTCTTTATAGACAGAAAAATTGCTATGCTATTTCTACAGGTAATTAAAATCTTTCCAGCAGTGGTTTGTGTGTGTGTGTGTGTGTGTGTGTGTGTGTGTATTATATATCTTGTTCTTTGAATCAAGATTAGGCCTTGGTTCTTATTTGCCATTTTTATCCTATTTATGGAATACTAACATTATTAAAAATAAAGGCAAGAACTGCATATATATGAAGTAAATGAATACACAGTTCTTTTCATTTTGAATTTTAAAATTGTGCAGTTGAGGAAGTGTTTCACACATCAGACATAATTTTATCTCAATATATTTCTCACTTAAAAAAATTCTATCCAAATAGTTGAACACATTAAGAACAGCAAGAATTATTGTCATTGTACTACTTAACAGGTATTTTCAAAATAATTTCTCGCATTCAAAAAAGTTTTAACTTTTATGGATCTTTACAGAAAAAAATCATATTATATAAATAAGGACAAAATATTTAAAACCTTAAATATATTCATTGCAAATTTGCAGTATATTACAGTTTTAGAAATTAAATTAAGCATGTGCATATCAATAGCAAAAGTCCCTAATTTATAACTTTGATGATATTTAATATTGACATTTTATATTTATAATATTAGATTCTTTTATTTTGGATATGTTCAATATCTGTGGGGATACAGAAAGAAGCCACTGAGGTATATGCTCTCAGTCTGCAGAAAGGTATAATCCTTGATTTGAGCTCTCAGGATTGTTCATGCTTGTGGAGAAAACTCCCAAGTGACCTGACCCACCTACGGCCATTGCCCCAGGTTAACTTTGCTCATCCTTCTCTCTCCCTCCTCCCTTTGGTAAACTGTGTGACTCCTAATTGGACCATCCTTACAGACTATCATGTTACACTACCGGTTCTTTGTTCTCTGACTCCCTTTGTCTATAAAAGTGCTGCAATTCTTTAATAAATTTGAGAGTGGTCTGGAACTTGCTCTCCCGAGGGCATTGGTTACCTTGTTGGCCTTATACCCTCCAGAAGGGACAAAGACCCACAGGTTGAGGCCTAGTCAAACTGTGACAACTGGCCTAGACCCAAACTAAACAATTAAAACAAATATCTTAAATAAATGAGCAAAAATATGATATTACTGTTGGTTAAGATGCATTACATAAATACATATTAATAAGCTCATGTCCTGAAATCTATTTGTTTAATATCCTTGAATAACACGGAAAGAAAAGTTTTTTGGGGCTTAGTGTAGTAAATTAAGGAGAATGAATGTAATCTAAAATTTCTTTGAAGAATGATGATCTTTAAGCAGATGACTTAAATGATCAGATATGCATTGTGGCAGAAACAGTCTTGCAGCATTTCAGAAGTTTGCTCACTTGGGAGGATGTACATTTATAAAGAAGGGACTACAGTAATAATTCTTGTCAGGAGCAGTAAAAGATGAATTAATCAAAAGGAGAAAACCAGGCTTTAGAGTGGTGTAGTGTTAGAATTTGAAGAACTTTATGCAGATTCAGAGGTAGTCTCCAAGACAGGGATAGATGTTCTCCCTGTCCAAGGAAGCATGGAACCGCATTCTAGGTGGTAAGAAGTGAACTGTTAATTGGACGAGTGTTATCCACTTGGGCCCAGAACACAGAAGTGTGTGAGCTAAACTTTGGTTTTTTAAATCATTGCAACATAAATGGCAGGTGAAGACATAGCAAAGTTTGCTGTGAGGACAGAAAAATCTTAAGGATATATTAGAAGGTCCTAAGAGACAGCAGTTAAAATTTGCCCAGAGAAAGAAGTTGTAGAAATTATATACTTACTAAAGGAATGGACGAACAAAGGAGAAGTGGTTTCATGGATGTTTAGTGAAAGTGGCAATTGCTGATAAGTAAGGTAAGAGACTCAAAATAAATATTGAAGGTGGTATGATTGTCACTGTAGGAATTACTAACTTTCTAACAATTTTCTTGGAAATTGTTTCTTCTGGACGTTGTGGAATGGTGTGGACATGATCATGACAGAAACTGAACTTCTGAAAAGAGAGTTTTTCTCTAACAGCAATTTTGAAAAAAAATTGTGACTTCCATTCGGAAACATCAACAAAGGGGACTGAAATTGCATTTCTCTATCAACTCAGCTGGTAGCAACAATCCCTAGAGACCACTAGAGGCCAGGACAAAAGTGAACCAGAAAGGTATTGGCCTGTGTGGCTCTCTTTGGGATGACCTGACTTTCAGGGCTCAGATTCAATGACATAACCACAAGAAGAAATTTTAAGAGATTTTAGTAGTTTAGTACTTACCTGAGGTACACAGCACGCTTCTTGGTCACAACTGGAGGTTAGGAAG
Source organism: Glaucomys volans (assembly GCA_020662805.1). Classification (NCBI taxonomy): domain Eukaryota; kingdom Metazoa; phylum Chordata; class Mammalia; order Rodentia; family Sciuridae; genus Glaucomys; species Glaucomys volans. The sequence goes on from JAJEJO010000289.1 coordinate 660,474, forward strand.
CAAAGTCAGGCTGAACAAAAAGGACACATGGCCCAGTTATTTTTTTTTTTGTTCCAAGGTAACATCCAAGCAGGATTTTCTGCAGGGAGTGCTAATTGGTGATTTTAATAAAGCATGCACAAGTTTTAGGAGGTCACACAGTTACTAAAAAGTAATTGTTGTACAGCATGAAAGACCAGTGGGGTCAGACAGGCAGGTGGCATCTGTCTGTCCCACAGGTAGCTGCCTTATGTGACCAGAAGGAAGTCACATAAGGCAGCTACCTGGATTAACCAAATTGATGAATGAACAAAGAAAATTTAGGACTGGAATTTTGTCAACAATGGCTAACCTTGGCATCTGATAAGATAATTGAATTTATATTTAAAATGGAGGCTGAGGAAGTATAGCACTATAAGAATTTACTACAGGGAACATTTTCAAAATCATGAATTTGATAAACTGGAAGACCATGCCACTTAAATATTCTCATTGGAGGAAGAAGCTACCATCTATTTTTTTCTCATGTCTAATATTTATTTTTATTTTTATTTTATTTTATTTTTGGAACCGAGGATTGAACTCAGGGACACTCGGCCACTGAGCCACATCTCCAGCTCTATTTTGTATTTTATTTAGAGACAGGGTCTCACTGAGTTGCTTAGCGCCATGCCTGTGTTGAGGCTGGCTTTGAACCCACGATCCTCCTGCTTCAGCCTCCCCAGCTGCTGGGATTATAGGCATGCACCTCCACGCCCAGCTAATATTTATTTTTTATTCATTTACTTACCATCTATTTTTGACATCCAGAGAGAAGGGGGATTAGAATGTTGTTTCTTTCATTAGATTTATTTTTAAATAACATTATTGAGTTATAATAATTTAATAACTTATTAACTTATTGAGTTATTAATAATTTAATAAATTATTTTAAAATAATTTAAGTACAAAACCCATGGACATTTATTTCGTATTATCTAATGAATTTGAGCACGTGCACACGTTTGTGATATCATCACCACAATCAATGATAAGCATATTTATCACCTCCAAATATTCCATTGTGATCTCTTTTTATTTGTTTTGGTTTTGTTTTTCTTTTAATCAGAAAACTTAACATGAGATGTACATTTATTTTTCTTCCTCAGTGCTAAGCCCTCAGTTCCAGGGCCTTGTACTCACTAGCTAACTACTCTTCCACTGAGCTACGCTCCTGTTGTTCTTATTTTAAGACAGTCTTACAAAGTTGCCCAAGCTGTGGGGAACAAAGGCATTTACTAGTTCAAGGTGTTTCATTTTCTCTGAATAGAATGTGTACCATATTTGGTGAGAGTTGGAAAGGAAATAATAAGAGGAATTCAAAATAACTCTACATTGTCCATACCAGGGAGTAGCAGTAGCAAAGGCCCTGAAAAGAACACTTCGAAGGAACCCACCTAGCCCAGCATCATATCAACAGAGGGCTCATCTTTCAGGGTTAGTCATAGAAGTCATCTGGTCACAGGAGACTACTGACAGAGCTCTACTCACTCTAGTTCTTTTCCACCCCAACATCAAAGTAAGAGTAGGAGCTCATGTGAAGAGACAGGAGAGTTCATGAAACACAGGCCACTTCAAGCCCACAGCACCACAAATGAACTGAGAATGGGTAGAATTTCAGAGGTAGTTTTCTTTTTTAATTTTATTTATTTATTTATTTATTTATTTGTTTTAATTAGTTGTACATGACAGTACAATGCATTTATGCATTTTGATAGATCATACATAAATGGAGTGTAATTTCTCATTTTTCTGATTGTACGTATTGTAGGATCACATCAGTTACATAGTCATATATGTACATGAGGTAATAATGTCTGTTTCACTCTACTATCCTTCCTACTCCCTACTCCTCCCCTCCTTTCACTCCCCTCTACATAACATAAAGTAGCTAATCTTCCCTATCTGTCGGGGTATTCCGGGTACCCCCGGCTCTATGCTAAGATGGTGGCTGGCAGGTTGCCAGTGTGGTTTTATGTTGAAGTAAACAAGTCACTCTCACCACGGAAGTAGATACTTGATTGGCTTAAGCATCCACCTGACCTGATGACGTTGAGCATGTATATAAGGACTATGCAAAAAAAACAGCAGCTCTGTGACATGTATTAGGCGCTAGAATAAAGTGTGTTAAAAGCAACAACCTTGTGTCACGTCTTACTGCGGGCGAAAAGACAGCGATACCTATCACCCCCCTTATTGTGAATTAGCATCCACATATCAGAGAAAACATTCAGTCTTTGGTTTTTGGGGTTTGGCTTATTTCACTTAGCATGATATTATCTAACTCCATCCATTTACTAGCAAATACCATAATTTCATTCTTTGTTAAAGCTGAGGAATATTCCATCATATATATATGTATATATATATATACATATATACATATTTATATATACATATATATATGTCTATCACATTTTACTTATCCATTCATTTGTTGAAGGTCACCTGGGTTGGTTCCACAGTTTAACTATTGTGAGTTGAGCTGCTATAAACATTGATGTGGCTGCACCACTGTAACATGCTGATTTTAAGTCCTTTGGGTATAAACCAAGGAGTAGGATAACTGGGTCAAATGGTTCCATTTCAAGTTTTCCGAGGAATCTCCATACTGCTTTCCATAATGGTTGCACCACTTTACATTCCCACTAGCAATGTATAAGGATACCATTTTCTCCACATCCTGGACAACATGTATTGTTACTTGTGTTCTTGGTGATTGCCATTCTGATGAGAGTGAGATGAAATCTTCAGAGTCAGAGGTAGTTTTAATATAAATCAAACTGAACTAACACTGTTAGTTATTAATATTAAACAAAATAGACAGTAAAATTAAGAAATAAGAACAATTGGGATTAAAGGACATTTTAGTAGTGGGTGAGATTAAAGGAATATTCCACATAAGAGAAGAAAAGAAACAAATAATAGAAAAAAAAAACTGAGCCAAAATTATGATTCCATATTTAGAAATAACAAAGTTAATACTGAGACTTGTAAATCAAGTACATTTTTACTATTAATAGATAGCATAATTTCTCATATTTATTTTTCCAAGTTCTAGGAGCACCCGATTTTTAGCATTTTAACCTCAGTCTTGTTAGTATTCACTTGTTAGTAAATAAGAAATTTAAAACAATAAGAGGACTTTAATTAAATGAATCTCTTTTTATTCAAAGGAATTATTTCACATTGAAAATAATCACCCTTTAATTAATCTGCTTTGTAACTCTATAATTTAGTACCTAGAAGTGTTTTCAATTAGCTCAAGTGTAATCTGAGGTAATGAGATAATTATATAAAATCTTTATTTCAATCTCCCTGTGTAATGGTGGACCCTAGCAATGTTTTTCTGTTTTCAAGCACTGTCACACTGATAAAATTTCTGTAGGACTATCAAGCAACTGATTTCTTATTCTAAAATTTAGAATTGTCAAAGCCACTTTATTCAATGGTTTACTAATAAGTGTTTAACCAAAATAAAGAACATGTTGAAAAAGCATGCAAAACTATTTTCAATGACAAACTTGCATAAGAAACTTTGATATTTCACAATAAAAATTTTTCTTAATTTCTACAAATTTGATACAAATTAAGATGTTTATTCTTCTTGAATAAAACCTGCAAGGAATCATAGATTCATATTTTTAAAAGAAAAGGAATAGCATTACTTTGTCCCAATAATAAAAAGATGGATATTCTTGGAAATTATTGGAAGACTTTATATAACCACACTATTCCTTCATTTTCTTAGATTTCCTGATTTTCATTTTAGTTTTGTTTTTAAAATCTATGTATACACTTGTTATGCATGTGTCTACTTAAATGCCTACCTACCTACCTACCTACCTAGTCCTCATATTCTCACCTGTGACACCATGATCCAAAGAAGAGGAATGTGACATCATTACTGTTACATGGTTACCCAATTGCACTATGGCCATTATACAATCAGTCTCCTCAGCCATTCTCAATCCATGCTTGATTTTAGGGTCAGTATTTATATTAAGCAACTACTAATACATTTGTATTAAAAACAGTCCTTGTTTGGGCATTTTAGAAAATTAATCTCTTTCTTGTTGTATCTCTAGAAAAGAGACAATCCTATATTTATAGTTTTTCAATCATAGGCTATTACAAAAAATAACCAAATGTGTGAAACTGTTAGTATGTGTCAAGCACTGTGCTAGGCAAATAAAATTATAATGTTATTTACAATACATATGTTTCTATTGTAATCCCCATTTTATAGAAAAATAAATTGAGATGCTGAATATTTATAAAATACATCTAAATTACACTAGTAAGTGGTAATTCAACCTTGAATTCAAGCCACATTTTTTTCTCTAAAGAGTTTAGGATACAAATAGTTTTGCGATACTTTTTGTTGCCTAATATCCTTGGTCTTAGTTTTCTCAGCCAGAAAGTAAATAAATTCATTCATTCATGTGATTACTGCCTACTATGTGCTAAACTACATTTGGGTGTAGGCATAGTATTAACTAGTTTCAAAACAGACCATCTGCCCTTATGGTCATTACTTCCAGCTAGAAGAGTAATGGAGTAAACAAAGAAATGAATGACAAAGGTATGTCATGTGATGACAAGACCTTTGATGAAAAATAAAGTAGGATGAGGAAGAAAGGGTTACCAGTGAAGTACTTTTTAATTTTTTTTTAATTTATTATTTATTTATTTATTTATTTATTTTATTTGCTTATTGATTCATTGAGCACAAATGGAGTACAGCTATTGTTTCGCTGGTTGTACACAAAGTAGAATCACACCATCTGTGCATTCATACATGTACACAGGGCAATGATGTCTGTCACACATTCTGTTAATATTCTTACGCCCCCATCCTGACCCCACCCCTCCCTTCCCTCTATGCTATCTATCCTTCCTCCCTTCTTGCCACCTTTCCCCCCCCGCATTATGCATCATCATTCATTTATCAGAGAGATCAATCAGCCTTTGGATTTTTGGGATTGGCTGATCACACTTAGGATAACAGTCTCCAACATCATGCATTTATCTACAAATGCCATAATTTTATTCTTCTTTAGGGCAGTAATATTCCATTGTGTATATATACCACAGATTCTTTAGCCATTCATCTATTGAAGGGCATCTAGGTTGGTTCCACAATCTAGCTATTGTGAATTGAGCAGCTATGAACATTGATGTGGCTGCATCACTGTAGTAATCTGATTTTAAGTCCTTTGGATATAGGCCAAGGAGTGGGATAGCTGAGTCAAATGGTGGATCCATTCCAAGTTTTCTAAAGAATCTCCACACTGCTTTCCAGAGTGGCTGCACTAACTTGCACTCCCACCAGCAATGTATGAGTGTACCCTTTTCCCCACATCCTCGCCAACACCTGTTGTTGCCTGTATTCTTAATAAAAGACAAGATGAAATCTTAAGGTGGTTTTGATTTGCATTTCTCTTATAACGAGGGATGTTGAACATTTTTTCATAAATCTGTTGATTGCTTGTAGATCTTGCTCTGTAAAGTGTCTGTTCATTTCCTTGCCCCATTTATTGATTGGGTTATTAGTATTCTTGGTGTAAAGATTTTTGAGTACTTTGTAGATTCTGGAGATTAGCACTCTATCTGAAGTGTGTGTAGCAAAGATTTTCTCCCACTCTGAAGGCTCTCTCTTCACATTGCTGATTGTTTCCTTTGCTGAGAAAAAGCTTTTTAGTTTGACTCTATCCCAATCATTGATTCCTGCTTTAATTTCTTGCACTTTGGGAGTCATGTTAAGGAAATCTGGTCCTAGGCCAACATGATAAAGATTTGGACCTATTTTCTCTTCTATTAGGTGCAGAGTCTCTGGTTTAATTTCTAGGTCCTTGATCCACTTTGAGTTGAGTTTTGTACAGGGTGAGAGATATGGGTTTAGTTTCATTTTGCTGCATATGGATTTCCAATTTTCCCAGCACCATTTGTTGAAGAGGCTGTCTTTTCTCCACTGTATGTTTTTGACTCCTTTGTCAAGTATGAGATACCTGTATTTATGTGGGTTTGTCTCTGTGTCCTCTATTCTGTACCATTAATCTACCTGTCTATTTTCGTGCCAATACCATGCTGTTTTTATTACTATTGCTCTGTAGTATAGTTGAAGATCTGGTATTGTGAAACCCCCTGCTTCACTCTTCTTGCTAAGGATTGCTTTAGCTATTCTGGGTCTCTTATTCCTCCAAATGAATTTCATGATTGCTTGCTCTATTTCTATGAGGTCCATCATTGGGATTTTAATTGGAATTGCATTGACTTTGTATAGCACTTTTGGAAGTATGGCCATTTTGACAATATTAATTCTGCCTATCCAAGAACATGGGACATCTTTGCATCTTCGCAGATTCTCTTTAACTTCTTTCTTTAGTGTTCTGTAGTTCTCAGTGTAGAGGTCTTTCACTTCTTTTGTTAGATTGATTCCCAAGTATTTTATTTTATTGAGGTTATTGTGAATGTGGTAGTTTTCCTAATTTCTCTCTCAGAGGATGCATCACTTATGAATAAAAATGCATTGGATTTATGAGCATTAATTTTATATCCTGTTACTTTATTGAATTCATTTATGAGTTCCAGAAGTTTTCTGGTGGAATTCTTGGGGTCTTCTAAATAGAGAATCATGTCATCAGCAAATAGGGATAGTTTGAGCTCTTCTTTTCCTATTTGTATTCCTCTAATTTCTTTGGTCTGTCTACTTGCTCTGGCTAGAGTTTCAAGAACAATATTGAATAGTAGTGGCGAAAGAGGGCATCCCTGCCTTGTTCCAGTTCTCAGGGGGAATGCTTTCAATTTTTCTCCATTTAGAATGATGTTAGCTGTGGGCTTAGCATAGACAGCCTTTACAATGTTAAGGAATGTACCCACTATTCCTATTTTTTCTAGTGTTTTGAGCATGAAGGGGTGCCATATTTTATGAAATGTTTTCTCTGCGTCTATAGAAATAATCATGTGGTTCTTGACTTTAAGTCTGTTGATGTGGTGAATTCCACTTATTGATTTCCGGATGTTGAACCAACCTTGCATCCCTGGGATGAAACCCACTTGATCATGGTACACTATCTTTTTAACATGCTTTTGTATGCAATTCGCTAAAATTTTGTTAAGAATTTTTGCATCTATGTTCATTAGAGATATGGGTCTGAAATTTTCTTTCTTCGATGTGTCCTTCTCTGGTTTTGGTATCAGGGTGATATTAGCTTCATAGAATGAGTTTGGAAGGGTTCCCTCCTCCTCTCTTTCATGAAAAACTTTGAGGAGTATTGGAATGAGCTCTTCTTTGAACGTCTTGTAGAACTCGGCTGTGAATCCATCTGGTCCTGGACTTTTCTTTGTTGGTAGGCTTTTGATGACTTCTTCTATTTCATTGCTTGAAATTGATCTATTTAAGTTGTGTATGTCCTCCAGATTCAGTCTGGCTGGCTCATATGCCTCTAGAAACCTATTGATGTCTTCCAGGTTTTCTAATTTGTTGGAGTACAAATTTTCAAAGTAGCTTCTTATTATATTTTGTATTTCAATTGTGTCTGTTGTAATATCTCCATTTCCATCATGAATTTTAGTATGTTGGAGTTTCTACTTCTCTTTGTTAGCGTGGCTAAGTGTTTATCAATTTTGTTTATTTTTTCAAAGAACCAACTTTTTGTTTCGTCAATTTTTTGAATTGTTTCTTTTGTTTCAATTTCATTGATTTCAGCTCTAATTTTGATTGTTTCCTGTCTTCTGCTACTTTTGGTGATGATCTGTTCCTCTTTTTCTAGGGCTTTGAGCTGTAGTGTGAGGTCATTGATTTGTTGACTTTTCATTCTTTTATTAAATGCACTCCATGCAATGATTTTTCCTCTTAGCACTGCTTTCATAGTGTCCCAGAGATTTTGATATGTTGTATCTTTGTTCTTGTTGACCTCTAAGAATCTTTTAATTTCCCCCCTAATGTCTTCTGTTATCCATGCATTATTCAATAGCATATTATTTAATCTCCAGGTCTTGGAGTAGTTTCTGTTTTTAACTTTATCATTGATATCTAATTTCATTCCATTATTATCTGATAGTATACAAGGTAATATCTCTGTTTTTGTATTTGCTAAGAGTAGCTTTGTGGCATAACATATGGTCTATTTTAGAGAAGGACCCATGAGCTGCTGAGAAGAAAGTGTATTTGCTCTTTGATGGATGGAATATTCTATATATGTCTGTTAAGTCCAAATTAGCGATTGTGTCATTGAGTCCTATGGTTTCTTTGTTCAATTTTTGCTTGGAAGATCTGTCCAATGGTGAGAGAGGAGTGTTAATGTCACCCAGTATTATTGTGTTTTGGTCTATTTGATTCCTGAAATTGAGAAGGATCTGAATGACATACATGGATGCAGCATTGTTTTGTGCATAAATATTTATGATTGTTATGTCTTGCTGATTTATGCTTCCTTTAAGCAGTATGAAATGTTCTTCTTTATCCCTTTTGATTAGCTTTGGCTTGAAGTCTGCTTTATCTGAAATGAGGATGGAAACTCCTGCTTTTTAACTCAGTCCATGTGCATGGTACGTTTTTTTTCCAACATTTCATCTTTAGTCAGTGGGCATGTTTTTCTATGAGATGAGTCCCTAAGGCAGCATATTGTTGGGTCTTTCTTTTTAATCCAATCTGCCAGTCTATGTCTTTTGATTGATGAGTTTAGGCCATTTACATTCAGGGTTATTATTGAGATATGACTTGTATTTCTTGCCATTTTAGCTTTTTTGGGGTTTTTAGTTAACTTTGTTTCTCCTTTGATTGACTCTTTCTTTAGGGTAATTCTTCCCCATGTTGAGTGAGATTGTTGTTTTTCATTTCTTCCTCTTCGAATATTTTGTTGAGAATGTTCTGTAGTGCAGGCTTTCTCTCTGTGAATTCTTTAAGCTTTTGTTTATCATGGAAGGATTTTATTTCGTCATCATATCTGAAGGTAAGTTTTGCTGGGTATAAGATTCTTGTTTGGCATCCGTTTTCTTTCAGAGCTTGAAATATGTTCCAGGCCCTTTTTGCTTTTAGGGTCTGGGCTGAGAAATCTGCTGATATCCGTATTGGTTTCCCCCTGTAGGTAATCTGCTGCTTTTCTCTTGCTGCCTTTAAAATTCTGTCTTTGTTTTGTATGTTAGGTATTTTCACTATAATGTGCCTTGGTGTGGATCTGTTGTAATTCTGTGTGTTTGGTGTCCTGTAAGCCTCTTGTAATTGATTTTCCATCTCATTCATCATATTTGGGAAATTTTCTGATATTATTTCATTGAACAGATTATTCATACCCTTGGTTTGTATCTCTGTGCCTTCCTCAATCCCAATAACTCTTAAATTTGGTCTTTTCATGATGTCCCATATTTCTTGGAGGTTTCGTTCATGATTCCTAACCATCTTCTCTGCTTGTTCGACTTTGTGTTCAAGACTAAATATTTTGTCTTCATTGTCTGAGGTTCTGTCTTCCAAGTGATCTATTCTGTTAATTATGCTTCCTATTGAGTTTTTAACTTGGTTGATTGTTTCCTTCATTTCCTTGTTTCCTTCAAGGATTTCTGTTTGTTTTTTTCTCAGAACTTCTATCTTTTTATTGAAGTGATTTTTTGCTTCCTGCAATTGCTCTATTAGCTGATTATTCATAGCCTGAATCTGCTCTCTAGTCACATCATTCTCTTCTCGGATCATTTTAATTGTGAACATTCTGAACTCCCTTTTTGTCAGTCCTTCTACCATGCTGTCTTTGGGTTCTTTTGATATATCATCCAGGTTTGTTTGGGACACTTTCTTCCCGTGTTTTCTCATATTGCTCATGTATCCTACCCTCAAGTAGTGCGAATCAGAGGGACTGCAATTTCCCTGTAAAGACTTAACGTGTCTCTGCAGATTTCCAGTAACTCTCCTGATGTTTGAGAGGTGCTTGATCAAGCGGTGACCCAAGAAAGCTGCTGTCCCACTACCTCTAGGTTGGAAATGATCAATGCTTCTGGGCAGAGGCCACCTGGTATTGATAGACAATCAGATACAGCAAGGTGCTAGACCCCAGGCCAGGGTGTGGACCTGGGAAGTAGACCAAGTTGGGATAGGGTCACAAAACTGTGCTCAGTGATGAGGACACTGGGCTCGAGAGCCCAGGCAGGCCTGAGCTCCTTGCTGGGGGCTCAGTAGGTGGCAGGTGGTCACTCTCTGCCAGGGAAGCTGTAAAATACCGCTCTAGGGCCCAAACTCACCATGGAGCCGGCGATTCCCTCTGCTCCAGGCCAGACCTCCCCAGGAGACGCCGCGCAATGGTGGGGAAGGCTGAAGCTCTGCTCTGAGGACTCAGGCAGTCCCAGATGGTTGCCCTCTGCCAGGGAAGCTGCCGTGAAGTACTTTTTATATAACATTGGAGGACTCTTTGCTAAGGAGACATTCGAGTAATAGTAGCATCCTAGGCACAAATTTATTTATTTATTTTTTTGGACTGGGGATTGAACCCAGAGGCACTTTACCACTGCACCACACCCCCAGAACTTTTTAGTTTTTATTCACTAAGTTGCTTAGGGCTTGGCTTATTTTCCAAGGCTAGCCTCAAACTTGTGATCCTCCTGCCTCAGCCTTCCAAGTCACTGGAATTACAGGTGTGCACCACCACACCTGGCCCTAAAAAATTTTTAAAAATTAAAAAAATATCAGAGTGATGTTCTTGGAATAATAATGCTAAAGGTTCTGGCTCTAACTAAATGGAGGAGACCACGTTCCCTTTATTTATAGCTGTACAGATCACAGGGGAACCAGGAAGATCTTCTTCCGTGAGAAACAAGTTGGGGTGGAGTTAAACAAGCCATTGTGCTCTAGGGGTCATCCCAGCAGGGCATGCAAATTCTGGTGGTGAGCCACTGCACGGAACCTCATACTCCAGGCAATCTGGAACAATCTCTCATGATTGTCAGTTCCTGAGAACCAGAAAGCTGGACCAAGCCTGGTTTTATTTTCAGGCCATGGATGACACTCGCAATTATTTATATCTTGTGCCATTCATTTTATTTGACTTTCATGAGTGTTTGCCTTTTCTATCTGCAGAACTAATGTGTTTCCTAAAATCTTCACATTTCTGCTGCTTCCATCCCCAAAACTTCCTCTGAATTACAAAATAACATAATGACTTAGAAATGGGGACACAGAGCACGGGATCCTTTAAATCTGCATAATCAAACTTCATTCTCAATTTCTTTAAGATTTTTACTACAAAAATGTGTCTGAAATATTAATTTATTGCTTAAAGAATAATATTATTATTCATTATCCATGTGAATTCAATATCCAGATCAAGAAATCTGGATTTCTCCTAAGAAATCTAGAAACCTCCACCTCCCATTTCCACCATGGCTACTTACCTGCAACAATAGCAGTGACTGTAAAGTCTCCGCCAACTCATTCTGGCTGTTTGTGGCTCTCTGTGGCTTCTCTCTCTGTACTCTTAACTTTGGATGAATGTAGATTTTCTTTAACATCCAATTCATGCCCCTTGATAGCTATTTACTAGAAATAACAATGTTCATTTTGACTAATATTGATTAATAATAGACATTTACCATTTTTCTGGAAACGTAGGGATCTCAATTCTATGACCCCTCCCATCTCTTTGCACTTACATGTAAATTGCATCTGTGTTGTATATTACATTCCACAAGGTATTGCTATTGTGCTTAATTTTTGTTTTTTAGATCGTCAAATTGTCGCTTCTGTTCTTCTCCATTCATTCCGACATCCTTGAAAACGTTTATTTGTAATCATTTTTCTTCTTTTTTCCTTTTTTAATGAATACTTTCATAATTTCTCTTAGATGTATCTGTTAATAAAAATTCTGTCAGTGTTTTGTTTTATTTGTCTGAAATATTGTTATTTTTTAAAATTTATTTTAGAAAAGTGCTTTTGTTGCATTGAGAATTCTTGTCTAGTGACTCTTTTCTTACAACATGGCAAAGCTCTGCCGACTTATGCTTTTGTTGTTTTTCAGTTTTCTGTAATTTCTTATTGTAAATGTATTTGCATTCCTGAAAATTTGGTTTAAAATAGATCATCATTTTAGAAAATTCTTAGCAAATTGCTTTTTAAACATTTTTCTACTGCATTTTAATTATAAAGTATATATATATATACACTTTAGATAAAGCATATATTATATACATATAGACTTTATTCACTGAAGAACATTAATAAAATATATAGACTTTAAAGTATATATACTTTATTAATATACTTTAAATAAAGTGTATATATACTTATATATAGATACTTTATACACATAAAGTATATATATACTTATATATAGATAAATATTTTTTATAAGTATATATACTTATATATATACTTTATATATATATGCCTTAAAGTCTATTTATTTTATTGATTTTCTTCAGTAACTAAAGTCTGTATTTTTTATTAATTATCTTCAGTGACCAAAGCTCAAAAAGTTCATACATATATGTATATATGAGCTTTAATCACTGAACACTAAACCTGGTTAGTTTCTTATAATATCACTTCTAATTCACTCTTGTTTTTACTCAAGTGTGTCTAATTTCATATTAGTCTTTTTAATCTTTTTTTCTTCCTGACATTCTTAGTCTTATAATTTCTGTGCGCTTTTATTTAACCTAATTTGCCAGTTTTACACTTTCTACTTTATGATCGAAGTTTCTGAGCTTGACTTCACTTCCTTGAACATAGTAATTATAGTTGTTTTAGCACCTTTTTCTTTTTTTAAAAAAAAATTGCGTTGTCTTCTTGCCATGTCCTTTCTCTTCATTTTCCTTAATATCTTTGAGTATTTGCCAAATGTGGTGTGTGAAACCACTGGTGTTGACTGTCTTTACACATCTACTTGATGTTTGCTTCTTCATATGATTGCTATTTGCTTTTTCCAGTGGGAAAACAGTAGTCAAAATTCTGAATTTAACGCAAACTCACGAACTTGAATTTTTCTAAGCCCCTCTGGTGAATAGTAGCCAGCCTTCACTGATAAATGGTATAATTCTGATCCCTTTCTACTGCTTTAGTATAAGAGCAATATTCAGAGTACTGGCTCAGATTTGGCCCTCAGACCTCCAGGGGCCCTAGGTTCCAACTGGTGCTTTCTTAGCTTTTCAAGACTAGAAAATGGAAACACAACTATAGATGCCCCATTTGGAATTACCAGTGATTGCATGGCCAATGCAGACCTCATCTCTGTAGATTCCCTTTTGTTTTTCTAGATAGCCATACAGTTCTTGACTCTGCATAGATTCTGCTGCAAGGCAAATTTTAAATGATTCCCTTCGATAAATTTCACAGTCTTAAAATGTTTACATGTAGAAGCTAGTTAGAATTATTTTCAGAAATCTTGTCTGTCATTATTGGAAGCATAATTCTGACATTTATTTACCATAAAAATGTTATTTGAAATTTCATCTCATTGTGTTTTGCCATTAACCTTGTAAAATCAATCTCTAATAAAAATGTATTAGTAAAACAAGATGCAAAAATATACTTGATTTGTGATGACGTTTTTTCACTTGAACAAATATTTTGGTTGATTTGTGTTATTCTTGAAACTTTTAATTTGTTGAAAGTATTAAAAGGTATTGTAAATTGGCATCACAAAGCAATGCTTTATAGGTACCTATATGGTAAAGGAGAATGTACCTTATACTGCAAATACAATGTATTTATATTTATAAACGTGACCCTTTTTTTATCCCCCTCAAATCATTCAGTTAAGGTAAAAAAGAAATGGGTACTAATATGAATAGCCACTACTGTTTCTCATAATTATTAAATGTAAACTATGACTGCTTTAGATATCTTGAGACCATAACTCAGACTTTGATGCTATTTTCATATCTGTGAAAACACAGAAAGTAGTAAATGAGTCCAGATCTGGCAAGGGATCCTCTTCTATCAGGAGAGTACTTGAAAAAGTGATCTGGTTGCAGAGATCATCATAAACGTTCAATGCTTCAACTATTTTTAACACAGCGAATCCCTATCATGAGCCAGGCATAGTACCCATGGTACAAACAATATCTAATTAGGACAAAATGATCATTTTTATTTTTATTATAATAAAAAACACAATATCAACATTTTTCCCTTGATATTAAAGTATACAATTTTAAAAAGATGGAAATATTTGTATTAATGTGTCTGAAATTAAAAGCTATTTTACTAAGTGAAATAAACCAAGCACAGAGAGAAAAATACTGCATTTGTCACTTACATGTGGAATTTGAAAACACTGAACTCATAGAAGTGGAGGGTATAATGGCAGTTATCAGAGGCTGGGTGGCAAATGGAAGGAAGTGATGGGGGAAAAAAGAGATGTTAGTTAAAGGTAAGAAGTTCTTCTTAGGAGGAATAAGTTTTAGTGATATGTGTGTAGCATGGTGACCACAGTTAATTATATTGTATTGTATCTTTTTTGATCACTAAAACAGTAGAATTTATATTCTTACCACAAAAAAATTATAAATATAGGAAGTAATGGCTATGTTAATCAGCTTGAATTCATTATTCCACAGTGTACAATGTATCAAAATATCCAACTTAACCCCATAAATATATACCATTATTATTTCTCGGTTGCTTTTTTTTAAGAAAATGAAATCAAGAAATATTTTAATGGTCATATCAGGATATGGACTTTGGTGAATGAAGTATCAAAATTAACACATGGTCAGTTGTACTCCAATGACAAAAGATAAAGAGACAGTTCTGAGGTAAAGATTTTCAGATAGCAAAATGAAACAAAATGACTCAAAATTTTGTTATCATCTTATAAAATTAGTGCTGAGAATTTAGAGTGAAGTGGAAAAATCAGAAAGAAGTGGGCAAATACAACTGATAAAATTCATAGGTGTATTATGGTGCTCTGAATAGGCAACTGTGCTTGTCCAGAATATCTGCTAGGAAACAGCTGATGTATTATGGACATACACCACACACACACACACACACACACACACACACATATTTTCATATTGTGTGTGTGTATATATATATATATATATATATATATATATTTGTCTTTTATTCTGGGAGAATTTCATAAATTTTTTTAATGAAGTAAATGCAGTGTCTTCTCAGTGTCAAATATGTCAACTATAGCTGATTGCTTATCATCATAGTTATTACATATTTAATTTTTTTGAAACAATTAAATAAAAATATGATGAGTCACATGTTCACAACATTGCTAGTACATGGGGATAGTTGAGAAAACAAGGCATAATTATATAACCAAACAAGAAATATCTATTGAAATTAACTTATCTTCCTGAGGATTACTCTCTCAAAACCAAAGTTTCTTCTGTGTTATGTAAAAATAGGGACAGGGATGGAATTTCTTGTGGTCCTAAGAAAAGGAATAAAAATTAATGAACTGACAATGATAATGAACTTGACAAGAAAGAAAGAAGGAGAGGGAGAGGGAGAGGGGGAGGGAGAGGGGGAGGGGGA
>JAJEJO010000289.1:676072-693167 GCA_020662805.1 Glaucomys volans
AAGAGAAGAGAAGAGAAGAGAAGAGAAGAGAAGAGAAGAGAAGGAATGAAGGGAGGGAAAAGAAGGGAAGGAAAATAAGAAAAGAGAAAAGGAAAAGCAGACCAACCACATATAATATGTATGCATCTGCTGGTACCATTGCCCTAATTTGATAGATTAAAATAATGTCCTGTAATAATTTAGTCTTTGTCTATGACAAATCAAGTTATAACTATCAATGTTATGCCACTTATAAGTAAAATTTTAATTGAAAAAAATTTCAAATTCTTGGAAGATTTATCTTACCCTTGACAAAGCAAGTCACTGTGAAATGTTTCTAGCCATCTCATCAAATTTGACCTAAGAATATTATATGGATAAATATTTGATTTCTATTGAAATAAATGAATATAGTCATTTATACTATGTAGTCACAGATTTATTTTATTTCTTAAAATGTAATCAAAACTTTCAATCCTCAAACATCAAACGCCAGAGATTTTAGCAATTCTGCTTTTGATTTAGTGATTTGGAACCAAATTTAAATAAAATAGTAATAATTTCATGTCACCTGCTCCATTTTGTTCAGAATTAAAAAAACAACAATAGATTTTACCTTTTTTTGGTTATTTTGGAATATTTTCCACAGCAGCATTTAATATTTAAGGCTTTTTTGGCAAATGCAAACAATGAATACTTGCATTTTAAATAAGTAAGATTATCTCGTTTCAAAAATTGTACACATGGGAAAGAATGTGAGGACTAGAAAGAAACAGTAATCTATAGAAAGACTGAGGAATGTCATTCTTAAAGCAAATGTCTAATAAGTAATAATGATATCAGACTCCTGCCTTCCATGATAGAGTCCTAAGGGCCTGACAAGGGCTACTAGGAAGCCAGGCAAATTTCTCAATGAATATCAAGGTTGTAACTGGGCTGTACCACCCCAAAGTTCCCGGCTCTACTTATTTGTGAATAAGACCCAATTTACCCTCACCAACGTGTGAGAACTGATCACTGATTTTTTTTTCCAAATATGTTCTGATTTTTCTGGAAATTAGCTATAAAACAATAAAAATCATATAAGTTCCAAGCAGCATTAGCCATCTGATCAAAGGCTAGAGAACTTGAACATGAGAAAGTATGATTGGGAAACTCTCAGAAAGATACATTCAATTAGATGAGTTCAAGACCTTTGGATTTTTATTCCAGAGATTAATATACAAACCGTGTTTCAGTATAAGCGCAGTTCTGGACAAGCCTTCAATATTAGAAAATTCTTTTCAACTGTGCGGTGATTTAAACAATTGCTTTTTTTTATAGGAAATGTTTTCTCTCTCACTGGGTTAAGAGTTTAACATATTGTTGCTATTTTTCCTTTTTTCTTTCCTCAGGAAAAAAAATACTTGGGACACTTTTATTTAACAAAATAAGGGAATTTAACCTCAGATAGCTTTCGAACTTAATTCTCCAGTACACGTTTCACATCAAATGTCTGCGTATTAATGGTAGGCCAGTTCACGTACAGGTGGCAGAGCAAGTTTGAGGACCATTGAACACAGCTAATTTTGCAATGCATCACAATTACAGAAACACCTGTGCTAAATAACCTTGTCCTATTTCCATAAAAATGAATAGTGTTCAATAACCCTCACAATATCTTATTTCATGCTGATTCAGATATTCTCCAGGTATTTTTCTGTGACATTGCTTCCACAACAACATAGCATGTTCACAAAAGGCAAAACACAGTTCTTGTTATTTGTTTCCATAAATGTATTTGGATACTTTCTTCTTCACTCTTATTTTATAAAGAAAGCAGTTTAGTTTAATGCTATCATCGTACTGTATTTTTTTTTTAGTAGAGGACAAAAGGATATAATTTGTTTTCAAACATCAATCCAAATATGATCACTCTGCTTATATAGGAGTTATGCACTGTTAAATTACACATACAGACCATCAGTGACTAGGAATGACTTGAATCACAACTTCCTGCTTTAATGTGCCAAAAGTAACTCATGCCTGATGATGTGTTAAATAACCAAAGCTGTAAGTTGTGAGCTAGATGTTAGGATTTCATTTACCTTTTCACCAGGATTGTGATGTATATTTGTGCTTCTGAAATCTTTATCCACTTCATTTTATTTCAAAAACAAGACAAAAAACATATAACCTCCAAGAGATTTTTGTTTGAAACCAATAATACTATGTGATATTTAATATTAAGAATTACTTATAAACAGTCAAACAGGGGGGCAGAGGTTATATAATATACCTTAGATATGGATACCTAGAGGCACAGTGATTAAATCTAGTGAATGTCCAATCCATTACATTTATTGAAGAAAAGCATTGGCAATTATAAATGAGGATGTCATTTGTCAACAAATTCAAACAATGAAGAGCTTGAGATTATCTGTACCACTCTGTCTAACAGAAGTGGAAAGCCTTGGCAGTATGCTATGAGTATACCAATTTGTATGCCTGACTTCTAGAAGGTTCTCAAACATATTTAACCAACTATCTGACAGAATGAATGAATGTGTGCTGTAAGCAAACCCCTCTCAGGCATGAAGGAAATTACTTTTTATACGAGAATATAAAATCCTCATTTTGCTTGCAAAACACAAACAAAGGTTTCAATTTGATTGAGCAAAATACAATTTTTGCTTAATTTCTACATTTATCTTATGTTCTGGTAGAGACATTAGCTTGGAAACAGTATAATTATCTGTAGCCTTCTGATCAGGAAGTAAGATATCCATAAATATTCAAGGATTTGAAAATAGGGTACAAAACAAGAAAAGATGGTAAAACTGTTAAATTATCACAGTAAAGAACGTACTTATAACCTGTTTATAACCTGAAATTTAACTGCTTATTTATTAAAAGCAATGATTGTCATCCATAATTTAATAATTCATGAAAAATTCATGTTTTAGTGTTAATACATGTAAATCTTTCAGTTCTACAACATTAAAATTTAAGAAAGCATTGAGATTTAATACATATTTTTATAAATAAATACATAATGTAACACCAAGTTTACACAATTGCATTTCCTATAAATTCTTTTCTTTATAAGAATGAAGTTACCTAAAGACTAAATGATAAAGCCAACTATGAAGTTTTTATTTTTATTAGTAAATCCTAAATTTATGTGAGTTAATTAAATCAAATAGAATTAATTAAACTTGATGAATTAAATTTACTTTATAAGCCTTCCAGCTTATTATTTTTATTAAAATAACATACGCTCTTTTACTCATGATTGTGTTTGAGCCAAAATCTTAAAGATATGGAAAAACAAATCCATTCTAAAACCAGGGATCCTATGCGTAATGCCAAAAGTACACTCCATTTTTTTTTCCTTCTAAGAATGAACCTCTTGGAAAAGTCTTTACATTACATAGCAAAATGCACGTGAGAAAAATGAGACATTTTAGTTGGTAACTAGTGAAAAATAAGCAATTTGACAGCATTAGCACTAGCAATCAGAGACTATAATAGACTTAAGTATTAAAAAGGAGCCAGATTGCAAACACAGAGAATTCTTGGAAATGGAAATTTACTAACCAAACAGGATCTTTTGCTATTGATTTTTAAGAAAGCAATGTTAATTAAAATTAAAATATTAAAGCTTTTCTTTTCAACTTCTGCTCTTCTAATTGGTATATTTTTCCTTCCTCTCCCTCTCTAATTTTTCTCGACACCAAGTTATTCCGCCAATTACCTTTCCCTTTTTTTCTTTCCGCTGTTTTTCTTTTCCTGCAAGAAACTTTTTATTATTCTGAGCATACAATTTTCATTGTCACCAAACTCTAAATCCTGTTTCCTGTCATCTACTTTATGCTTTTCCAGTGAGATATCATGGGATTTTTATCATATTATCTTATTCACACTATAGCAATTTCAACTTGGTTAGATTTGTTTTCTACTTGATTTTTTTTCCCCCAATTTTAAGCCTAACAAAAGGAAATGTGCTCCTTTTGCCAATGCTTTCCTTCTCAAGAGATGTTTTCTTGTTGGACTATGATACATAAAAAGCCATATATAGTTGTCCTTCAATATCCTTGGGGGATTGATTCCAGGAATCCCCTCAGACACCAAAACTTGCATGCATTCAAGTCCCTAATATAAAGTGGTATAGGGTTTGCATATAATGTATGCAGTTACCTATATATTTCAATCTCTAGATTACTTATAATTAATGCATTGTAAATTCTATGTAAATATTGTTACACATAGCTGCTTAGGAAATAATGACAAGAAAAAAAAGACTGCAAATTCTTAGTAAAAACTTTTGGGGGATTATTTTTGATCTCATTAGTTGGATATGAGGATATAGAACCAGAGATACAGAGGACTAATTGTATCAGTTTTAGCACTTTATACTCAAAACTTACTTATTTAGTGTTGACACAGAACATATGCTTAAAAAATACTTTAACGAAATTTTTATCAATCTTTTCTTTGAAAGAGCAATTGCTTTTCTTTTTGCCAGAACATACATTCTCTTCTGTTGTCTTGAGAGAGTCTACTTGTCAAATCTTCTTTCCATGCCACATCAATTTCTGTTTAGTTTTTATTTGTGTGTGTGTGCGGTGCTGGGGATTGAACCCAGGGCCTTGTGCTTTGGAGGCAAGCACCCTACCAACTGAGCTATATTCCCAGTCCCCACATCAGTTTCTTACACTACAGTCATTTAAATCTATTTAGAGGTGTATGAAATTGCCATGCTCTTTTATAAAAATTAACACAAAAGGAATATGGGACATTTTGGGAGACACAGAATTCATTATTTCCTGAAACACACCCAGACACACACAGACACAAGTACACACATACACATCAGAATGCACATATCTGGGTTGAATAAGGAGCACCAGAAAGTAATGTTTCTCTACATCCACAGAATGTTATTTTAAACCAGTTCTATGAAGATGCACTTAGTTTAGATGAGGTCATATTGTCCTAAGATGGATACTAAATGGAATGACCACTGCCCTTATGAGAAGGGCCGGTGAACACAGACACCCTGGGAAGCAGGCCATGTGACAAAGTTGGTAGAACTTGCTGCCTGAAGTCAGGAAATGTCTAAGTGTCAAAGACTGCTGGAAAACATCAAAAGTTAAAGAGTTGTGTTTTTGTTTGTTTGTTTGTTTGTTTTTCCTGAAAACCCCCAGAAGAAATCAATCATGCCAATGCCTTGCTCTGGGACTTCTGACTTCCTGAACTATGACAGGATAACTATTATATAAGCCACTCAGATTGCACTCATTTGTTATTAGGAAACTAATAAAGCATACTAGGAGGAAAGAATAAAATTGCAAATAAATTGTAGTATCTTTAAAACACAACTTTAATAATATATGAATATACTTGTGAAGTTTACATATAGAACACATATGTAGATCAGGACACATGTAGATACATGGCATGAGCTATATTATGTGATGAGTAAAATCCGGATATGGGCTTGCTAAATGAGTTAAGTGTTCCTTTACAGAACTTTAGGATTGAAGTCATGAACTGTGCAACAGTTAACATATTTAACTCTTATTACTTGATATTATTTATTGAATACTAAGATTCTTAATTCTTTATCTATACAGATTATGTTTTGTTTTTTACTAATACAATTTTACTACAACATGCATTTTATGTTCTTTGTGTTTGTAATGTAAATTGTTCATTAAATGTAAACATCTTTACATTAATTATATGCAAAAGATATCTGATAGTGATATTTTCATATCAGCTTCCTCAGTTTAACCACTTCTATTTACATTTCTCATTTATACAGACCCTAAAGTGATCATTTTCAACATAAAGTCTGTTCAAATATTTCTATTTGACATCATAAATAATATATGATGCAGCTTTTTCTTCTTTTTGCCTCATCCTTTTACCATTTACTTTTAAAAATGTTTAAAAATCAATCAGAACAAAATCCCATCATGTGCCAGGTACTGTGGATGGAACAGATTTACTACTGAAGAAGGTTAACAAGTTCATTGTTCTCAATAATATTCTGTTTTAGACATTTTTGCAATTAAATTGCTTCAATGTTTTCAAACACTATTGAATTGTATTCATATGACTGTTTGCATTTTAAAATGAAGAAAATCAGCCCTGCGTGGTGGCACACACCTGTAATCCCAGCACTTGGGAGGCTGAGGCAGGAGGATCGCAAGTTCAGAGCCAGCCTCAGCAATTTAGCAAGGCCCTAAGCAACTCAGTGTAAATAAAATACAAAATAGGGCTGGGGATGTGGCTCAGTGGTGGAGTGCCCCTGGGTTCAATCACCAGTACAAAAAAAAAAAAAAAAAAGAAAATCAAAGAAGTAAAAGACACAACTGAATGCAATGATTTTATATTTCCATAGGTGTTCTAAAATGACTTGAGTGAAACATGATGCCTTTAGCAATTCCTCATTATTGTAAATTACTTATTTTTCTAATCTGCTCAAGAATGGTCTTCTTATTGCTTTTTTTGACAGTCTCTGCCTGAGGTACTTCTTCTTAAATGTAATAGGGCCATGGAGAAAAAATCTGCTAAACCACCACCCATTCACACAAGACCAGATACCCTGGTTCCTAGATGCAGACGAACAGAGAGATAGTGAATGAAGATTTTCCATTAGGAGGCTGAAATAAAAGAGGTACAAAAATCATTGACTAATGTTCTAGACATAGACAACCACAGGTCTTTACAAATAGTCATGATAGAAATGATTATACCATTTTTTCAGGGGTTAAAAAAGGTATATCTATAATTGACTTTTCATTCTTGGAATTCGTGGTTGCTAATAACAAAATAAAACTCAAAAAAATCATGTCAAGTTTGATTTCATTCTAGTCGTAAAATTCTCAAAAGATGTTCTGCTAAAATTCTCAAATATTTAAGAAATGTGTCAATGGTATATATTTATTCTACGATAGGTTTAGAAACATTGTTTCTAAATATTTTGCTTGCTTGTTTATCCTTTTGTTTCTTTGCTTTTTTAAATCAACAAAATTTTGCTAGAACATATTGGTTTGAAATTCATGTACATTATGGAATAGTTAAATTGGTCTAATTAACACATACACACACACATATATATATACACACATATATACATATACACACATATATACATGTGTATATATATATATATTCTCTTTTTGTTAGATGAACACAAAATCTGCTTTTATCGTATTTCAAGAATGTAATATATGGTTATTGACTATGGTGATCATGTTGTACAATAGGTCTCTTGACTTACTCCTCTTAACTGAAATACTGCATCCTTTGATCAATGACACTTCAACTCCCTCCTGCCTATCCTCCTACGTTGTCCCCCAACCCCCCGTAATCATTATTTCACTGTCTTGGAGTTCAACTTCTTCAGATTATACATATCAAAATGAGATTGTCTGTTTGTTTTCTCTCTATGTTTTACTTATTTTCAATTCACTTCCTTCATTCATATCATCAGAAATGATGGTATTTTGTTCTTTATGTGGTTGATCAGTAATCCGTTGTGTACCTATACCACATATCTCTCCATTCTTGTTGGCCACTTAGGTATTTTTCCATGAATTAGTTACCGCAAATAATACTGCAATGAATCTAAGAGTGCAGATATCTTTTTGATATAATGATTTCATATTTTTTGGATATTTATACCCAGTCATGGGGCAGAGGAATCATATGATAGTACTAGTTTTATTTTTTTGAGCAACCTCATGTTGTTTTCCATATGGCTATACTGATTAACATTGTCACCAACACTGCAAGGGTTTCCTTTCCTCTACAACCTTGACAATATTTGTTTTTTTTTGTTGTTGTTGTTGTTTTTTTTTTCTAATATAGCCACACTGACTGGAGTGACGTGATATCCCAGGTGGTTTTGCTTTGTATCTTGCTGATGATCAGTGATGTTCAGCACTTCTTTGTTTACCTGTTGGCTATTTGTAGGTCTTTTTTTGTGGTATGTCTATTTGGGTCCTCTGCTCATTTTTCAATCAGGTGATTTGTTTTCTTACTGAGTTGAGTTTCTCATATATTTTAGATATTAATGCTTCTGATATTTTATATATATAATTAATGAACTTCTTTGTTCTATATTTGTAGGTGCACAAAACACAATTTGGTCAATTTAATTCCCAGTACTTCTACTTTTCCAACCCTCCTCCCTCTGCTACTCTATTCCTCTCCCTTCTTTTTTCATGATACCACTCCCCAATTTTTTTTCCTTTTAATTCTCTTTAGCTTCCACATAAGAGAGAAAATAGATGACCCTTGACTTTTTGTGTCTGACTTATTTTGCTCTTAAGTTCCATTCATTTTCTTGAAAAATGACACAATTTCTTTCTTCTTTGTGTCTAAATAAAATTCCACTGTGTGTGTGTGTGTATATGTGTGTGTGTGCCTATCTACACACACACTCCATTTTTTTTTTTCCTGCGTTCTGGGGATTGAGTTCAGGGCCTTGTGCTTGCAAGGCAAGCACTCTACAAACTGAGGTGTATCCCCCACACATTCCATTTCTTTTATCCTTTCACCTGTTGATGGATAAATAGGCTGATTCCACAATTTTACTGTTGGGAATGACGGCATAAGCTCTTTAGGTTAATGTAATTCCATTTGCATGTCTTATTACCTGTGTTGTGGTGAGTATTATCCAAAAATATTTGGCATAACCAGTGTCATGACTTACAGTTAAATTTTTAATCCATATTGAGTTGCATTTTGTGTATGGTACGGGATAATTTCCCAGCTTCATTCTTCTGCATGTAAATATTCAGTTGCTGGATTGCAATTAGGTTTACTAATATTTGATTGGATATTCAGATTCTGTGTGAACAACATCTGTTTTCTAAAGGCCTACCCTTTTTTATGGGATCTGGGCATTGAAAGTCCATCTCCTAACTGTGCCCTTTTTTCAGCCAGTATTTCATCTGAGGATACTAAAACATACAACCCATGGCTGCCCATATCTGCTAATGACAGTACAGAAGATGACTAGTTGAAGCTGTTTTGCATCTAGAGGTGATATAAGGGGTAGAAATAAAAAAAAAACCTCATTTGAATATAAAACAAACATAAAACGATTCAGACTATACTTTTCCTTTTTCAGTCTGCAAAAATCATGACAAAAATGGCCTGTGCTTTCCAAAGCAAAGTGGCACACTCTCTATTCCATTTATTCAGTGCAAGAAACAGTCTAATCTGCTATTGGCAAAATGTCAAAAAATAAGCAATGTTGACTGAATTTTTTATTTACACTTCTTGTAAAAATAGCATTATGGAGCCAGACAGTTGTGTTACCCACCTGCCACTCTTCTTTTTCTCTATCATTATTTTTGAAAAGTCATGCTTCAAAATGCATTCTTATGATAATGAATCCTCTTGTATGTGCTGTTAAGTATATTTATATAAACTGAACTCAAATTTTAGGGCTTTTCATATTGTGTTTGAAAAAAGGAGTAAGGATCATTGCTCATATTTCTTTCTAAACACAATAATTCTGAGCTGCTTGATTCTAAGACACTTATCCTCTTCAAATGCACACTTCATCAATTTCCATGAAAAGCAACCATTAAAACGTCATGCATATGGAATATTATTGCTAAAATAAAGGATTCTGAAGGAAAAAGAAGTATCTGAATAATATCAGGCATATTTAGGTTAGTGAAAGTACATAATCACTATATCTACTTAGCAAGTACTTTGCTTAAATATAACCAGTCAGGGTTAATTAAGGTATCAACTCATGTAAAGTATTTGTTTACCATTATAATTACAAAATTCTAGCACTTCAAATTACAATGACTTTCATAAGCATAGCACTTTTTAAAAAGATACAGTGATTTTATAAATGAAGTAAATACGCCTTCCCATGAATTGTAAAAAAGTAGTGAAAAGATAATTTTAAAAGGTTTTTAAAGCACTTTTCTCCTTAGTTAAAATGTATGCTACTGTATTTACATTTATTGTTAATTCCAATATCCTTGAACAAATGGTAAAATGATTTTTTATAAGAATTAGACATTCCTTTTAATGGCTTTGATGAGGAAGCAAATAGTCCTTTAATTTTCTACTTCATTGATGATCTCACTTTCAAAACTCTAATTGAGTTTCACGTTCTAGACTCTTGTATTCACTCTGTTTCATTCTCATTAAAACTTGCCCATCTTCCCCCTGATATCTGCTGCAGAATTCCCTCAACACCTTTTGTTGTTCATGAGTTGTTTACACTTTGAGATGTTCTGAGTCCAACTTTATTTTAAAGTGGAAGAGAAATAGCTCCACATCTGCCAATATGGGTACCCTCACATATCAGCCCACATCTTAGTGTCACAGAACTTACTATGCGTTTTATTTATTGTATGTCCTGTATTCCATTTATTCATATATTTGCTGACCTTCTATCTTCCCAGATAAGAACATGAGATTCTGCAGGGCAAATTTTTGTTTTGTTCTGTTTTGTTATTTTAATGTTGTATCCCAGCATCCAGAATATTTTCTATGCATATTTTTGGTAAAAACTTCACACACACACACACACACACCTGTCTATTGAATAAATATGTAACTATTCCAGACTTTCTTTCCAGGTGTTCTTGGACACTCTGACTTCTCCTTGGGCTTTGTCAAAACAGTAGACATCCCCAGAATTTGAGAGAAGTCCATTCTTCCCAAGGTACGTAGGAGTCATGAAGCTATCAGTCAAATTTTCATTCTGCCCTAAAATACCCAGAATTATTTTCTTAGGAGACTCTATAAGATTTGGGGGAATTTGAAGATATGCATGCTCTTTGTATTACTAGACCTAATAAAACTTCTAGTAAATAGTAGCCATTTGATAGATTATTTTTGAGGAAAAAAAATAAAGATTAAAACAAAACTAATTTCTTGCTGGGCACAGTGACACACGATTATAATCCCAGGACCTCAGAGGCTAGGGTAGGAAGATCACAAGTTTTATTCAAGTTTTATGCAAGTTTTAGCAAGACCCTGCCTTAAAATTAAAAACAAAAAGGACTGGGGATGTAGGTCAGTGGTAGAGCATCCCTAGGTTCAATTTCCAGTACTGGAAAAATTCAATTTCTTAAGGAATCATAGAATTATATCAACTTAAAATTTTGCCACTTATCAGAAAACAAAATATTTATAAAAGAGTGAATATTTAACCATGATGCAGTAATAAGTTAGTAAAATTAATCAAACAATTATTTTTAGAATATTAGCTGAGTGACCCATTTTCTACATTTCTCCATATGACGCTATGTATTATTTTTACTATTTATCAAAAAAGCCTTTTTAATCAACTTACTTTGATTTAGATATGAACTCACTGTCTTTTATAAAAATGACTTTTACCTATTAGTAAATCAGTAATAAAAATAAATCCTAACATTCATAAACATCTGACAAACCCGCAAAATAGGATAAATTCAAGCGCTTTACAATAATTTACTTCCTTAAGTTGGATGTTCTTTATTCATATGAAGTATAAAGTATTATTTCAATCAAGAATAAAAACAAAACTAAATGTACATCATACATGTATGAGAAAGATTTAGTACAACTAAATGCAAACACTAAATCTAGTTGAGTGCTGGTATTTGGTATTGATTTGAAGTTTAATCTACAAAAATGAAATAAGTAAGTCAAGAGAAAATTGAGAACATTTCATAATAGAATAGTAGAATTCAGATCTGTGAACTAGATGCAAAGAGATAATGTAACAAATTGTCAACCCAAATTGAAAATATAAAGCAAAACACAAATCATGAATATATCATAAGTAGGTCATAGAAAAGCACTTACTTAGGATGTTTTAAGATCACATTTAAAGCTCATCATATACCTGTCCTAATGTTCATATGGATCACAGTACATTTCCAATTTTGTGAAACCTTAATAAGTTATTGCTTAGAAAAAAAGACCTTTAAATTGCAGAACAAATTTTTTGTTTATATGTGACTTGAAGGACTTTGTAACAAGAAAAGTCAATTTTATCTGTTTTTGTTCTCTGTAGACTATAGGAACATATTTTGATTAGAAGGCAAAAAATCGCCATGAAAATAGTTATAAGAAAGATATACAGATTAAAACCCACAATTTATTTTAGGTCCATTGATGATTAGAGACACATGTCTCTATATTTGCAATTAAGAACAGTATGTTTAATAATCTAGAGGAGAGTACTGTCTACAAATATTTTCCATAACCAAACACATGACAATTTTTTGAGTCATATATATCACATTATAAAGTGTAGAAAATCTTGAAAAAGTCATATTTTAATACAACTATTAAAATTAGCATACATATACATATATGTGTGTATATATATATGTATATATATATAGGAAAAGTAAATTACTTAAATCATTACAGTAAAATGATCAATGCAGTGGAAGTAGATTTTGTGTAAATTAAAATTAAAATAGTTCCTTAATTCTAATTAAGATGTTCTTCTGCATTAAAATGGCTTTTAGCTCTTTACCTAAAAAAACTGAAATCCACTGCCTCTCAGATAAAAGAACATTTAAAAGCATTAATTTGGAGATCAACTTTAAGAAGCAAATGTTTAAGAATTATCAATAAATTAGCCTTTATATTTGAATATGCAAAACTTTAAAGTAAAAACAACCATTATAAATGCTCATGCATGAAGATATTTTAAATAGTGATACTCAATTTCTACATGTTAAATGGAGAGCACTGAAATGTGAACCATCAGTTCACATTTAAAAACAGTGTAATTGTACTATAAAATATATACCTAATTATGCAGATTATTTTGGATGGTAAGGTTAAGTTTTGGGAATTTGATGGCTACTACCACTATGTAGCCTTTTCTCTCCATAAAAATGAATCTTTTAACACAGACAGCATATTTTTGTATATATGTGTGGACATCATCATGAAAAAATGGGTAGCAATTAAAGTTTAAGAACCCAGACTTTATTTGCAATTAAGAACAGTATGTTTAATAAAATAATAAGGTATGTCTGATTTTTTTATATATCCTTTTAAATAATTACAGTTTTAAGATCCAAATATAATGTCCCTAAAGCCAAGACGTTTGCTTATTTATCTCAAATGACTGACTTGAAATATGTTGGCATGGGATAAATCT
The DNA here is from genome assembly GCA_020662805.1 of Glaucomys volans. Classification (NCBI taxonomy): domain Eukaryota; kingdom Metazoa; phylum Chordata; class Mammalia; order Rodentia; family Sciuridae; genus Glaucomys; species Glaucomys volans. Next base: position 689,196 of record JAJEJO010000289.1, read on the forward strand.
ATTACTTAAGCACTACTAAATTTAGTTGTGATTATTAAATTCTTGTTTAATGTTAAGTCTGTATGCCTTCAATTTGGCTGAGGCAATACAAGTAAACATTGGTCATCAATATTTGAGCCTATTCTACTTAAATTTTATTAATAATAATTTTTATGTGTGGAATGTATGTTTGATTTACTTTCCAAGGTTTTTTAAACCAGTCAGGTGTTAGGCATATTTTTTCACTTCCTTTTACCCCAAACATTTTGAAAGCAGCATTGCCTTTATGTGTTAGAACAACTACTATTAGTAGCACAATTAATATGTGCTATAAAATGAAAGAATCATGAACATCTATTTGTATAAGATTAAAAGTAGTGATAGCTTGTATCCAGAATATAAATTAGATCATGAAACTCTGCTAGGTGTAGATGCCAAATATACCACATTCAAAGAAAGTTAACAAATCTAGATTATCCACTTTGGGTCATGGTTTCCTCTTCAGCCACATAAGAATGATAACTTACTAACAGGAATGCCATAGTTAAATTGCTTAATATGTAAAGATTAACAAAATATCCTTCACAGCCTCTTTAGTTTTTAATAAAGTGTATGTTTTTCATTTTCCTTTAATTATTTTTTTACTTTAAGTACACTATAAGGTATGTTAGACTTTGGATATTCAGAAGTTTGATAATGATCCTTTGAGTTTCTACTGCATGATATTAAATAGTGTTAGTCTCAAAATGTATTAGCATTTGAGGAGTAATGATCTTGGACACCGATCAAGGAGTGACTGTAGTTGTCAAAGCTAATGACAGAGAGAAAATATCAGGCATGGAGAACAGAGACAGGTAGACTGGAGCTTTTAGGCTAGGATAAGATAGAGTTGCAACATCACAGAGAAATTCTCATTTAACATATAAACCAGGCAGCTAGTCTTTCACAAAAATTATTGGAATGAGGCAAAGTTTTTTATAGAAACTGTTGATAATGATTTATTTTTTAATGTGAACTTTAAGCAGTTTTGTAAGAAAAGACTAATGACTTGCTGGAATTAGCTAGGGCTTTTAATCAAGCTGTAGATATTCCAGAAGGCTATTTTGATACTTACAGATGATGAGCAGAATCTAGACCAAGAATTCAGGCAGTTCCTTCAGCTACAAAAGGTAAAAACTTTGCATGTTTACACATGATTAATTTTTACAGAGCTTTCTCTGTTTACCTTTGTTATTTCTAAATCTATGCAGGGATAGAGATAGCTTCCCCTTCAAATTCGTATCAATATATTTGAGGGTGGCTTCTAATTGTCCTTATTATTACCAAATGCAGCAATGACAGCATCAACTGATGCCCTGTTTCCCTGAATTCCTAAAATGAAGCTTCCTGCCTTCATTTGGTAAAAATATCGCATAAATAGCCTTTCCAAATCTACTTTCTTTTATTTTTCTTTGTTCATTCTTTTGTGGTGCTGGATATCTACCTCAGGGCCTCGTGCATGCTAGGCAAGCATTCTGCCACTGAGCCATAATTCCTAGCCCATATTTTCCTTCTGATTGAAAATCTCCTCTAACAGATCCAAGCATCTTATTTCAAACTATTTTTGTAATATGACTTTTAAGTCTTCAAGCTGTTTCCAAATAAATATATTAAGGAATAAAAGGAATAAAGGAATAAAATCAGTATATTAAAGAAATATTTGCACACTCATATTTATTTTTGCACTATTTACAATAGCCAGGATGTAGAATCAAAGTAGAAGTTTACTGTTATGTTTTCAATCTTTAGGTGATGTAAGAATACTCAGAGGTGAAATAATTAGAGAATGCAAACTGTGACCTCATTAGTGGAATAATCCTTTTGATGGAATAATAATTTGAATGGACTCAGTGAGTGGTAACTTTCAGCAGGTGGGTGTATCTAGAGGAAGTAGGTCACTGGGAGTGTGGCCTATACACTCCATGTGTTCATGGTCCCTTCCTCTCTCAGTATATATATATATGCTTCCTGGCTACTGTGAGCTAAGAGGCCTTCTCTAGCAAGCCATTCTGCCATAATATTCTACCTCACCTTATGCCCAGAGTAATGTAGATGGCCAACCATGTACCAAGATTTCAGAGGTGAACCCAAAATAAACATTTCCTCCTCTAAGTTGTCAGGTATTTACTCTCACTCTTTTTCTAGCTATAAAATATAAAAGAAGTTAAAATTTGTAAATGTGAATCAAAAATTTTTTAGCCTAATTCTTAGTTTGGATGAAACTCAAATTGATTCAAACTATACATATTACTAAGAGGATAGATGAGTGAGGAGAGATGGAAATAAGTGAATGAAGAAAGCTGTTTTGGGTAGGACACTTTTTGTCAACTCTCAATAGAAAAGTTTATTTTATACCTAGTAAACTCCTGTTGATAGTTGATGGAACCAGTGGAGTATCTACCTACAACCTACAACTATCACATCTCCTGATTCATAGAAATGAACAAAATCATGTTGTCATTTATGCCCTTTTCATGAATATTGTGTTTTTCTCTTATAATCCTTGACATATTAAAATGATTACTTCAATAGAATATTTTCTAGTATATTACATTTAAATAAAATAAAATGTAAAATTTCAACATATTTCAAGTTTTTGTTGATTTTTTTTAGAAAACTATTCATGTTTAAATTTACATTGATGAGAGACAAATTTGAGTGACCCTGGAGTCTTATTACCTTTTTTTTTTTTTTTTTTTCCTGTAGGGCTTAGCAAACTGACCCAACTTAACCTAGGCAGTCCAGTTGAGGAATCTGATTTAAACATTGTTGGAGCAGCCAGTATCTTCCAAGGCATTTAGGATGTACATTTTCTGGTATGGTTCATGGGACTAGAGATCAGTTGATAAATTTATTGTTAGGAAAATAAATTGTTTCCTAGCTCCTTCTAGGTTAACCCATTGATATATATTTAAGATAGAGGAGTGATGTTCACTCTCATGATATTGTTAATGCAATGATGAACCAGCCTGCAGGCCCAGAAAGTCCTATCCTTCCTGGAATCTTTCCCTAGAGAACGCAAGCAGCTCTGCAAGGCCTGTTATTTAAATATGAGAGTGTAGGAAAGAGTAGATATGCTTTTTCTCCTCTTTAAGTTTTTTTTTTTCCTGCAAACTATTTGTCTTTATTATCTAATGTTTGTGAATTCTACACAACAAATATAAAATATATGAATGTAATAACTCAAAATTATTTTTCTCCTAATGCAGAAATAAATGGTTGAGTGTTTCATAAATGCTTGAGTGTTTTGAAAACAAAAGTGAAAAGTTCTGAAAGTACTCCCTGAAAGATGGAAAACCTTTGCCTTTTTACATTAACAGCCAAAGTTTGCATCAACCTGCAGGGCTCTTACCAATGAAATCTTTTTTTTTTTTTTTTTAATTTTGTTCTATTTACCAGTGTTGACAATGTTGGTAGATGAATTTTGAAAAATCTCATTAATTGTGTTTGTAATAAATTTATACTTGTGTGTTTGTTTATTAAATATGTTGGCAACAGTTATTTTTAAGCTTATTTTAAAGATGATCCATCAAATGCAATTGTCTGACAAAAGAAATAAATTAAACATGACACATATGGATATCATGATGCATTTCCTAAATTGACCAAGTGTTTTATGGAGATATGGTGGCATACTGCTTCAGAATTCAGGCTTATTAAAGATTTCATAAGCGGTGTCTTTTTGTGTCAGGTGTTTCCACAATGATATATATTATGCAGCTCAGTTTAAATTTGTTTTAAAATATCTTTCTCTTTTCTTTTTAAGTTATAAATTATATAAAAAAAATGTTGATGACTTCTGGTTTTAACTCCAACATATGAAGAACTAGGAAGGAATCATTCAAGTTCTTTCAGTAACAAAAAGCTCAGTAAAATGAAAATCAATTATTTTTCTTAGCTCCATGAGATAATAAGCTGCAAAGCAAATTGCCACTATGAAATCTGGAGAGAGAT
>JAJEJO010000289.1:698508-770115 GCA_020662805.1 Glaucomys volans
TTATTTAATTATTTTTTTTTTTTTTTTTTTTTTTCTTTGCAGTGCTAGGGATAGAACCCAGGGTGAGGCAAGCACTCTTCCAACTGAGTTATATCCCCAGCCTCTAATTAAGTCTTTTTAAAGTAGAAAAGTTTTCAGGTGCACAAAAGGTCTAGCAGTAGAATAATTAGCATGTTTTCCTATATAATTTCTTCCTAAGCAATGCAAGCAATATTCAGTGTTTCCACATACTGTCTTCGGCATTCTACTCCTGTGATTTCAAACCACCCAGGGTGATGCATTCTTTTTTCATTTTTTCAGCTTTTATTTTTCCTCCATATCTCTGTGAGTTTTGAATCTCCTAGTTTTGGTGGAGGGTGGCATAGGAAATTTTACCTGTAACAAAGTGGTTGATTTATCTCTCTGCCAGAGCAGAGATGATTGACACTGTGGCTGTCAAGTCTTATATCAGTTTGTTTGACATGGTTCAATAGACAAGTTCATCTCTGTTTTTTATTGGCAACAGTAAATATTGATAAGCAAAACATTGGGCAAGTAGAGATTTAATTTCTACTGAAGCTTTTCAGGCAAATGTGAAGCAAATATAAAATCCTGGAAATGTGACCACAAATCATATTGGATTTTTTGTGGAATTGTGGAGATTGCTGACCATTTTGTTCCTATGAGAAAGAAAACTTCACAAGTTCTGCTTTCAGAAGCTTTCTTCCACCCTGCTGACATATACCGAAAAAATGTAACTAGCCAAAGAAACCTAATTTTTCCTAATTTTTCTCCTACATTCTTACCTAGCCACATTCCAAATTCTTTGTTCTAAAATATTTTCAACTGTTTGGGGTGAAATTTTCAGCTTGTTTTTTGCACATGGTGAAAAATTATCTTCACCATATTTTATATTTACACTTCATTTCTCCCATTTCTATACTTATCTAATTGCAGTGTTCACAACTTCCAGAACAATGTTAAAAATGGTAGTATTAACTATATGTATTAATCAATTCATATATATGTATATATATATGCATATATATATATATATATGCACTCTGTGAGTTGTTTAGGATCTTGCTAAGTTACTGAGACTGACCTTGAACTCACAATCCTCCTGCCTTAGCTTCCCAAGCTGTTGGTATTACAGGCATGCACCACGGCTTGTCTTATATTTTTAAAACATAGAAATCTGAACTAGAACATTTCAAAATACCTGATTTTTATGATATATGCAGTTCTCTCATTAAATCATCTTTAATGAGAAAGTGAGAAATAAGAAAATCCCATGTTCAACCAAAACTAAGGCTATATTTCATCGCCAAATTATTAAGTAACTTAAGTTAGACTTACAAGTTTGAAGTCAGAAACTGAATTTTATATCTTCCATACATTAAGAGCATATGGTTTCTTCTCATTTCTCACATCAGCAGGGCATGGATATCATGCATATTTGTCTAACAACAGTCTGAGAAATATTGTAACCCAATTTAACATTTCAGTGTGTGCTTAAATGTCAAGACCTGTGCTTTTGAATAAGAATTTTTCTGATGATGGAAATGGTTTTTGTCAATATGTCCAGTATAAGTAATTGAATTTTTAAATTTTATGTCACTATAATTAATTTAAATTTAAATGAAGTAGCCACATGTGGCTGATGTCTACTGCACTGGACAACATGTATCTAGGTCAATGTCTCTGATAGGTAGATAGACAAAACAATTCACAGAAGCTCTCAATTACCTCCGTTAGTCTTCATCAATGTGAAAGCTTGGGATGAGCTATTTCATTGCTCTGAACTTTTGTGTTATCACTGCATATTTATTATAATTCAAAATAGAAAACATGCCAAAAAATGAAATACAGCTAATGGCAAAAATCACAGTAATGTGAAAGTTTTTCTTTTTTAAGTAGTTTGGTATGGTTCCATAAATAATCTTTTGTTTTGTTTAATCTCTATATCTTGATTTTATTATCTGTAGGATGGTGATAACACTAGGAAGACCTACTTCAGATAATTTTGAATTAGCCAACTGAAGCAATGCATATATCATACCATATCATGCTTTACAAAGCATGAAGTCAGGATAATGAGGTGGTTCAGTGCATGAGTATGGAGGTCAAACCAGTCTGGGTTCATTGATAGCCCTGCCATTTCATAATTGTTTTACACTGAGCACACTATTCCACTGCTCGAAGTTTCAGATTCATCATCTGTTGAAAAACAAAGTCACTTAACAATAGTTAGCTTCAAAGATGTTTGTGCAGATTAAGTAAGACAATGTTGATAAAGCCCCTGGCACAGAGTGCAGAGAGGTTGGCAGAAGGTAATAGCTTAGAGGACTAGCTGTTGTGTTCATCTTATTCTTGCTGTGGTTATTACAGCATTTTAAATTCAAGTTGTTTCTCCCAAGACTTTGCTAAAGTTCCTGTTTTCAAATTAAAGGATATATGAATTAAAAGCAATTTAATTTGAATATACTTTGCTTTAATTACTTAACAACTGCAAAACACAAAAGCAGTGGGGTATCAGAATTGGATGACTTCTGGCTGCATTTAGGCAGTCATGTAGTACATTTTGCAGCAATCTGCATGTTCAGTCTCCCTTGAGCAATATGAGTAAGAAACATAGAGTGATGATCCTAAAATTATGATTAGTAGCCTGGCATCGCAGTAATTTTTGTAGCCTGTATTTTGTCCAAATTGGATTTGGTCCAGGTCCAAAATAACAAATTTTCTGAACTTTCTAATGACAATTAAGTAAGTGGCTGACTAAGACACTTGAGATAATTTTTAGATTACAGTGTACAGAAAAAGCCTCATAAGATTTTAATTTTTAGTTTCTGTAAAATCTTACAGTAAGCCTAAATAACAGAAAATTTTCTCATGAGAGAGTCTTAATCAGTATTCTGCCAGGCATCAAACAGTGGTATTTTTCAAATTCTTGAAGGTTATTGAAAAAAGAAACGGCTCTAGAAAACTTCCACAGCAGAAGTCTGTAGTTGTCTCCCTTAGCATCACACATTTAAGTTTCTTCCCACTAGTTTTCATCTTGGGCTCTGATGTGTCATGGCTTCAACTACTTTTATTTTCTCCACTCCTATATCATCAAATCAACTACTTTGTTTCCTATTTGAGATATAAAGCCTCTTATGATCTAAATTTTTATAGTTACTCTGTACTTCAGAGTTCTTTTATAATCAAATCTATACAAGAAAATGATTAGGCCTCCTTGTAGATCAGTTGCTTTGGAATGTCATTGCCCATATCTGCACACTCAGCTGTGGTTAGAGTGGCAGGGTTACTTGCTACAAAGAACAACGATTTATAAATATGGAGACCTACAATATAATACAGTAAGCAAGCTTTACTTTTGACCTATAAATTCTAAATACCTTTTTTGTTCTTTGTCTGTCTTTGGTCTTCTCTTCAAAAAGATACAATTTAGCAGTTTATAGATAGTTTGTTTAGACTCTCCACCAAATATTTTTGTTATAGTGAGAAACTTATGAACACTTTTAGTCATATACACATCTATGTATGTATTAATGACATGTCAGTAACCATAATTACATTAAGCACATTTTTAAATTTTTAATATTTTAATATTTCTTATTTTAAAGAATGCACAAAGATTACACTAAATGATTTGATTTTATATATTTTACTTAACTTTTACCAAGTATGTCCATTGCAGATAAGATTGGGCAGATACAAAATGGTTTAGTTTTTGGTCTTGACTAAAAAACTGTATCACAATATACGAACTTTATCTTAAAAATTGGATATAAAATATTTAGCAATATTTGAACAAAAGTTTTCTTTGATAAGATCTACTTCAATAATACTATGATTCTGCTAACTACAGTTGAAGGAAGTTTTAATATGATATTATTAAATAAAATCATTCACTTAGTCTTCAAATATCAAAATAGAAAATATCCTCTCATAAGCTTCTAACAAGTAATAAAATATTTCAGCAATAGAATGCCATTAATTACTCTGAATTATTAAAACTTATACTGGAAAACAGGATTAAAAAATCACAAAATGGATTTAATTTTTACATTAAGAGAATAATGTATTGCTAGATGTACTCCTTCACTCTGACCTGATAACTCTATATCAATTACATTATCCAGTTTTCCATTACTGTAACAAAATATCTGAACTTGGGTGCTTTATTAGAATGGTTTATTTGGCTCACAGTTTTGGAGGTTTAGTAATCCGAGATCTCTAATGTCCCCATCCATTTTATCCTCTGGTGAGGGCCCTCAGCTCTTTCTAATCTTGGTAGATGGCACCATGGTGGGAATACATGCCAGAGGGATGGATCACGTGGCAAGACAGGATGTCACAGGGCGAGAGGGAGCCTGTCTTGTTGCTGTATATCAACCCACTCCCTTGAGAACCAACTGTCTTCACAAGAACTACATTAAACTCCTGTGTAGGTGATGCCTGCGGTGACCTAATAACCCTGCCCTTGGTCCCATTTCTTAAAGACCTCACCAATTCTCAGCATTATCATACTGAGAACCAAGATACCAATGGATGAAACTGTGGGATAAACTCAAATTAAATACAAACCATAGACATAGATTTTTTTCTTCACAGTGTTTTAAAACATTTGAAATAATACAGAATTTTGCCATTTATTTTATTCATTCCTACTTCACTCCTTCCCACTAAGAATTCTATTGTATTTTCATCATCTGGCACACCACTTTGTATAATAAAATACCCCCAATAAATATTACTTAAAAATAAATAATGTTAATATTCTCCCTACAAATTAATAATGAGATGAAGTGATGGATATTTTATGTTGACTGAATCTTTCTATAATATATTTAATAGATAAAAACATCATATTGTGTCATAAATGTAAACATATGCAATTTCTAATTGTCAATTAAATATAAACTCAATGCTGATATGCATTTAAAAACTAAGCTTTAACTAAGCAATTGCCAGGATCAGACATTGACTGATGATTAAAAGAAAGAACATGTCTAATTGGGGAAATCATTCAAGATTCTTAATGCTCTCAGTGAATGATGTTGATACTTATGTTAGTCAAATTTCCTCTTTTAGGTTATCTACCTGAAGTAGATAACTCGTAAAGAGGAAAAGATTATTTTGTCTCATGTTTGCTGAGTTTCACATGATTAGCTGACTCTGTTGCTTTTGGACTCATACCAAGGAGGAGTATCCTGAAGTAGAGCATGTGTTGAACAAAGGGGTGAGTTCAGGAAAAAGGAGAGAGAGAAAGAGACTGGTGTCCCAGCATCCCTTTCAATGGCATGAGTCGATGACAAACTTCCTTCCTGTCGGCCCCACTTCCTAAAGTTTCCATCACCTGCCAAAAGTGCACAGTCTGCAGAAGAAGCTCTGAACATATGATTTCAAGGGATGATTCAAGTTCTGAACTATTGCAATGATTTAAAATTCTGAGCTCAGTTTTCATCTCTTCAGGTTTGAAAGTGCAGTAAGAAGCAGAGTTCCTAGCAGTGCTGTATTCTTGACTGATCGCCTATTGTTCTACTGATCTATTTTAAATTATTCTGATTTATTACTGTAACTCCATTCTGCTGTTAAGCAAGTTGGCAAACTTGTGTATATTGTACATTACATGTTATAATATACATATAATTATACACATATTATGTGCATTTACACATTATATGAAGAAATACTGGGAAATAGTATTTTTTCACACTTGATTTGAAAAAGTGAATTGATACTAGACATAGTTCCAGTTGAGACACTCAAATCGGGAGGTAAAAGTTGATTACATGAATCACTTTTGATAAAAAAAAATTGTTTAAAAGTTATACCAGAGAATGTGTCTTCAGGAATCTCTGGTCCTTGGAAAAACAGTACTTACATTTATCATTTATGTTCACAAGGGGTGATGTCTATGTTAAAGTGTTTTCAAAAATCTAAAACTTTTCATTATAATATATATTGCATACATATTATATAAGAAATAATGGGAAACAGTAGTGCACATATTACATACATAATAGTATACACACATGGTCTACTTCGATCTTAACCCCCAAAGGCCCTAAGTTGAAAATTTGATCTCCTGCATATGGCACTATTGGGAGATGGTGGGTGATACCTTTAGATAGTGGGACCTATTGAAAGGAAGTTAGGTCATGGGGCTGTGCCCTTCAGGGGTACACTAGAATCCTCAATACTCCTTCTTCCTCTCTGCTTCTTAGCTACTATAAGTGAGCAGCTTCCTCAATCAATGCCCTCCCTTCCATCATGTTCTGACTTGTCATAGGCCAAAAGCAACAAAATCAATCAATGATGGACTGGAACCTCCAAAACTATGAACCAAAGTAAGCACTTCCACTTTTTCAATCGAATAATATAAGGTCTTTTTCAGAGTAATGGGAATCTGATGGATACAATGGTACAAAATTATACATACTAGTTGAAATATTGGTAATGCACATATTATTTGTTTTATTCCTTTACTATTCTGTTTTTAATTTTTCTCTTTACTTTCTTATCTTCAAATTCTATCATTCCTATTGATTTATTTATAAAGTTCTGATTTTTTAAACTTCATTCATTGTTAAGTTTATTAGTGAATTTGTTCTTTAATATATTTTCACTATTATGTATCCTTTTATAATTTTTTTCTCAAACATCTTATATATTTTTATTTATTACAAGCACATATTACTTTATTTCATTAAACCTAGTTATAGTATATTTTAAATTTCTTTTTTACTAATCTCAACATTATTCTCAGATGACCCAGATGACCCTAAATGAGAGAACTACTTAGCTAAAAACATAGAGATACATGTTTGTAAAGGAAAGGACACTCAGAAAGAGAAACCAAGAACCAAAAAAAGAGACAACTCACAATGACTCTTTCCCAGTCAGTAGCATTAAGTCAATATATACTGACTAGAGTTCATGTGGACCAGAGTCTTAAGTGTTATCTCTCATTTCCTCTTTTTTAAGATAGAACCCATAGAGACTACCCTATGCATCTCACTTGGGTTTGTGTAGTGTATTTAACATGCCTCTTGAACCCAGGCTTTTCAGATGGAGAGGCACTATACTCAAGAACCTATGTATAATAAAGTACACACAAGGAGCCTTATATAAATTCAGACCTGATCAGGTTGGTTCTCAAACCTGAACCTAATGCCATAATCTGAAGGGAATTTGGTGGTTCTTGCGAAAAGGATGATTGTATTTTGCATGTGATAAAATGCAAATTGCTGTGGCCACAGGATGTACCATGTCAGAATGTCTTTTCCAAACATGATCACTAGCATAAGTTTAGTCTCCTATGAACTTCCAGAATTTTTTCCTTTCTAATAAGAAGTGGAGTTTGTATTTCTTTCTCCTGAAGCTGGAGTGACTTTGTGACTTTTGTGACTTTTGACTTTTGTGACTGCCTTAATGAAGAGAATATGGCACAAGTGATACTGTGTGATTCCTAAGACTAAGTTGTAAAAGAAGATGAAATTTCTGTCTGGCTCTCTCCTTTTCAAAAAACTGTGCTTTGTAAATTATCCTCCATGTAGTGAGGAAGGCCAGTCCACACTCAGAGGCTAAGTTCAAGTGCTGCAGCTGATAACCACACCTAGCATTTCAGCCACTCACCATGATCAGCTGCAAGTCAGTCAGTCCTAGGGGTGGTTATTCTAGCCCAAAGACTAAGAACTCCCTGAGCCTGCCAAACCACAGACTTGTGAACAAAATAAATATCGTATTGTTAAAACAACCACTAAATTATGAATTTACATATTATTTATCCATAGTAACAAAAGTTACTGTGGGTGAAGGAAAAATACAAGGAATGGAGGATAAAAATGAGCTTTAGAATTACCTGTAATATTTACATTTTTACAGTGAAACTAGGTTTATGAGTTATGTTTGGAAGAAATTTTAAAATAACTTTAAGAATGTATTAAAATATATATGCCATTACTATTTAAATTATTAAAGAATTACATTAAAATTTTAGAACTTAAAAATATTAACATTCCTCATATTCTAATTCAAGATTTGAAAACATGATATTGAGTTGAAAAATGGGCATTATGCTTTAAGTCCTGTGTCCGGCCTTAAGAATAGGTAGTTTGACACTAGGAAAGTCAATTAATTTCTTAATACTATTTTCCTTAACTGTAATACCATATCCTTTAATTCTAATGCACACTGCATGTGGTAAATTAATGACCTACACTTAGTCAATTAGCTAGATACATACCTTTAGCCTGGCACAACATAAATGGTTAACAAAATATATATTTGGACATACTAATCTCTACTTTTCAAACTAAAATGAAATTACATATGAATACATTATTTTCTACAAAGACCTCTATAAAATAGAGAAAGATAAAATTGATTATATTCTTTTAAATAGGTGTTATTTCCAAGTTTTAACTATCATTTCTTATATCATTTTACTTACCTACTGCAGTATGTGTACACAACATGAAACAAAAATTTGAAAAATAGACCATATTTTTAAAAACATTATCTTACATGAAAATAATGTTTACTCTTCTATTGCTTTTAATAAGGATCTATGCTAATTAAATATTGTTTTATAGGATATATAAATAAGTATTAAATGTTTTTCAAGTACAGTTTGAAAAAAAAAACTATGTCTTGCTCTTGCTGTTCCCATCATATCCTAAATTTATAGCTAATTTTCACGAGTTATAAAGTCTTGGATTACATATCCCCCCACCCATGACACCTCCCAGCTTTTAAAAGAGCATAACAATTTATTATAGCAATTTAGCAAAAGTACTGCTGCTTCCTGTCAGAATTTACTGTCATCTTTGCTCACAAACTGGACATAAAATAAGTCAATGTGACCCTTATCGGTATCCTTGATGCATGACATAGATTGCACATTTCCTTTCTTCTGATTTTGTGTGTATGTTGGTATATCAGATAAACTTGGAACAACTCTAATTTTCTACACTGAATTTCTTGCATTTAAAAAAAGCAAATTCTTATTAGTGCAACAAAAGTGAGAAACAAAACCAAAAAGAAAACCTTAGTAGAGACACTTGATACCATCTGGTTAAAAATATTAAATTATATTTAACAAACACATCTGGCTAAAATCCAATAATTTTTAATTAATTTAAGTGGAAATATAAAATAGATACTGAGTTTTCTTCCCCAAAGAAAAAGTGGCATGTGTAGTATCATTCTTTAATTTATTTCATATTTGTCTAGCTAAATACTCTGAATACTAGTAGTGCCTTCTCTTCACTCTCCTTTCCTCATCTCTTTTTCTCTCTTTTTCTCGTGCAATAATGTGCTCCCAGTAGAAAAAAATAACTAAAACCAAGGATACCTTAATAGCTTATTATAACAGTGTAAATGAAAGCTGTTTTCAATATGATATTAACATCTGTGCCTAACACAATTGTGCTATCCTTTGTGTAATGCTAAAATTTAGAAGGCCCACAAGGATGATTTTGCAGTTGCTCCGCAGCTTAATGAGCTTATTTGAAGCTGGCATCAATGGACTTTCACTATTTACATGCCAATGAAATCTTTCTATCAAAGACTTTATGCTCTCAATAAAATATCATGGCAGATAAAATTTGCCTAATAATAATGGAAAGTGAAGATTTTAACATTATGAGAAATTATCTTAACCTTTTAATCTTTAATTTGAAAGCAAGGTTTTTGCATGAGACTCAATTTTTTTTTCTGAAAAAATTTAAATAAACTTTAATGTCATGAAATATTTTAATTTTTTATGTTCTATTTTCTTGTCTTCTGTGGAAAGCAAGAAACTTTAAATTACAAATGTATGTTAGCTTGTCTGAGGGAAGCTTTTAAAACACACACATACATGTAATCATATATATATAATAAAATTAGGTATATATATATATATACACAGGTATGGGAGTGTATGTGCATATTTATCCACTTATCTATCAATGGTGGTGTTTATCCTAAAATTTACTTACTGAAAACTTATTTCTTTCAAAAATTTAAATTATTTTGATCTTAACCATAACAAATTTTAAAACTTATGGAGTGAAAATGAAATTAAACAGGGTACAAAGTCATAGAGTAAATCAAATGTTGAATCAATGATTTTGATTCAATCATTTTTTCCTACTGTGACATCAATTTTTATTAAAGAAAAAATGCCTTTGTACTCCTGCTGAGGTGGTTCTGTGCACTGGCCCTGCACACTCAAAATCAGGGTGAGGATTTCATTCGCCAGACTAATGGTTTTGTGCTTGTTTATTGTACCCCATAAAATCCCCCCTAAGTGAGTGTACAAACTCAATTTTTATGCTGTTCTTTTGTTCTCACGCATTAAATGCATGTGTCAAAAAGTTACTTTATTTTTCAAAATATACTTTTATGTTATCTTTTAGATACACACCTATAGCATATGGTCCATACACCTGTGTTGTTATAGGCAGAATGGGATAAATTCCCTTTCTAAACTACAATCCATGACCACTATTCTTCAATACTAAAACAATTACTACTAATAATAATATTAATAATAATAACAATGTTATTTTGATGATGATGATGGTGGTGATAATGATTATCATTATTATTTTGGTGCTGGGGATTGAACCCAGAGCTTCACATGTGCTAAGCAAGCATGTTACATCCCAGCCCCCAATTTTTAATTATAAGTTTATCCAGCTAATATTAACCAAATTTCTTTTCAACATATTACATTTTTAAGTGATAATATTAAACATTTGCCATCTGTTAATAACTGTCTGAATGAAAAAAGAGTTTACTTTTTAGAAGTTAGAAGAAATTGAAATATCCTCAAATGTTATTATTTAAAAATACAGATCTTGTGTCCATATGGTGTTAATATATCCTCCAAATTTTAATGAATAGGTATTTAAATACAAGGCATTTTGTTTAAAAATTTAGAAAATGTTCCATGATGCCAACAGGAAAGTTTACAGTAGCACAGCTAAATCTGTGATGAATAAACAGCAACTGAATCAAAACAGAGTTGAGAATCAAATTAAATTTGTACAGACAAATCTAATGAATAATACAAGTAGAACCTCCTGGTTCAAATCTCAGAAAAATAAATTAAATAATACATGGCATGAAAATCTCACAAAGTTCAAGTGGGATTCATTATACTTGGTTAAAATTATGAGTTCAAATTAGGAAATTTACATAATTAACAAATTGAACTAAAAATGTTTATGAGGACATTGCATTGCTAATATTGTTTTATGTGGAAATCTAGTCAATAGAACTCAAAAGCATTCCAAGAGTAGTTGCTTGCATCTTTTCAATATTTTTATTACAGTGTTATAGTTATGTGTAAGAGTGGCATTCATTTTGATATGATCATCCATGCATGAAGCATAATTTGCTCCATTTCAGTCCCTAGTACTTCCTCTTTCCCTTGCCTTGTTCTTAATCCTATATTCTACTGGTCTCCCTTTTATTTATTTATTTATTTATTTATTTATTTATTTACTTACTTGCTTATTTAAACTGGTGCTTTACAGATACACACAAAGTTAACCTATTTTTCAATGTTATCATTGAACTGATTCATAAAAATATTAGGACATGCAGAACAACTTTAAAAAACTTTTCACAGGCAGAGGAAGGTAAGTTTGGATTCTATACATACATAAATTTATTTTCCCTTGCTCCTTGAAAGGAAGGAGCAGATCTTTAAATCCATGCATTTTATTTTGAAGTTTAGGAAATATGCAAGACTTTCCACATTAAAATTTATACTAGCAGAGCTAATTAAGCAAGAACAAAATAAAATTTATTCTCCTAATTATAAATTCCAAGAAAGAACAAATGTTACTAACTGTTTCCATTATTTGAAAACATTTATTGAGCACCTACCTTGTGCCAGGTGAAAACCAGCTCTTGGAGACAAGTCAGTGGATGAAAGTTACCTGTCTTTGTTATGCTTAAATTATAATGTGGGAGAAAAGAAGCATTGAAAGTACGGACTTTTAAATAGAACTGTCATGACATGGCTGGAATTTTTAATTGCACATTGTGGTTGCTGCGTGGAGACTGGATTAAATAAAAGAAAGAAATTTGACCAAGGTATAATATGGTTACTCTGCAATTCTTAGGGTCCTTGAAATAAGAGTTTTTGATAATCCTTACAATTTTTCCAAAACAGTGCTTCAGAGCTTTAAGTAGTACAGTTAGTAAGTAGTGAAGGTGTGAAGATGAATTTGAAAATACCAGTTAAAATTTTTAAAAAATTACTGCATTTTAAAGGTAAAGGTGGCAGAAAATCTATACATAGCAGATGTGGAAGTGTGTGTATGTGTGTGTGTGTGTGTGTGTGTGTGTGTGTGTGTGAGAGAGAGAGAGAGAGAGAGAGACAGAGAGAGAGAGAGATAAAGAGAGAAAGAATGAGAAAAGAGCGAGAGAATTAAAGGATGACATTAAGAATGTCGAGCCCAGGAACTAACAAATGGTGGTTGTCAATTAAACACAACAGAATAAAGTAGATTTAGGGAGTATCAGTAATTCAATTTGGACACATTAATTTTTAGAGACTGATGTTAATATGTTCATGGCACATTAAAGTTTCAAATAGCATTTCCAAACATTCATAGCCAAAAGAGTGAATAAATATTCTATTGTTTGCACCAAAAAGAGTTTAGTTAAAGTAACAAATAATAGTAATACAGAAAAACATTCATAACTCTTAACATTTTAACATTACATTTAAAAAGATTATTCTCAGAGGATTATGCATAGTTTAACTTTTTCATAAGTCAAAATTACTCTTGCGTATAAAACAAATAACATGTGTAGACTTTACAAAAATATATAATCAAGATATAATTTTTAGAATTCAATAAAAAAAGAACAAATTATGTGAAGAAGAACAATGAGCATAAGAATAGGGTGGAGAATTTATCCATTGCAGATGGTAGGGGAGCAAATGTCTACATACAAGTTATCAATGTTTTAAATTTTGTTGTGTAAGTAATTTCTTAGCTTTCAACCAAGAGATAATAACACAAAAGGGGGGAATGTTGCCAGTTTGTAAGTTACAGATAACTTTGTCCAATAATATAAATAACCTATAATGTATATATTTTTTACTCTTTATATCTGTCTTGGTGTCTTGTGCACAAAGTTATCACCTGCAAAATAGAATTCATGACTTTCACATCCAGTCTTGCTCACTGAAAACCTAAGAAATCGATTATGCCAATCAGTATGTCTAAAATCCTTGCCTTAGTTTAAGGATACGGAAAATGACAACCCCAAGACAGGGAAACGACAATACCTGGGAAGAGGAGAGGTATTGATTCTTTCCCAATAAATCCTTTCCCAGCAACAAGATAATCCCTGGGAAGGAGATACCCATCAATCCCAAAATGGCAGTCCCTGGGAAGAGGACAAGCATTGATCCTTTCCCAGTAAATCCTTTCCCAGTGACAGTACAATATACTCTGGAGGGAAAGAAATAAGCACTGAATGCTGAACTCTGGACCCTCTTTCCTTGCCAAGTAAAAACATTGCCCAGTAAAAACAAGTCTCAAATTTTTACACCCTCTTTCCTGACTTCCCAAACTGACATGTTCTGTTAAAGTCTCCACTGATTAAGTCACTCCTCAGTGTAACCTGTGTAAGCACAGATTCCTCCTGTAACTGGGGGCCATTTTCTGCCCAGAAAGTGAGCCCCTCTGTTGCCTGACTCCACTGCTGAATAAAACACAGAGCTCATCCATGAAGTCTGCTCCCATCCTGGTTATTCATGCTTTCATTGTGGTGCCAAAACTCTTTTGGTTATTTTTGCTTACATTAGTGAATTGGAGTTTTTGTAATACATTACCATGTACTGACTGGTTTATATACAACAGAGTTTATTTGTCTCAGTGCTGAAGACTAGGAAATTCAAGATCAAGGCACTAGCAAATCTGGTGTTTGAAAAGAAACTACTTCCTGGCTCACAGATATCCTCTTCTCCCTGTGTCCTCACATGGCAGGAGAAAATTCTCTCTGGTCTCTTAAATGAGGGCAATAATTCCATTCATGAGGGCTCCACCTTAGTACCTCTCAAAGGCCCCAAACCCTAAATACCACCACATCAGGGATTAGGATTTTAGCATGAATTTTGGAGGGTATAAGCATTCAACACTTACCAGAACTTTCCAGTTCACACAGTCTCGAAATTGCCCTTGCCTCTGCTGGTTCTTCCATATTTCACATTAAATCCATTAGCAAACACTCCTTGTTACTGTCAATTTGTCTTCTTAGATTATTGCAATAGCCTTCCTACTTGTTCTGTCAGTCTCTTTTATCTTCACATCATCTAATTTCAGTAAAAAAGTCACAGTATTTCTATAAAACCAGTTTAGATTGCTATTTCTGTGCTTAAAACTGTACTTTAGAGTGGTATCTAATCTTTTCATACTCTGACTCCCAGCTTCACCTCTCTGCTAACATTTTTCAATTCCTCTGATCCCTTTTCAGAGGGATCCAAATTCCCTGCTCACTGTATTCCAGGCACAGTGACTGACCTTGCTGTTCACTGACTTTAACAAGAACATGTTTTTCTCAAGCCATTTAAACTTGCCATTTTCTCTACCAAAAACTGTCTTCCCTCAAATAACCATGCTTGGTCCATAACTTCCATCAATTTAAATGTCATCTTGTAAGAAAGGCCTTTCTTAATCACTCTACATAAAATAACCACACACAGTTCATCAATTATTTTTAGTTTTAGAAATCCAGTCTCTGTTTTCAGCAATACAACCACCATGTGATATATTCAAATTTTAAATTTATTTTTTAGTTTATTCCTCTCTCAGAGCAGAGGTTCTATTTTATATAAGTTCTACATGCTGTGTCTGGAAGAGAATTCAGTGTTTCAAATAATTATTTGTTGAAAAAATAATATATAGCTTAAAATAAGTTATTTATAGCATCCATGCAAATAAACAATATATTTCAGAATACCATAATAATACTTTTATGTAGAAAATTATGTCAAGCTTACTTGAAATAAATGTAGACACATGAGTTGTTATACATAAATTTTCATGTCATTTTGTTTATATAAAAACTTTGTTTGTTTGTTTTAAACCATTTCGTCTTGTTGCCATAGGTCAATATGGGCCCCTTAAGAATATAAATGTGAATTTTACTTAATTTTTATCAAATATTTTAATAAGGTATAGTCTATATATTCTTGTTTAATACATAAACAGGCACACTGCCAGAAGCAAAGAGCCATTTATTCTCCCATGATCATACCATGTCTCCACCTAAAGTGCACATTAGATTATCCAGAGCAAAGCTACTATAACTTTGACCTGAGTCTAAGAATGACAGCTCTGATCCTGGAAGAAAATCAGTGCAGGAAGAATTTAAATATATTTATGTATTAAATATGTGTGTGTGTGTGTGTGTGTGTGTGTGTGTATGATATATATTTTTTTCTCTTATTTCTTGTCTAAGTCTAATGTGGACAAAAAAAAAAAAAGAAGGAAAGAATCAAAATGAGTTAAATTTTTTGTTCTGTTTCTTTGATGAAACAAGTGACTCAATTGTGAAAGTTAAACCCAGAACCACCATTAATAGCACAGGATTGAGGCAGAGGAGGATAAACCAGAAGGATTAATCAGAAAAGGCGGGGAACAGGGAAACTGGCTCCTGGAAGTCTGGGCAGATGCCAAGGCAGACGCAGGACAGCCAGACTTTCTCACAATTGTGGGCAGAAAAGAGATCACTATTACCCAAGTGGCATAGTTTACGCAAGTATCTAACACAAGCCAAGATTTAGCATCAGTTATTTTCTTTGTAAAACTGTTTTCAACCTGAAATAAATAGCAAGGCATTGAGGGAGGAAGTTACGTAAAATTAATAATTTGGGTGCCATCCTTAGTTCTTTTATTCCTAAAGCACTAGCAATGAATTAAATGAGTTCCTTGAAGGAATGAATTCCTTATTGGAATGAATGAACTACAAATATAGCAACAAATTCCTTATTGGAATCGTTTAACTCACTAATTACATGTGCTCCCAGTGGTGAAAAATAGGATATTAGGTATTTTCTAAATGCCTTCTGTAAAAACTAACCAACCAAAATATGATGTCTTAGAAAATTAAGTTATGTTTCTTTTAATCTGCTTTCAGACATTATGTTATGGAGGAAATCTTCATTCAGAGGATTAAAAAATGTATTAAATTTGTCACACTTCTATCAAAAATTGTCAAATAAAATGAAAAGTAAATTATTGATTCAGCTCATTACAACTGCCAAACTGACAGTGAAAATGAAATGCACCACTGATCAGCATTTGTTTTTGTACTAAGAAATGGTGCAGTAAAAATCATTTTGAATGTTTTCATTATACAAATATAGAATAAATCATTATTATTCAACCACAAGTGATATAGAATAATGAGAATCAGTATGTACAATCTTCTCAAGCAGCAGGATAGTAATTTAATTTTAACCAAAAATATTAAAATAATGCAAAAGAGAAATTTGAAATTTGCCTAGTCATTCATATCACACATTTTAAGTGTCCTTATCAAGGCATATGGCCTACAATAAAATTTACTTGTCAAATTAAATAATCAGGAGGAGACCACCATCCTGAGGCTTTCTCTATATTTGTAGTTCCTTCATAACAAACTATACAGCTAATTTAGGAGTATTTTGTTTTTCATAACAAATAGCCAGATTTAAGTCAATCACAAACAGGTGAATTTCAGCCAGTCACAGGTAGTCTATTGATCAAACCACTCACAGTTTGGAGAATGCCTCATCACAACTTTCTCAAATTAGGCAAATATCTACCTGTAGCCAATCAGGAGATTTATCTGTTTACAGACAATGTGGGTTCATTTTCAGGTCTTCAAGCAAACTGAATATGACAGCAAAGTGAATCACTTGCACATTTTTCCCAGTTTATATAAAAGCTTATTTGCACTATCCTCTAGCTTTTTAAATGTCCAATAGTATTGCATTAAAAATTGTACATACCTTAATTTAAAATGTTTCATTGCTAAAAATATCTGAGCTGTTTGAAACAGGTTGATTGAGTTCTCTGAAACTTTTCTGAATCTGAATGCTGTCTATTCCATGAATCATTCTTTGCTCCAACAATCTCTATAAAATTAGATTTGTCTAAAGTTGTTTTTTTTTTATTTCATTAAGGTACACAGCTTCAAGCATAGAAATATGTGTGTTCTTGTTAGATCACTACAACAGTTGTGAAAGAAGACTATTCCTTCTTGGTATCACTCTTCTTAATAGATCACTCTTTGGAAACACCCAGTAGGAAAGGAACAGAGAGTACCCTCCAGCCAACCATCAACAATAAACTGATACCCTCAGCCAAACTGTTTACAAGGAACTGAATCCTGGCACCAACTACCAAACTTTGCTTAGAAATAAATCCCTTTTTGACTCACCCTTGAGATGACTGTGTCACTTCATAACGCCATGACTGCTCCTGTGGAAGAGGCCCTGAGCCTAAGAACCTCACTAACCCACATCAAGACTCATGTTCCACTTTGCTGGTCATTGCAGTAATTTGTTAAAGAGCACAAGATCACTAATGCAACAACTAAGGTAATGAACATATTCAACACCACCAAAATTTTCTTTTATATTATTTTCTTCCTTGCCACTGCCAATATCCACCATATAGTAATAGTTTCTGGCCTGTTTTCTATAACTATGGATTGCATTTCCTAGAGTTTTTATAACTGGAATTCTAGAACTCTTCTGACATGACTTCTTTGATTTAATGACATTATTTTGAAATTTATTCACATTGCTGTGTCTGTTAATAGCTCATTCTTTTTTATTACTATACTCTATTGCTATTCTACAGCTTATTTGCATGTCAATATATTGATGAAACTTTGGATTGTTTCAGTTTGTGAGTGTTAAAATTAAACCATACTGAATATTCTTATACAAATCTCTATATAGCTATATATGCTTTCCTTTTTTGTTGTTTAAATACCTGGAGTGGAATAAATTATGTTTTATATTTTAAGCTGACAAATTGTATTCCAAAATGGTTATACTGTGTATTTTATTCAAAATAATATTATAATTCCAGTTCTTCTGCATTATAACCAATGCTTGTTATGATTTGTCTTTCTACCTTTAGTTATTCTGATAGATGTGTAGTGGTATTTCATTGTGATTTTATTTTGAATTTGTCAAATGACTAATAGTTTTGAATATCTTGTGTTATTTGAGTGTGGTGAAATATTTGTTGAGATATTTTGCTTAAATTTTACTCAGTTAGGTATTTCTATTGAGTTTTGAGAGGTCATGTATTTTGAATATTAGTTATTTACAAAATACATTATTTTCAAATGTCTTCTCTGAGCCTGTGGCTTGTTATAATTCTCTCTTAACAGTGTCTTTTGAAGCCTAATGGTTTTTAATTTGATGAGGTTCTAATTTATCTTTTAAAAAAATATTTTATGGATCAGTGTTTACTTTTATAAGTAAAAAGTCTGCAATTTCACTTGGGTCTGTTGACCCAAGTTATCAAATATTTTCTCTTATGATTTTAATCAAGTTTTATAAATTTGTGTTCCCCATTTAGGATCAAGATCCATTGGAGTTGATATGCCCATTACTGAGAAGGGCAGATATGAATCTGTGCTTTTTCATGTGGATATGCAGTTGTTCTATCACTGGTCGAAAGCCTGTTCTTTCACCAATGGATTATTTTGGATTTTTTCCAAAATCAATTGTCCATATACTCATGGATTTATTTTTAGGCACTCTTTTCCATTCACTATTTTGTTTATTTATACCAATACACTTTTTAATAAGAAAAATCAAGCATTTTGAGCTTAAATGCACAGTTATTGTCATGTCTGAAAAAGAAAGTAGCAGGTGTCAGTTTTTCTAAATCCAGGAGCTGTTTCTCTAACGTACTGCACTCCTATATGTATCTTTTTTGTATTTTCATTTAATTTGTTCAAGTACATTATGCTTTTGTAAATTTTATACATATAAAGCATCTTATCACCTATGCTAAGATTTCAAAGAGAGCATTCTTAGAATGAAATAATATACTGGAAGTTAAATTATGTCAGAACATAACTCCTAAAATTCTCATTATCAGATGAGAAAAATCTGGGATGAAATGCCTTGAATATAATTTGAGTGGACCATGGCTCCTCCATATTGAACTTATTTATAGTTTTTATTTTATTAAGTCAAAATGATTTACTCTTCATTTTATTTTATTTTTACAGATTTTCTCTCTTAATTTAATTAATATTTAGCTTTGGGGAACATACAGTGCTGATTTCTTTGAATGTACCTCTTTAAAAGTGTATGATTAGAAAGTTGCCTTGCTAACCCATTCATCCAAAGTAATAGAATATCAATATCCATGTATTAGAATTTATCGTATTACCTCAATACTAAAAATCTTTAAAAAATATGTTTGAACTTATCTGATAGGGAAAAAAGAGAAATAATGGTGAGGGGTGTTGTAGGTAATCCATTACATACCATATTATGAGAGCTATTTTTACTATAATCACTGACTCAAACTACAATTTCTATATAGCAGAAATTCACCAATTAAGAATCATTTGATTACCACCACAATTATGATTGAGAATATTTTAATTATGATAAATATTTCCCTGGTGCTTTTTGAAATCATTCCCTTCCCTAAATGCAGGTTCCCACTTTTGGCCACTATAATTTTGCCTATTTCTTTTGCAGTTTTGCATGAGTAAATATACACAGTAAGATAATAAAAATTTATTTCCTTGCTTTATTTAGTATGTTGCTTTTAAGATTCATCCACGTTTTTGCACATATTAGAGACTGGCTCCTCTGAGTACTGAGGGTGCTACATTTTAAGGACAAAGCATAATTATTCCTGCTTTCACCGGCTGATGGACATTTACATTGCTTTTAGATTTGTGGCTCTTATGAATAAAACTGTTATGAACATTCAAGTACAAGTCTCCATGTGGACAAATGTTATCGTTTTTCATAAACAATTGTCTAGGAGTGGGATTGTATGGTCCTATAATCATCATTTTTTTTAAACTGGTAAGACACTGTCAATCTGTTTTCCAAAGGTTGTTAACATTCCACATTGTAATAACATGACAGTTACTGTTATATTCCATCCTTGAAAATGCCGTGTATTACCGCACTTTCTAAATTTATTGACTTTTTATTGGTGTGTAGCTATAAATTATGGGGTTTTCGAGTTCATTTCCCTAGTGAGCAATGACGTTGAACACCTTTTTCACGTGCTTATATGCATTTGCATGTATTTGGTGAAATATCCTCCAAATCCTCCTCCCACTTTTTTCTTTATCGTAGTTTTATTAAGGTATAATTGACAGATAAATATTATGTACTTTCAGTGTATATGACCTGAAATTTCAATGTGCATATGTATTGTGAAATAATTAAAATATCTGTACCTGACAGTCATGTTTTTCTTCTTTTCTTATTATGGTGAGAACTTAACATATGCCATTTTGAGAAATTTCAAGTATGTGGTATTGCATTTTTACCTATACTCATACTGCTGGACATTAGGACTTCAGGACATGTTTATCCAGTGTGCCTATAACTGTATGCTTTGTGTTACATCTTGTCTGTTTCCCTCTTCCCAGTCTCTGACCACCATCATTTTATTCTCTGCTACTATAAATTTGACTATTTTAAATTCCACATATAAGTGAGATCATGATGCACTTGTCTATGTCTGGCTTTTTTTTATATTAGTGATAATTATGAACAGTGCTGGGTAATTGACTCATATATTATTTAAAACTGTTTTCTTTATTTACTTTGATTTTCGTAATAACCCTATGAAGCAGTCCATTACATGTCTTGCTTTAATTCCTTGCTTGTGATTATTTAAATTTGATAGTGTTTTGTAGTATTATGTAAAATATAAATATATGTAAATGAAAGGTTTTAATAAATATATTTCCTGATAGTTATACCTTCATAAATCTCCCAATAGTCAGCTAATGCATTACCCAAAATTAATGTTTTAATTTCTAGTCCCTTATGAGTTCTCTTACACATACCCTTACTAGTTTGTTGAAATAGAGGTACATCCAGGGCTCTGAAATGATACTTGAAAGATCTTGCTTTAGGGTGTTAGAATGGGAGTGATCATAAGCGATATTGTCCATGAAAACTCCAGGGAAGAAAACTTACAAGATATTTGATAATGAGTGGAGAGTTAAGCTTCTTTCACACTTGCTGGTGATTGTATAGGCAATGATGTAATTGCACATAAGCAAGGAGTCAAACTTCTTGAGCTCATATGTGTATCTGGTTCCTGAAGATGTTATCTTTGGCGGAGAACTTTGTTTATAGCCTAAGCAATTTTTTTAGCCATTTTATTTTCCATTTAGTATAATGTAAAATAATTTAAAAGCACTAAATTCACACTTCTTGAAGAATGGCTCTTTTCCTGACTCTAACATTATGCAGCACAATTGAGTGCACTGTGCTCTCCCACAGAGGTAAAGTGGACACTATCCTATGTAAAACTTGTGTTGTTAGCTTTTTTAGAATTTCCACTTGGTATAACAGAATACTGCTGCCTTTCCCTTCTCATATATTTCTTCCAGAAAATAGACAGTTTTCTTCTTCCCAACTCCTGTTTTGTATGCTTTTGGCTGCTCAGTTATTTTTTAATTTCTGTTTCCAACTTTAACCTTATGCAGACCAAATATATGGCCAGATGACACACATAAGAAGAACTGAAATACATTTATTTTTAATAAACAATTCCCTTTCAATTTGTTTTATGATTTTTTAAAATCAGAGTGTTTCAAATGTATATAAAACCCCAATGGTTGTCAGATCTGCTTTGTTGTGTAGATGCAGAATCACACAAAATTCTTATAATAAATAGTCACAGACTGCTGGAGTCCAAATTTCCAGGAAAAGAAAACCAATTACTGAATGGTATGCACGGAAAATATCTTCCCTGTGATATGTGATAAGGGATCCAAGTGCAGGATGGACAGGAAAATTCCTCACTTTCCAGCAAACGGGCAGAGGAAATGCTGTAGAAAAGGCAAGTATAACACAATAGAGAGTACCAACTATTTTTTTGAAAAGTGACAAAATGGTAGGATTTTATAAAATATGAGGTAACAAATATTCAATTAGGCAGGCAGAGTTAAAAAAGAAACTAACCTCACTATAAATACAGAGTTTCAACTTCAAAAAGGTAGAAAAAAATTAGTGTCAGTTGGATGAAGGGCACTGAGTGACCAACACCGATTTGTCACATCTCCCAAATTTACACTGAAGTTGTTTGTTCCTTTTCTACTTTTTCTAATTTTCTGCATGGAATCTCATTTTTAACATGCTTAGTCTGCTAAATCTTTTTATGTTTCTAAAACCCACAGCAGATTATTTCTTTAACAATATTCCTTGACTACCCAGTTTACCTATCATTCTTAACTTTACACCTGCTTCAATCATCAGGTTAAAACTGGCATTTCTTTGTGTATTCATCTTTTCAATATAAAGTGAGCTCACAAAGGTATAGCTGGTGTTCTTTTTATTTTTAAAACACTCACTTCAGTTATGTATGCTGTCGCATATGTGATAAGATGTAAAGGATGTTTGCCCACCTGTACCATGATACAAGGTAACAGGAGCAATTAATTTTCATAGAATAATTCTTCTTGATGGACAAACTCACTAACGATGCTGAAGAGACCTAGGTGAAAGTAATTTGGGAATCAAAGAAAACTTTATTACCCTAGTAAACATTGCTGTCATATACTAATAGATTGTCGATCAGTCTTCATTACTGTGATTATTTCTTTGGTTAGTGTTAAATTATTCATAATTTACATAAAACAATTTTCTGATCAAGGTTGTAGACAAAAATAATACTCAATTCCTCATTGGACTTCATTGTTCTTTTCTATGTACAGATTGCTCTTTTGCCACAAGATTTTATGTTTCAAGTAATGAAATGCACTTTAATCTTGCATTGGTGCTCAATGTAATTGACATTAATCTCATGGATGAGATCTGGAGATTGCTTGAGTAGACTCAGTAACATATTTACTTACTTTCTCTAATGTCAGGAAACTTTTAACACATGACTAATCACATATGTTGTGCTGATTTTATTGGCTTCAATTTCATATCATGTCCTTAAATTGTAAGTATAAACCAGGAAATAAAATTTATTATTTAAGATACATGATGGTAAGATTGAATAGTTTTAACCTGTATGAAATAGAGTCAAGTGTAAAGAATATAAAAATATAACTTATTTCTCATAGACTAAATAAATATCCAACACTACCATCTTTCATATCATGAACTTTTCAGCAACATCTAGCAACTCCCCATTATCAGCATGCCTATGTTTGACATTCTTGATTGTGTGGACAATATGACTTCAGTTTACAAAATAGCATTAGTTTACAGGATTGCTTTGATCCAATAAGATTAGTGTTTTGGCCTTTTCCTATACTCACTACATTTACATATGTTCTACTTTGGATGTTGGTTCTCTTTTTTTCTCTAGCACGCCTTACCCCATGGACTTCAATGATCTGAATCCAAACCATTTTTTTCCAGGCTCAGTTTTAATTTCCAACATTTCCAAAGTGGCTCCCCTTATAAAATGCCAAGATTAAAAACAAACATTCAAAAAAGCAAGGGAGAATTATCATAAAATATGATAAAATTTAATAGCAGTTGACTGTTCCTTAACTCTATTCAAAGTCATCATGAATACTCTGAAAATTAGGCTGTACATAGAATGAGAATTTTAAAATGTATTTCATCATTAAAGGGTTGAGAATTCAATGTTATTAAAACAATCTATATTGCTTATGAAAAATTTAGAAATCTAGACATTCAGTGGGTTAAAGTGCCAGCCATATTTTCTTTCCATGAGATAATCACTGTTGCAGTACATTTGTCCTAGTCTTATTGCTATGAATATTTAAAAACTAATGTTGATTTTATGCCACACAAGACATTGCACATACAGCAGAGGATTATGTAGACCACTACATAATTGTGAACAATTTGATCATATGATATGTGAATTTGACAATATAAATGAGAGACACAGATAAAGTTGAAAAGAAAGAAAAAAGAGAAATCACATTTATGTAATGTGGGTTTTTCCACTTACTGTATCAATAACCATTTGCCTCTGATTGAATATAGATGAGAAAGTTGTTTATACATTTTTTCAGATGGACTCATGTGCTTATTTAACAGAATTCTATTATTAAACTGTATTTATTTATTGTATATGTACATTTGATTTTTAAGGCAAACAACAATCTGTTAAAATATAGTAAAACACCAAACTGAGCCTGATTATAAAATTATATGTATAAATATAGCATTTTGGGGGTCATTCAGAGTTTTTTCAAGGAAATATCTGACTATATATAATTTGCATTTTATATAATTATTTTATATTTTAACCCTTGTCTATTTCCCCACTGTATTAATTTTTGAACATATTATTTTATATGTAAAAATACTACAATGTTATTATAGACACTTAAAATCATATTATGTTTTTAAACATAGGAATATTTTGTAATTAACTCATATTCAAAATGAAATTGTTGGTGAATTTCCATCCAGTATATATTGTATATATTATATTTAAACCCTTTTTTAAAAATGTAACAAATATTTTTTCAGTATCTACTAAGTCTTAAGTTCTGTGCTAGGAACTGAATTCAAGGAGTGAACAAAAGTAGAGAGAGCCTCAGACATCAAGAAATTAATAGTAGGTCATGTATTTGTATATCTTAAAATGATAATTTTAAGAAGTTCTGGAGATTTTTACACAGATTGTATAACAAGAATTTGATGATTGTAATACTTGTCATTGAAAAAAATTCCTTCAACTTACACTTTAAAGTTACAGAAATTAGTCAAGTTCCCTTGCAAATGAATGTCCATATATTTTTTCTGCAGCTTAGTTTCCCTGAAATAAAAGAAACCACCCCTCCTCCAGCCCAATAGAAAAAGCAGAGCAGAAATATATTTAATGCTTATCAAGAAAGTCTAGATATTATTTAAGAATACCAAGATCAAGTTTGTGATCTCCAAGAGGAGGCTCAGTTGACTGTGTTCCTTAGAAAGGAAAGTCCTAGAAGAGAGAACAAGCTTTTGGTTGTGAATTCTCAGCATAATATAATTTATCCTGACTCTAAGGACCTTAAGTTTACAAGTTGGATCTTACACTATGGAGGGGAGTAATTTCACTTCTTAGTTTTCTCAAAATAAAATATTTGTAGTTTGTAAACAAATGTATACGTTTTACTGAAATAACTACTTTTTTGAGGAAAAACTTTTGTGCTGTCTTACTAATACAAAGTTAGCAGTATTTAGTCCCTATAGGAACAACCATTAGTAAAAAACCACTATGTGAGCTTAATTTCTTAAGTAAGATCAAAAGGAAATCATGCGCACTTCACCAGCCTGAGTGCCAGCAAATACTATTCCTTACACTGAAGTGAAGATTCAATTAAAACCAAGTATAAGAGTCAGAAAATAATTGGATGAAGAGAATAATCAAGAAGCAAAGAAAAAATAAATCTATGCTTAAATTTGAGAAATACAATGTATAAAATACATGAGTAAATAGTACATCTTCATGTGGATTACATACAAAATATTTCCAAATTTAAAAAATACCTAGGGATAAAGACATACATAAATAGGAATTAAAAAATGAAGGGCATTTTGAAAGTTATAATAGGACCAAAATGCTTCCCCCAAAACGTATCTTTTATTTCCTTCACTCCTTGCATACCCTAATTTTTCAAAATCTGAAACAGTAGAATGTTTATTCTTATGTGAAAGTATCATTTGCTCCATCAAGCTCTCAGAAATAATATAAGATAATACATACCTGTGTCTATAGCAAGGATAAAATGGCAGTATTACAGAATCACAGGCTTAATATTATCTAAATATTATTATTTAATAATGTAGTACCAAGTCCTTTGCCTTTGCATGCTTTAAAATGTAAGTGAATTTCTCATATTAGGAATCTTGTTTTCTGAAATCCAGATAAACATAATCCATTATAAAATAATTGATCTTGAGTTAAAAAAGAAATTCTGATGTTAAGTTCAAAGGATATGCGAATTATTTTGTATTACTATTACCAAGTAACATGTTATTACATTGTTAGAGATTTTAAAATCATATTTAAATGATTACGAGCATTGTTTTCTTTCTTTGGAAATAATATTAGTCTTGAAATTGCAAAACTTTACCATTAATATTTAAGAACATATATAGTTGAATTAAAGCCCCTGAGTACGTTAGATTTATAAACATTGGAGTAAAATGGAGAAACAGACATATACAATTATATATGCAAAATTAAGAAGGCAACTGAGAGTATTTAAAGTATATATTCAACCACATCTAACATCTCTGGTAATAATGTTCCTTCTTATTAAAATACAAACTGTTAATGGGGAAAAAAACATATTGTATTAAGGACTAATCAACCTAGTTTTTCTCCTTAAATACTTACTTGTACTTAAGAGAAAATTTTATTGGTTCTCCTTTTATGTCCACATGCCCTTGATAATTTCTTATGTAAGCCCCCCAAATTTATTTCCCTAGCGAAGTTACGCTACATATATCACTTATTACAAACCATGCAGTGTGGCGATAGTCACATAAAGAATACATTTTGAGTTTTAAGAACATCAAATATTTGGAATAAATGGTTCAAACATATTTTCTAGTAGGGGAAATCATAATTGTTATTTTTAAATGCCAATGGAAGTGACTTGTCTTGTCCATAAAATTCAAACCCACTGTGGAGTAGCTACTAACAAATAAATTTGAGAAGAATAGAATTCAAAGCGAAGCCACATTTCTTAACTTAAATCATGGACAAGAAAAGGAACACTACGTTCCTCAAATTCTATGCAAGTTCTTAGAATCGCTGTTAAATGGCAAATGTCCTAAAGGCACCACTAGCTGTGGGTTTTTTCTCCTTTTCCAGCCACAAAACCTGTGTGTAGTTATTGGCTCATCTACAAAACTGAGTATGGTAATGTGCAGACAGGAGATGCAGTAAAGCTTTGTCTCCACATTACAAGAGAAAAAGAGAGTCATTTCTCCTCTGGCTCAGGTTAGAATGTGCAACTAGTTAAGAGGCACAGGGCATGAAAGTTATTGTGTTAATCTTCATTTATCAATCCTTCATTCAGTGTTTGAAAACACTAACACTGACTAAAAAGTCCTAGAATGTTTCAACATTCAGTTAAAGTCTTAACTCCATCTCTGTTGTGTTTATGACAGAAAATTACTTTCCAGGACATAATGGCAGGCATTTGTAGAGCCCAGTATCAGGAGGGCTTTTAAATGGCAATTACAGCCTAACTGCACAGGCTGACAGAGGCAACGCCACATTCACATCAACTGCTACAATGTCTTCATTGCATTTTTGCATTTGTCTCCCAATGTCACCATCTGCTTCCTGAATTTAGATTTTTTTTTCATTCAGTGAAATGAATGAATAAATTCATGAATTTAATGCTTAGTACACAATGATAAATACCTAGCAATGTGTATCCTTTGGGCAAGGTATCCACAAGGGAAGAAAATCTCCATTTGATGCATTTGAATCCGGCACAACATCCTTAAACCCTAATAAATTTGAAAAGATAGGAAAGGAAAGTCAATCACAATGACCTGGGTAAATCATGTAATACTCAAGATATTGCATGTTGTCTTCAGTCCCTTATAATTAATTGCAGAGTCAATCTTAACTTTATCATTTTTGTTTTGTCAAACTAGAACTCTGAGGGCCTATGGATAAGAAACAGATGACTGGTAGCTCACATCTTTAACTGGTTAAACTTAACTTTTGAAATCTTGTTCATTTTTCCATTTGTTATCCTGCCAAGAAGGACCATAAGTACACATATTTTACATGGTTGGTTTGTGAAATAAATAATACATATATATTCATATATATATATGAAGAGAGAAATTGATAATATACCACAGAAATCGTTCATTAGGAAGTATCAAATATACACATTTGTTCTATTTTGAAATCAAGAATATTACCTAGAGTTTTCTAGCAAAGAACAGAAAGGATTAAGTTGATGATAATAGCATGGGAACAGCACTCTTAAACTTTGTTATTATTATTGATGAAGGATTTAATGCCGAAGTTCCTAACATTAATGCTGGAATGATAAAAGCTTTTATATGTACTCTATATCTCCACCCTCATTCCTGAAAGTAAGTACCCTCACCCATTTAGTCACAGCTAGTGGGTTCATGCATAATGCCCCTATCTCTGCTTACATACAGATTGGACAAAAAAATAAAAATGTAATAAATCTCTGAAAGTCAAAGCCCATTACTTGAGACTCAGTTTCCAGACTGAGAATTTTTCTTTTTTTTTTTTTGGTTGGTACTGGTGATTGAACCCAGGGGCACTTAAGCACTGAGCCACATCCCCAGCCCTTTTTTGTGTGTTTTATTTTGAGACAGGGTCTCACTCAGTTGCTACGAGCCTCGATAAATTGCTGAGGCTGAGTTTGAACTAATGATCCTCCTGCCTCAGCCTCCTGAGCTGCTGGGATTACAGGCATGAACCACAGTACAAGAATTTCTTTATCTTAGATAACACTGAATTCCTGACCCCTTCCCTGAAGATTATTTCCTGCTACTGTTGATGATGCTAAATTTTAATTGTAAAATGCCCTTTTACTGTGTCAGGCTTATTTTACTGATACCCTTGACTTTACTAAATGTGCATTTTGCATCATGCATACTTGCAGGAGTTGGGGTCCAAGAGTGAGCAATGAAGATAATGCTTCCACTTACACAGAGTTTCCCTCTGCATGACAGGTGAGGCAGAGAAAGAAGGGAATAAAACAGATTGTTTTGTTTATCAGATCACACCACTTCTGTGAAGAATAAATTCATAAAGGAGTCAAGATCTGATGGAGTTTGCAGCTTTGCTTATGTGTTCTGATCCCCATTCACCTGCTGAGTGGGAAGTGAGAAAATTAGTAGCAACAGTATTAAAGAAGTATATTCCAGGAAGAGAGAGTATTCTCTAAGAACTACAGGAGAGTGTGTGTTGTATTTTAAGAACAGTAAGGAGGTTGGTGGTGTGGTATATAATAGGTTGGGAGGAAATGAGTTAGAGAAATAACGGCAAAATGTGTATGAGAACATGTCACATAGGATATTTTCCCACTTAGGATCTCCATGGATTTCTTTTCACATTAATGCCCAGGAATTCCTTTTGTGGTCCAATCTTCTAAACTCTGCCTCATTTAGGTTTCTGGACCTCAATTCTCATAAGTTTTGCAAAAGTCAATGAAAACTTTTCTTTGAAAGTGGTAGAAATTTGAGTTATACATCTAAATGAAAAAAATATATCCATGTAGCTGGTATTGGACTGATTTGTTGATTTTTTAATAAACTCTGAGGAGAAATGAAGTGCTCAAAATAGAAAAGGAATTAAAAAACAAAACTGAGGACTGAATTGAGAGATAGTTTAGCATGCTTACTTTGGAGGCCTACACTAAGAAAATAGGCCTATTTTATATGTATATAAATGTTACAAAATAATGAGAAACAAAGAAAGATATGGGAAGTTAAATATGACTGTGATTATGATGTTTATGACCTAGGTATAAGCATAACACAGTTATTATAACACACCTAGAGGACAGTATCTATCATGCTAAAGTGAGGAAGACAAGGTCATGGGCTAGTAGCTTATCCACAAAAATGGCTCAAATCAATATTATTCTTTATTTACTGACTACTGAATTGGCAGATTTGATACTTGAATTTTTTATAACATTTGCTTAATTTTTATAACGTTGAAAAGGAGAGAAAAACTACATATTAGAAAGATGCAATTCATTAAAAGATTGTATTTGATGTTAATTATTGAAGTGCTGAATATAAAATCTTCCTCAATTCTCCTAGAATGATTAGGGTCTCTTCTTTTTCATTTATTACCTTGAACTCATTGCATGTTTCACATTGTGTTATATATAATTTAGAGAGCATGTGTACCTTTACTTGAAAGATGATCTCTTTAAAAGAAAAGGTGTGTTATATGTACATATGTGTACATGTACATGAAAATATAACAATAGATATATTTATAACACACATAAGCATAAACCACAGAGTTGGCATCTTATCTCATTTGAAGTGATATCTCCTCGTGGTTTGAAGTCAGGCAGAAGTCTTTGCTGTCCCTTTAAACCTCACTTTAACACTGCACAAATAGATACACATGCTGAGATTCACTTATTTTTTTGCAAGCACCCAGTAACAATTTAAGGTACATATGCATGTCATGCAATACTATTATCATGTTGGTCTCAGACTTGCATACAAATACTATTTTATTACACATGATTTAGGCCAGGCAATGCAAAAGTCAATGAAATAGATGGGATACTTAAAGGACTCCTGCATATTAATTAAACAAGCAGGGGCCAAGGACAAAGGTACAGACCACAGTAACCTTTAAGAAGCAAATATAGGACAGGAGAGGTGATTGTTCAGTAAACAGAGGTGAGTGTTCAGTAAAGTAAAAGCAAATCAGGAGTTTTCAGTACCACAGAAGAACATCATACTTTGAGTAGAAGAGAGGTGTAACAAAAGATGAATTGATAAAAGTCAAGTGAATGAAGTTTTCAATGCTATGAATGGGTAATATTGGAAAAGGGGAATTTTGTTGATTCGTTTATAAACAAAGATGTCAATTTTAAGACTAGTTTTGCAGATTTAGAATTAAAGTTTTTAATGTTTCCTAGAAACTTTTAAATTTAAGAAGTATTTACATGTTTTTTCCTTTTTTTTTTTTTTTTTGCGGTACAAGGGATTAAACCCAGGGCCTTGTGTTTGTGAGGCAAGCACTCTACCAACTGAGCTATATCTCCAGCAAGAAATATTTACATTTAAATAAATATCATTTTAATTAAAATCATAAAAACAGAATTGCAAATATTAATGGGGTACCATGTGATAGTTTGAAACGTATATATATATGTATATATATATGTTGTATATATGTTGTATATTTATGCATATATGTTGCAAAAATACATGAACTTTAATTTTTTTAATATGAAGTATACCAAGAGGAGTAGAGACTTGAGACATAGAGGAATAGTAACAAGGCTATCTGAAGATAATAATGACCAAAAAACCCTGCAACATTAGTGAAGGCTCAGTGTAAATCTGCCAGTTATATGCTTCTCTTTGGAAATGCTGAGCATCTCGGATTAGTTTCGAAAGGACTATGCATTATTGCAGGGAACATAGGGACCATAAGGGTCAATTCTATTGCTTATAACATAAGGCATAAAGATAGCACTTATGGTCATTTAATCCCTTATCATTGTCCCTAATGCAATTTTGCACTTGAATGATCTTGAGAGAATAGCTGCTCTTTCCACTAGAGTATGATGCTTTCCTAATGAACACCTGTGATGATATAATAAATGATTCATTGAATTGCCCACACCAGAAATCAAATTCTGATCTATGGGAACTATTTTGCAACCAACCAACCTCTACTAAAATATGCATTGTTGCCTGTCTTGTGGAACTAAAAGAAAACAGAAATAGAGAGATGGTTTTTTTTTTCAGTGAATTAACTGGATATGAATATTATTACAAGAGTGTATTTGCCATTTCATTGCTTGTACTTTCTCTGATTGTCCTCGTCATCTGAGGCAAAATTTGGCACATAATTAAACACATGTGTTTTATATATTTCCTTTATACATAGAAGTAGTAAAAGCAAGTAAAAAGGCCAAAATGTTATCAAGGTGGATTTATAAAACATTGTGAATCTTTCCCTAAGGAAATCGGTCTTAATTCTTGTTCTTTATAGGGATCCCCTTCAAAACACATTTAAAATGCAGAATTTGACCTGGGCAATAAAGGGCAGAAATGTATGTTTTAATTAATCACATCAATTTATTCTGTGAGTGGTGTAGAAATTATGCTGTCAGAAATAATACCAAAGTGCTATTTAAAATATTTTATGATATGCCACACTTTATTATTTTATTTTATGATATTTTAAACCATATCTGGGTAATGCAATAAGTGAGAAAGTACAGCAATAGTATTAATTACTTCCTATCCCACTCCATGGTTCTTGGCTGAACAATGCTAATAATGGGATACTGTCTTTTCATGGTTCTATCTATGTGCACACACATCAATTTCATTGTATCAAAACAGCTATATTAAACTGACTTCTGCATGGTCTCTACCATGAGGGAACCAGAAACCCAGGCCAAATTGTGCAAATAAGTACAGGACCCAGTGGCCATCAAATGACTAATATATAACAAATATGAGGAAACAGGAGAAAGATCAAGCAAGGCTTGACAAATTAAGGAAGTAAAAAATTCTGTCATCGTTGACCATTCAGAGAAAAATATCAGAAACCAAGAGGGAGATCAGCAAACTCTATCTTACTACTGGAAAAATGACTGAAAGGTTGTCTGAAAATGAAAAGCAAATCACCCTTCTTAGACAAAGTCCTGCACTGTTAAAAAATGACTTGATATAGCATGCATAATTATCAGGACAGGTACAAAATGAAAGAGACAGTCTAGATAAAAGGGGAGGTGTTAAAAGTTGAGCAAGATCTCAATGAGTACAAGACACAATGAACACACAATGCAGATAGCAAAAGATATTCTAGAATCATGAAATGAGAAAAGCTGCCTTAGAATAATGTTAACCATTTGACTCCTAATGTGTAGATAGGGCTCATTTTATTTTATATGGGAACAGAAAAATAGCATAGCTTACTCCCATACAAGTTATTTCAGGAAAAAAAGAAAACAAGATTAGAAAACTGTCCCAAGAAGCATTAACTCAAACCAGACATCGTGGCCTACCAAAAGAGTATTGCAATAAATTTTTTTGAAAGAGAAAAAAATCAAAGCTATGAAAAAGAATACATATCAAAATTAGAAAAAAAATAGAGAGAAGAGAGGAAAAAATTGAACATTGAGGTGAAAAATACTCAGAAAAGAAAAAGGAAAAATTTTAAAGATGGCTATGAAAACAATTATAAGTAACCACAACCAAAACCTAACATATGTGAAAAGAGAAATGAGGAAAAATTTCAATATAACAAGTAAAATGACAGAGGTATTGAATACTGAACAATATTATATATAAAAGATAGGTAAATATCACATATATTATTCCCTGAAGAATAGAAAAGATTACCATGAGTGGAAACACAGTATCAGTGTTATATAAGAAAAATATCTGAAATTTTTTTATAAGTTGTACAATTAATAAAATTTTTGAAGGACAAATCTAGTAGGTGAGAAAATGGAAATATATATTGAAAAACAAAGTATACTGGAGTAATATTACTCACTAGTTTTTATGCAGAAATATGTAAAGGATTTAAATAAACATCTAGTAAAAAAAGGCAAAAATAAAGAAAATTTGATTCATTTATCTTTTATATTTTCCAAAGTTATTAAATATTAGAAAATTTCTCAAATATAAAAATGATATCATTTGAAAGTTCCATTTGGATCCTTTTTATATGATAATCAGTGTTTTCAAAACTTATATTTCTTAAAAAACATATTTCTTATTAAAAACCACTGAAGCATGCATTCATTATCATTTAAAAATTTATTTTTGATGTATTTATTTTGATACACAAGGGCCATATTTTAAATCTAATAAGTGATTTATTTTGAAAACGCATGTAGACATAGTTGTGAGAATTTTTGTCTCTATATTTAACATTTCCATTTAGTGTTAATTATAAAAGATCTCATGAAATGTTTTGACATTGAGAATATACTTTTTTTAGTATTCTGATGGTTTTTATTAGCAAGTATAAAATACATATATTGCATACTATACATAGTATATGAGGATTATTTCTCAAGTGTCATCTTGGAGAAGTCATAGATTAAATCAATCCACATTAGAGTTTCAAAATGTGAATCTACATCATAAATGGGCATTAACATTCTAATTTGCTTGGTTTGGAGAATGTTTGCAGCATAACTATGTTCAACCAAAGAGATGCTAAATATGCTGAAGTTTCAAGAATTATGGGGGAATTATGTGTACATGTCTGTCTTATTTAATAACACCCATCTGCACTATCAGTATTGCACTAATGTGTAATTTGAAAGACTATATTGCTGAGACTGTAAATGTGTACATTTTTAAATATGCTATCAAATGTTTAAATTAATATCAATAGTACCTTTGTAAAATAATGCCAAAGACTTTGCCAAAGACTTTCTCAAATATCCTTTCTAAGAAACATCTGGTAAAATATGTATCATTCATCCTTACGGTACTTCACAAAGTCTCTCTAAAAGGTAATAACAATGTTTAAAACAAATATCGATTAAAATATTTTTTGAGTTATATATCAAGTGACTATGACTATCTTCTATTTCTTAAAATCTATGTAGAAAAGAAAAATCCAACTGTTCACTAAAGTATAGATATTTAACATCAGTGGCAGCTGTAATAATTCAGTAACTTTAAAATCAGCAATAGTATGATTATCAGTGAAAGGTACTATCTGTTGTCTTACTTTCATTGAGATGTTAAATGCAAACCTGGTATTTTCTAGGATGATTTATATTAGTGAGGATATTGCTTACTTGCATGTTACAGGAATCAAACATTTATTTTGGTCCTTGTCTCATTATATTAAGGATTTTAAAGATTATAAAATTTGACATGGGAGTATAAATTAAGATATTAGAACATTTGATGAATATTTAAAGCGAAAAAAGATTAAAAGGTGATTCAATTGTTAGCCGAGTAGAAGAGAGAAATAAGCACTCTAACATTATTTTTCAAGATTTATGTGTTTTTCGATATGAGCCTAATTTCATAAAGTTTACATTTTTAAACTGGAGGTATGAATTCAGTTTCCATGCTGTTCTGTATTTGCCATGGATAGTATCACCTTTTCTGAATTCCATTCACTAGACTATGCAAAATGCAAAGCTAGAGTGAAAGCCATTCCCAAATCTCTGAGTGCTCATGATTCTCTTCTTAAGCATCTCACTCAATATGTTAAAATGTCCTTTAGGTTATAATGTTTCCAATGAACTAGCATTACATTTCCTTCCCATGTCTATCTAACTTTACTCAATATTCCTAATTGAATTTTTGGTTATAAAAATCTAGCCTTGTGCTATGTCATCACTGTTTCTAGAAATTAGATTGGAAAAGATTTCCATAGCCCTTAAAATGTACTTAAGAAAGTTGAAGAGTAGTTGTTCAGATGAATAGGGTACAGGAGGCCCAAGTGAAGATGAATGTTTGTATGAGCCTGATTGCAGGCACAAATAATAAGCATATTTACATTAGATTAGCAGCTGGTAGGATAGGCTGCTCCAAAATATTTTTTACTAAATGACTAAACAAATAATTGGGTAAGGAGAAATGAGCTTAAATTTGATGTGTGGCAACTACCAAAATTGTATATGAAAGATAAGCAAAGAAACAACTATTAAGGATGGTTAATAATCAGATGTTTTAGACAGATTTTATCTTGCTGTGCTCAAAGTATCTGACAACAATTTAGAGGAGTGAAAGTTTATTTGCAAACAGTTTCAAATGTCTTAGTCCACAGACAGGCAACTCCCTTGCTCTGGGCCCAAAGTCAGGCCCAGGGAAGGATCCAGTAGAGGAAGGCTGCTGAGTTAAGGCAGAGTCAGGAAGGAGAGAGAGGA
Organism: Glaucomys volans; assembly: GCA_020662805.1. Lineage (NCBI taxonomy): Eukaryota > Metazoa > Chordata > Mammalia > Rodentia > Sciuridae > Glaucomys > Glaucomys volans. The sequence continues at coordinate 734,296 of JAJEJO010000289.1, forward strand.
AGAGAGAGAGAGAGAGAACATCAGAAATGCCCTCCAATGACCCCACTTCCTCCAGCCCCCTCACCTGCTGACAGAGACCACCTAGGCAGCTCATTCAAGCTAGGACAGACTGATTAGGTTACAGCTCTCATAATTGAATCATTTTACTGCTTTGTTGAGCACACACTGGGAATTGTCAGTTTTCATTTCTTCACCCTCTTCTTCTGAAGAACATCTCCTGCCATCCCAAGGGGGCATTGTAGTTGCCACCTCTCACTCTTTTATACCCTTGAACTTCAAATTCACTAAGTTAGCATCTATTCACTATGCCTTGATATTTTTGCTCCATATCCAGATTAAATTAAGCATTCAATTATTATGCTCAACCTCTTCTTTCTATTCTCAGGTAACTTGAAATTCTCTGACTTCTTTGTACTCCCATAACATAGGCATGACACCCGAGCAAACTCTTGACTACAACCTACCTTCACCAAAGCAAATGGTCATGCTGGAAACCTCCCCAGTACCCACACATTTAAATGATACAACTTTAAATTTTCAAAAATATACTGTAAATGAACCTATACTACTGCCTGGCTATTATATTGTGTTTATCTAACCATTCGATTTTCCACTTTTATAGATAACTTTTTATTCTATGTTTCCCTACTGATAATTTTCCAAACATTATCATTCTCAATGACAACCTTGAATTCAATGTTATAGAAAACTGGAGCAATCATAAAAATGACAACCAAATGTACAAATGTACAAATATTTAAATGGCTAAAATCCTGTGATTTGCTGATAATAGCAAATATTTGAAAGGATGAAGTGCAGTAGGAAGGCTCATCCATTGCTTCATTGATGTAGGGATGCAAAATGATACTGCCATTTTGGAAGACAGTATGGCAGATTTTTACAAAACTGAGCAGTCTTACCATAAGAAACAGTAATTCAATGAGTGGGAAGTGTATGTCCACACATGTGAATGTCTCTAACAACTTTACTCACACTTGCTTGAAATAGCAACAAAGATAACTCTCAATTAATGAATTGGAAAATCATTTAGGGTAAACCCTACAATGTAATATTATTCAGTGATAAAGAGAAATGGGCAATGGAGCCATGAAGGAGACTTTAAAAGCATATTTTCAATATAAAGAAGACAGTCTGAAAAGGCTGCATATGTCCAACTATATATAAGAGGTAAAATATAAAGCAGTAAGAAAATCAGTGGTTGTCAAAGATCCAAGGGAAAGGAGCAAAGGATTAATAGGTAATTTCACAGCTGTGAAATTATTCTGTATGATATTGTAATAGTGGACACATGACATTTTCCAGTTGTCAAAATCCATAAAATTTTACAAGAGTGAAATTAAATACATTCAAATAAAAGATCATTTAGGCAATTGAGAGCCCTATAAAAATAAAGATTATGATAGAATAATCTAATGATCTTACAAGAGTAGGAATCCATCCCACTGAAGTGGTAGCAGAAAGTTATGGACCAAAGTAACTCTGGAATGAATGGTGTCTGCAAAAATGTAATTCGAAAGGAACTACATGTTAAGCCTTATTCTAATTACTAGTCATTTCCCCATCGGGACTACTTAGCAATTTTGACTCTGCGATACATGTGTACTGATATTAAAAAAACAAGTTCATGGTGTAAAATGGGAGAAAAGTTTCTCACCATTTGAGCACAAATTTACTGATCTGTAAAGCTAGAAAGATAGAATGAACCATATGATAATGGAATAAATATGGAGTGCAATAAGAATTGTCTACTTAATATTATGGAATGTGTGTGTGTGCGTGTGTGTGTGTGTATGTGTGTGTGTGTTAGTTTGTTAACTACTGGGGATTGAACCAAGAGAAGCTCTGCCACTCAGCTACAACCCCAGTCCTTTTTTATATTTTGATTTTAGACATGTTCTTGCTAAGTTGCTGAGTCTGGTCTCACAATTGCTATCCTCCTACTTTTCAGATAACATGATTATGTATAGAAATATATATGCATATAAGTGCATATAAATGTGTATATTCATTTAGACACATATATTTCTTTAATCTGCCAGCTGAGAAAGCAAAAAGAAAAACCAGGGCATTTCAGTTGCAACAAGCACATGCAGCAGCTTGGTCTTTGCTTCTATCATCATTTTAAAAATAAACCAGGGGTCCTTGGAGAAATGGCTGACTCTAGGAATGGGACAGAAAATGTTCAAGATGAATCTGGAAGCTTGTATTCAGAAAGTAAGGAAATAAAGAAAGTGCCCCACTCCTGTACCACTACCAAAACAAAACAAAACAAAATGAAGCAAAATTAAAAACAAGAATACATTGATTGGGACATGTCAAATAAAGCTCCCAATGGCCAGAGCTCAATCAATTTGAACTGCAAAATAAAGTAGTTTGGGATTACAATCTAAATTATGAAATAAATACCCATGAGTTCATACTGATACATAGTGAATTGAAAAACATTAACAAATTTGAAAAGGCACAAATTTCCTTTGTAGAAGATGCCAACATAAATCATGTGGATATTCATGCAAAAGGAAAGGAACTTAAATGCTCAGTGGAGTGTGGGCTGATTGTAGTGAAAAGATTAAAAGTATGGAAAAGGGGAACCACAAGAACTTCACAATAGAAAAACCTGACAAATATCAGTTCATCTGGATGGTCAGTGTCAATATCAAGTCATAAATAACGTAGATGGCAGGCACTATCATATGAGAAAAATGCTTCATGGTTTTCCTCTCTAAAAAACACAGCCCATGACTAATGTGATGGTTAATGCTATATGTCAAATCCTCCAGATCAGAAGTACACAGTAATTTGGTTAAGCATTATTTTATGTCTGACTGTGAAGTTATATATGGATGAGAGTAGCATTTAAATTGGTAGACTGTGTAAAAGAGTTTACTTTTCCTGATCACCGAAAGCCTGAATAAGATAAAAGAAATGAGGAATGCTATCATAGATCCAGAATCCATGCTTCTAGCTATGGACAAACCTAATTTATGCAAGTAATAGATTTCACACTTACCTGTACTATTTAAGGATACTGTTTCAATGATCCTCTTCTTCCTCAAATATCTTCAAATATTCACTCTATACCATGCAAGCATGGGCAGCATCAAGGATTTGCTTGTAATATTATTCTATAAAATGACAAACCAGGGATCCTTGGATAAATGACTGCATCTAGGCTTGGGAAAGAAAGTGCACAAGATGAATCTGGAAACTTTTATGCCTTAAAGTCATGAAGACAAGTGAATATAAGATGTTTCATCTACCAGCAGTCATAGACACAATACTAATTTCCAATCGGTTATGACTGTACTTATTTGGTTCTCTAAGTAGAACAGTATCCTAGATTTGTCTATGGATAATGCTACCATTTTTTCCCATGTACTCTATCATAACACATTCTGACTTGTGATTTCCCTACTACAGCAAACTATTTGTGTGTGGGTGTGTGTTTGTGTGTGTTTCCCATTTACTTAGATATTTTTAATTGACAGATATAATTGTATATATTTACAGAGTTCAATGTAATGTTATGAACACATAATGTACACATAATGGACTAATGAAATCTAGCCAACAATTATTAACAGGATCTTCAATGATATCTACAATGTTACATATGATAGGAACTGTCAGGTCCTTGCCTTAATCAGCCTAGTAATACTATTCGACACATTTTGTCACTTCTTTGATATACTTTCACTTAAATCCTATTATATTGCATCGATCTTACTTACCTTTCAATCTTATTGTTCATTCCTTTTCAATTTCCACTATGATTTTTCCTGCTTCTCTTAATCCTCCAGAGCCCAAGAGATCAGCCTCAGGAGCTATTTTGTTCTTTTTTCAAGTTTTTTCCACCTGAGAACTTGCAGCTCCAAGTATTGTTTGCAGTTTATGCTTTTAACTTTCTTATTTATAGGCCAGCCCACTTGGCTGAAAACAAGGTATGTGGTGAACTGTTCTTTTGATGACTATTATTTGGAATTTGATACAGGCATAAACAGTGTCAACATCACTCCAGAACCTACTGTAAATGCATTTCTCAAGTTCCACCTAAGAACTAGAGAATTGAACATTTATTTTTAGGAACATTTCAGGATGATTATATGCATGGAAAATCTGAGAAATCCATTTAATTGATAGCTCAAATTTAACAAATTGAGACTAAAACTTTGGACTTTTTCACTCATGGAGACTCAATTACTGTAAAGTCTTCCCATTTCAGTTACAGGAAACTTTTTGATTAGTTTTTGAGCCCAACTAAGTAAAATGGTTCATACCTCCCTGTTCTTTCTTTCATTTTTTTTCCTCTAAAAAGACATTGGAAAATTCCCTTGATTCATCCATTAAAATATGCCCAGCCTTTGTATTCTCACACTACCTTCAAGTCTCCACTCTCTCCAGAGCTTCCATAATCTATCCCTGAGGATTAGAATCTCTTAACTGATGTCCCTCTTAGGCTCCCACAGTAGGCTCCCACAGTACTCTGAACATATGAGTGAGATTCTTTTCATATAAATCAGATCACACCACTTCTTTGTCTGTAAACCTCAAATGCTTGTTGGTTTTAGGCAGTGGCATTTCATTCTGATTACACACAGATCAAAATCTAATTTCTTTTCTACAATTTACTGAGGGCACTTCAGTGTAACTATACCTGTTGTTGTAATCTACCCCAGAATTTTTGTTCCCATAGGATCTTAGTAGTACTCTTTCAAATGATGGAACCCTGTACTGCCACATAACCACTTAGACAATTCCCTCACTTCCTTCAACCCCTTGTTCAAATGTCTCTGACATCTGCCTTGACAATTTTATATGCTCTACACTGGTCTTTGGTTAGAACGCTTCATGCTTGCTGTCTTTTCTTCCCAGATGTCGACTCCTTTGGTGTAAAAAGCTTTTGTCTATTGTGTGCAGGAATCTGTCCAAAGTGCATACTAACAGTGGCAGGGTCAGAGGGTGCTCCTAGCAGTTACCAAATGGATGAATGGAATATTTTAAAAAGTGGAGTTTAGTCATATTTGGGTTTGGATACAGAAATTTCAATGAATCAATAAGGTTAAAAGCCAGAGGACAGTTTTCAGAGGTGTAAATGACAATGGGAAGCTAGATGGGGGATGCATTCTAAAATCCTTTTCCTGTTTAGTTTGTTTCCTTAAGTGGGAGGTATTTTTGACTCTTTAGGCAAAATTTAAAATGAGAGAATGGAAAGAGAAAGTTTAAACAAACAACTGACTCATGAGATACTTGATGTAGTTGAGTACTCAAGGGAAATGTAGGGGATGAATCTATCAATGATGGGTTTGACGTTAGTTGGGATGAAAATGACATTTCCAAAAGTACCGGGGAAAAAACATCAATGGATAATGAGTAAGTGGAGAATTATTTCAGCTGATGGTGAGACATGAATGTTTAGAAAGTATTTACCAATGACTTTTCTTAGTCTCCCTCTTTTTGTTTTTTGCTTTTTGGTTTTTTTTGCAATAACCAAACACCACAAAATTGGTAATTTGTAAAGAATAAAGAATGTGGTTCTGAAAGATTGGAGGTCCATGATCTAGAGCCTACATTTGATTAGGGTCTCCTTACATTAAAGAATATAGAATCCTATGAGTATAGGGCATTGCTTGGTGAGTTGCACACAGACAAGAGAGAAAAGGTTGAAATGAATTTTATATTAGACCAACTCTCAGGATAAACCATTAACTCATTAACATATTAACAAATTAATAGATTAAGCAGTCTTAATCACCTCTTAAATTTTCTACCTGGTCATAGCTCTTAACACCTGACATTCAGGATTAAATTTCAACATGAGTTTTGGTAGGGACATTCAAACTGTAGCAAAATGTATGTAACAGCTATTGGAATTTATCAAATGTTTTTATTTTGAAGGAGTATCTGAATAAAAATAACATTTCATATATAAGAGAGTTGAGAAAGACAAAGATGGAGAAAAATATATTAATAAGGAAGCTAGTCAGAAACTGTGGTAATTAGTTACAAGAGGACTAGAGAAAAAATAGACAGGATGCAAATAAAGAGGATAATAGCAAAATTTACATTTTGTTATTTAGATTTCATAATTTTGGCCCTATTTATATTGTGACTATTTCAAGTTTATTGAACAGAATCCATGCCTATATCCTGAGCTGTGTGCAGTGCCAAAAGTATTTTCTGTACTAAATAAATTTTGAACCATATCAGTGAAGAATGATATGTGATAAGAAAGAAGATTCTTGCTTGGAGAAAATTTAGGCATTTATAGTACCATTAATTTACTCCTTCTTTTGAATAATTTTACTATAATACCCCACTTTTCTTGTTAAGGAAATAGCATCTCAATTCATCAAATATATATTTCATGTCAGAAAGCCACCCTACTAAGAAACACACTGATAAAACAGGTCTCTAAAATCATTCTAGAAATTAAGCATATGCAATGCCTTTCATGGTTCTGTGGACTAGTGAATAATACATTCATAAGTGTAGACAGATGTTGAATTACGTAGGCATTTAGAGTAGAAACAATAATGCTTTTGCCTCGAGTGCTTAAAAATGGGTTCTTGGAACAAGCAAGATTTAAGCTAGCTGGAGCATGAAGAAGCGAGTAGAATTGAGAGAGGGAGAAGGAGAGGAGCAAAGAAGTTTTACATTAAAGGGTAATGGTGTGACAAAATAATAGTAGGGAAAATGGCAGTGAAAATTTTATGTATAAAGTAGCATAGCTGCATGGAAGCACACTTTCAACAGAGGGAAAGAAACGGAAGGCAAATAATCTGGAGAACAAATTACTTTTAGTGCCTTGAACTCAAGGTTGAGATGTTTAGCATCTTCCTTGGAAGTAAGGATCTATCAGAAGGATTTGATAGAAAAGGTTATAAACAAAGTGTGGTCAACAACAAGAAGAAAAGATTGAATGTAGAGGGGTACAACAGATTCAATGAAACAAGACACCTTAGTAGTGTGGATTAGAGAGAAAGAGATTAATTTAAGAATGGGTTGTGGTTCTGGTAAGAAAATAAGGAGGCACAGGGAACAAGAACTTGTTGACTGCTTAGATAATGTGTGTGAGGTTTTGACAGAGAGATGGAGATTCCCTCATAAAACAGTGGGGCTCTTATTGTTTAACATGGGCAATCAACAATGAGTCTATTTGTTCTTGCATTTTAATAGATTAAAATAAATAATTGCTGAAAATTACGTTTCATTAAAAAAAGTATCCTGTCAAAACACATTTCAACTTTAAGTCAAGCATTTTCATTACCTTCCACACAACTACAATGATTTTGAAACTTAGGAGATCAGTTTCACATTCAGATAGATTTTTTTTTAAATTTTTTTTGCCAAAAATTATTTTTTAAATGCTGGAAAACACAGTAGTGGGAATAAAATAAATCATCTCTGCAACTTGTAACACAACATTGAAAATGCATTGAAACATTTAAAAGTCATTGTATATATTAAAAGTAACCTTTTAGATGATATTGCTGTATAGTCAAATAAGATAAAGGAAATTCATGTCACATGATTTCAGAAAAGATTAATCAATTGTATCAAGCAACCTCTGAGGGGAATGGGTCTAGGTACTATGTATAATATGAAACACGTGGTTTCAATAAGAATGATTATATCCTCCAAATAAATTTTCCTCCAGAAAAATAAAGGAAGATTCCTCATTTAATTGGGATTGAATGATATTAAAGATTTAAATGAAACCAATGTAGACAGGGCCTGGAGCAATATTTTGCTGCTAAATTGAAGTTAAATTATACTGGAGGCAATAGAATGTATAACAAATTGAACAAAATAATGCAATGCTGTTTGATCACTGTGGTCTGTTTTAGTTAGCTTTGGGTAGTTGTGATCAAAATCCCAGAGCCAGACAGGAGCAACTTAGAGGAGAGAAAGTTTTTGGGGGGCTTATGGTTTCAGATGTCCACAGACAGCCAGCTCCATTGCTTTGGGCCCAAGGTGAAGCAGAACATCATGGTGGAAGGATGTGGAGGAAGAAAGGAGTTCTGTTGTTCCGCACGGAACAACAAAGGTTGGGTGCCCTCCCTGGACCAGCCAGAGGGGGCACGGGGGTCAAACAGGATGGTGAGTGTCGACGGCTGAAAAACGCACACCAGCCGGGAGTCTGTTGAAGCAGTATCTCATTTAATAGGGAAGTGAAACAGGTATATAAAAAGGGAGCGAGGGGAGGAGATACAGGCGGGGGCCAATCATCTTAAAGGTCAACAGCACATGCAGTATACAGCAAGGCCTGCACGGCAGAGGTCTGCTAAGATGTAAAGCTGCTCAGGTTCATGGAAGTTGAATGAGCCAATCCTGGGCTGCCACCTTGGTGGTACCACGAGTGGGGGAGGCTTTTGCCCCGAGGGTGTTGTTATTGTGGTCGCCATTTTAAGGTGTGTCCCTACAGAGTTCAGGATGTGACAGCCAGAAATCAGAGAGAGAGAGGGAGAGAGAAAGAGAGTGCACTCCACTCACCAGGGATAAAATATAAACCCCAGAGACATTACCCCAGTGACCTACTTCCTATAGCCTCACTATACCTACTATTACCACCTAGTTAGCACATCTGTGGATTCATTCACTGATTAGGTTACAGCTCTCATCACCTAATAATTTCATATCTGAACATGCTTGCATTGTCTTAACATGAGCTTCTGGGGAATACCTTATATCTAAATCGTAACTGTCACCATGTACTAAACTTTGGCCCAAGGAATCATTTCTCTTATAAAAATTTACTTTTAAATTTAACTTAATAAACTATATTCTTAGGAAAACCTCCTGTGGGATCTATGTATTAATAAGAAAATAATTTCATCATTGATACAATTTCATTAAACAAATAGTAATACTAACTACTACATAATATCAGTGTTCCTTCCTTTAAGATTTTGTCACTATTCAAGCAAACATGATATGCATTCATGCTTATATTTGCACTTATTTTACATTTATCTGTGCTGGGATCATGATTCATATGAAAACCATGAAAGGTTTTATGAAAGGCAACTGCATTTTGCTTTACTGATTTTTAGTATGACAATCAATATTAGGATTAAAACATATTGGTCATAAATCACAGAGGAATGGGATTACACCTTAATTTCTCATCTTTCCAGGTGTATGACCTTTGGGAAAGACACTTGAAATACTCAAAACTCTATTTCTAGATTCATTTACAAAAAGTTATTTAAATGTTTCTGATATGGTTAAATGTTCTGATATGGAAAACATTCATTTGAAGTGACAAGGACAAAATTTATGAATATAAAATAATTAAATAAATCTAATTCCTTTCTGGATTTAACATTTAGAAATAAAATATTTCACAATTAACAACACCTTCCAAAAGAAAAATTTTCATTTTTATGAAAGCACTTTTATTGAGATGAAATTTAGATATCATGCAATTAACTCATTTAACATATATAATCCTATAATTTCTACTATGATCACACAGTTGTGAAGCCATAACACCACCACAGTCAATTTTAGAACTTTACCTTCATATAAATAAAGAAACTCCACTTTTCCACTCTTCCCACTGGTTCCCAGTCTGACACCTGCCAATCTACTTATCTACTTTCTGTATCTAAATATTTGCCTATTCTGATCATAGTTTCTGCACTTAGCAGAATGCTCTCTAGTTTCATCTATGTTATTTAAAACAGGATTTTGTTCTTAATTATGACTGAATATTTTCCAAGGTGTATGTGTATTACATTTTCTTTCCGTATTCATCAGTTGATGGACATTTACGGTAATTTCATATCTTAACTCTTGTGGATAATGCTTCCGTAGATATGGGAATGCAGGTATATTTACATCATGTCAAACTGGGATTGCTAATTCATGTGGTGGTTCTATTTCTTAGTTTTTAAGGAAATTCTATTGCAATTTTCCATAATGACTGCACTGATTTACTTTCCCACTCACAGAGTACACATCTTCTCTTTTCTCTCCAAGTGATCACCAGCATTCAGTATTTTATCTTCTGGATAACAGTCAATCTTACTGAAGTGAGGTGATACATTATTGTATTTTTAATTTTCATTTCCTTGATGGATTGGTGATGCTGAACATTTTTTCCTATGTGCCAGCTGGACATTTATTTATCTTCTTTTGAGAAATATACATTTGAGTCTTTTATTCATTTTTAAATAAGTTTATTGTTTTCTTTTTATTGGGTGGCTTGGATTCTGTATAAATTTTGGATGTGAACCCTTTAGTAGATAAATAGTTTGCAAAGATTTTCTTTCCATTCTGTGAGTTGTATCTTCACTTTGTTGTTTTCTTCGCTGAGCAGCAGCATTTTGGTTTGATGCAAACCACTTGCCTTTGCTTTGAGGCAATAACCAAAAATAATCACAGAGACAAATGTTATGAAACTATTCCTGATCTTTTTTTTTCTAGTGGTTTCATTAGTTTTAGGTCTTAAAATTTCATCTTTAATTCATTTTGAGCTGATTTTGTATATGAGAAGTGAGTCTAATTACCTTCTGCAACATGTGGATATGCAGTTTTCCTAGAACCATTGATTAAAGAGACTCCATTGTGTGTTCCTGCCTCTTTTATTGAAAATCACTTAATTGTAAATGTGTGAGTTTATTTTAGGTCTCTATCCAAAGGATAATTTTTTTGAGGACTAACTACACCATAAAAATGATAATTATTTCTTAGTGTATTTTATTTATATATATCTATCTATGACATATTTGCATATATTTATGTATTTTATATTTTGTCCTTATATGGGAGTTACTGTATAATAAATGTAATACACTTTTATTTGTTTTCACAAAAAAATAAAATTAATTTTATTTAAATTAATTTGTTTCACAATCTTATGTATTTTATTGTTGATGAATTAGACATTTCAAATTAAATTATGCTTTGAGAGACAGATACAAAATATAATAGAAACATTTTTTATTTTGTTTTATGAATATGAAAACATAAAGATAAAAGAGATTAAGAAATTTTCCTTAATTTTCCAAGATGACTATTGTAATTCAAACTAGCTTACTTGAATTAGAACTGCATTTCCCTTCCTTCGAAGTAATTTTTTAGATAGCGGAATTATTGGATAAGGTATCCATCCCCTCATGTGGTCCACATTCATTATTCATTATGAGACACTACAGTTTAGAATCAACCTCTGTGGTACCTGTAATGGAAGAGCTTTGGTCTTCATGTGAGTGTTTACATCTTTCATTTCTCCTTCTGTTTATGCTCCTCCATACTTTGCCATGATGATCATATAACATTAAACAATATTTTCTTCTGAACTTTTCGGTTTAAGTTAGTTCAGGCAAAAAGAGGCAGTAACTAGAGTGTGCGGCAAGAGTAAAAGGTATTTGATAGTAAGTGAGTGTTAAAATAAATGTTAGTGCAGTCAAATTTGTTGTTGTTTTATTTTGTTTTTAATTTTTTCTCAAAGTTTATTGCTGCTTGTGCACATTTAATTTATTTTAATCTTTCACTTACTAGGTAAAATTAAAAAAAAAGTTTTCAGTTCCACATCAGTTACTTTGGAGCACATTCCCTTCTACATGAGATGATGTTGATTTTCATTTATGGTACATTCAATCATTCTTAGTGATGGGGAAAATTATCATACTCACAATGGATATTTTCTCAGCATGAGATTCCTGTTTTGCTTACACTTCTGTACCATCATTGAACAAGAACACTCTATAGAGTTGTTTTAATTTTTTTTATAAAAATAAAAAGCCTGAGGAAACTTGTTACAGTTCAACCATGGAACAGTTATATGTTATTACAGAACAAGTTACCTATAGCAATTTCATCTCACTTTTAGCAACCTGTATTTTAGAATGTGAAATAGATGTGGGAACAATATCTTCATGGTTATTAAGATGATTTAATGACTTATTACAAGCATGTGTTTTGGAAAAATGTCAGACTTACAAGTCTGTACAAATGTTTGCCATAATTATTAACAGATCATACTTTAAAATATTCAAATGATTTATATTATGTGAACTATCCTCTGAGTTTAATTCAATTAAATAAGAAATAATATTTAAAAATTGCAATATGTATATTTAAGAATTGAAAACACATACACAATAATTGATTGGTGAAAGAAAGAATCATAAGAATAAAAAGTGTGGTTAGAACTAATGGATAATAAAATTTTCCATATAAAAGAGTTCAGTGATACAGCAACTGTGCTGAAAAATAAAAGGAAACTGGTAGCAGCAAATGCCTACATTAGAAAAAGAATGAAATGGAAATTAAAATAATTGACTATCAAACATATTGAAAATAAATCATAGAATAAACCAACATAAAAAAGGCAATATATTAAAATTTCCAAGAGCAGAAATTAATGAAATATACAAAATGATATAAGAGCATTTTTGAAGGCAAAAAATACATTTAAAAATAATGCTGAATGAGACAGAACTATGAGGCGATTGATGCAGAAAAATTTTTCATTATATGTACTCTTATTTTACAGTGTAAAAAATTAGATAGCACATCATATGCACTATTATTTTACAATTTCAAAAATTAGACTGATGAATTCACCCCCTAAGCTCAGATAAATGAGTAGTGGGTGTAAAGCAACCCAATAGAATTTATTTGATTGTGTAACCTATAATGAAAGGTTGCAACACATAATAAAAGGTTAATATGGAGTATTATTAATAATGGATTGGTTCAAAATGTTACATTTAACAGGATATTAGGCTAAAAATAAACCTATTAAGGTGTAATGCTCATCAGTACAGGCAAAACACGAAGTTGTAGAAGTGTATTTTTAATTTAGGTATTAAACTTATTACATTGTTCCTACGCTCTTGATCCAATTTCCATTTTATTAGTTGCATTTGCACCTTCTACTTTTTTTCAGACTGTTGGGAAAATTCTTTCACTGTTGCCTTTGGCCCTTGTGTAGGTTCATTTTATGTCCAGTTTAAGAAAAGAGCATGGCCAATAAAAAGCAGTAATTTATTGACAGAACGAATGATTACTGTATACACTATAAGCAGAGTTAATAAAGTGTTTTATTGACATAATTTATGCCATGTAAAACAAGGCAAAAACATTTTCTTGAAGCCTACCAATATTGCAAAATTTATATCCTTTTGAGAAAACCAAACACACTCAAATTACCTTCCAAATTGTTGTCCTGATGTTTTTACTATGGGAGTAATTGGAATAAAATTATTTTCATGAAAAAAAAAGATTAATTACATGATGAAGAACTCTTGACTAGGAAATGTTTGAAGAAAGCCTTGTTTGAACTGTATATTTAATGTGAACTTTTATCTAGTCCTTCTGTTATTCATTGAGGCTGAATAAATGGCATTGGTGTCAACATAAACCTTATGGAGAGGTCCTGGGAGAGTGACATAAAATAAAGGCACTAGAGTGGATTTTAAAACAGGGATATATATGCTCATGTGCACATACGTGTGTGTGTGCCATGGTGAGAATGGTGTATAATGCATTGGGTTCTGCCTATGAAAACCAAACACTGCATTTAACAGGTTATTCAAAGTTGAGAAGCAGGGAAGCAAGCCAGGAGATTTTATTTTTTATGTGGGGTATGATTCTATTTTATTTTACTAGTAATTGCAAACATTATACTGCTAAAAATTTATATTTTTTGAGTGAGTTTCATACAAGGCCATGGAGAAGCACTTAGATGTTTTTAACAGAGTATCCATAATGCCAAAGAAGAGTTATTATATGTCTTCCTCTCTCCAATCGTTGGCCTCACAGCCCTGAGGCTGAAGAATGTTGTATGTGCTTAATCTTAAATATCCACAAAAGGCTCATTTGATATACAGGGTTGTTTGGGGAAAAAAAGACTATCATGTATGCTTGCTTAATTCTTAACACTTTTGACAAATTTTTTCTTCTATATATTTCCATATACTTTGAGTATATCAAAGTGCAGAATTCGGTTCTATTTTTCATTGGAGTTATATTTAGCTGATTGATGACTACACAAATCTTTTAACAATCAGAGCAATGCACCATATTGTCTGTTCCAACCACAAACTGCAAATCAAAACAGAAATTTTGGTGATTTCTCACTGTGTGAAACTACTGATAAGGACAATTTGGTCTCAAAAATCAGGTCATCCTTATCATTATAATTTATGATTAATTTGGAAGCCCCAATGAGATATCCTTAAATTATCCTGTTCCTTCCAAATACTAAGATATTATTATTTGTATATTTCACTCTAATATTCATTAGAGCAAATAAACTTGGGTCAAATATTTAACACTGTGAAAATAAATTTAACTGACTTTATCCATATTTTAACTTTTCTGGCATATCAGATCTACTTATCAGTTTTCTCAAGATATATCCATATTTTCTGATTTTCGTTCTCATGTATTTCCAAAGTAAATCTTTATTGCAATTCAAATTAGTGTTTGGCTTCATCTTTCTACCTGCTTTTATTCTGCTCCTCTCTTCCACCTGGTATTTAATCATATATATATATATATATATGATTAAATCACACACATATATATATAAATGCTAACTTCAGCATTTATAGTAACAATTGTGATATTTCACCTTCATCCTTTAATCCATCCACGTGGGGTATTACAAATGTTATTTATCTTACATAGCATATCAGCTCTATTGCTCTATTGCTTAAAATTATTTATCCCTATTTGATTGTGGTGCTTGCCAGTAAAAGCCTTTTCTTCAGATTACATTAAAATAAGAGTAAATAGTCATTGCATAAACCATATGTTTGGGTCTATATGTATCAAATTGAATAGTGATTCAGTCCACATTCTTACAATTTATGAAAAGGAAAAAATTCAGAAAAATTTAAATAAGTTATAATGAATTTTTCCAAATTGAGAATCAAAGTAAATTTATTCAAAAGAAAATTGCATGTCTTATTCATAGTGAGGCTATTCTACCCAGTAAGAGTAATTTTCCTTTTCTAAGTGCCTGCTTTTCATTTGTGATATGAAATTGAAGAATTATTTTCTGTTTAAATGTAGTAAGGTTTGTATAATAATTTACAAAAAAATCTGATTTCCTAAATACTTGGAATAATTTAATTTCAATTTTGTGAATGGAGGACAATCTCAAATTTTGACATGTTGTTGAAAGTAACAACTTTAAATAAAATTGACAAGTGCTTCCAAGTCATTATTATAACTCTTCTGATCTGACAGCAGGCACAGAGAAGTTCCATATGTCAACACCTTTCATTTATTTTCAGAGCTATAAAGATGATTATGAGAAAAATCATAAATATAACAGACTATAAAGAAGTATAAGAAAACAACATGAGTTTTTAAAGCACTGATGAGTTCCAAGCATAAATTACTTTTGTTATTTTTTCCCCCTCCAGCAGCAACTTTCAAAGTGGGAACAGCCCTGGTGGTCTTTATTACTTTGTAGTCTTCTAATAGATATTTGTAGTGGCACCTTTAATTGTAATTAACCTTCAATGTTGGAATATTTCACTTTGGAAGAGGACTTTAGAATCAAGAAGGCAGCAGGATAATTTTCAAAAGTATTCAATTTAATTAGTTTGCAGGGTCAAGATTTTTCTAAACTACTTTTTTCCATTTTTTGCTATAAGGGATTGAACAACCCAGGCATCCTCTTCACTGAGCTGCAACCCCAGTCCTTTCTATTTTTTTATTTTGAGACAGGGTGTTACCAAGTTGCTCAGCTGTCTAGACATTCTTTAAATAACAACACTCCCCAGATTGATTGTTACTTTCTATTTTCTCCCCTCCATTCTTTTTCCTTTCTCTTGCAGTTTACCGATAAAGTGGGCTGTTTTTTCAGTTAGGCAAGGAGATCTGATGGGTTGTGAAGATTGAAAAGCAAATTATTATTCCTTCAACAAGAAGTTATAAAATTTGTTGAAGCTTCAATTTTATTTTTGGTAACTAATTTTTTTAACTATATCATGCAAACATCCACCTAAAATTATGATGGTTCCAGTGTAAGGCATAACATCTTGGAAAACATCATTAGGAGTCTGTATGAACATCTCATCATTGTCCTTCAAACACACACGTGGTACTCTGATATTATCTCATGTGTTTGCATACATAGATACTTGTATTTCTTAATCTACAATGGTATGAATATGGAAGTGAAGCTAGTGAAAACATAAGCAGAATATTCCTACAATTAAAGCTTTACATAAAAAAGGGGATAGCAGGTCTAGTGAAGATATGAGTATTCCATTAGCTGGAAGAAACAAAGGCATAATGTGCTTGGTGATTTCATAGGAGGAAAAGTCAGGAATGATGAGGAGCATAAATTAACAGGATTATAGAATGCTAAAATGGAGTGGAGTTTAAGGCCATTGCAGTTTAGAAAAAGTGCTATATGCTAGTGTAGACTAGCATATGAGGATTCCTTTATGCAGTGCTTCACATTTTTTGGAGTGGATTTGCATTGAGTTCCTTTAGGTAGCTACATTAGAATTTCCTTCTTTACACAG
Organism: Glaucomys volans; assembly: GCA_020662805.1. Classification (NCBI taxonomy): domain Eukaryota; kingdom Metazoa; phylum Chordata; class Mammalia; order Rodentia; family Sciuridae; genus Glaucomys; species Glaucomys volans. Next base: position 750,819 of record JAJEJO010000289.1, read on the forward strand.
ATCACAAGAAACATTGTGAGATATGCAAGGTACACTAAAACAGCAGCTACCTGTGTTTGTTCTGCAAGGTGTGTTCCATGCATTAGGCCCTGTTAGAACATACACACATCATTGTCATTTATCTGCTGTCTTGCATGGTGATTGTGGCAGAAACATGGCCCACAACCCACACCTTTTCTCTCCAGATTCATTTCCTTCCATTTCTGAAGTGCTGTTCTAGCTTCATGAAATATCCTGTGTTCTTTCTGCTGGAGGATATCCATATTAGAATTTGCAAGCTTGGAGGCCATGAAAGATTGACCCTGATTGAGTTCTCTGTCCTGGGTACTACACTTCAGGTTGACAGTTCTTGTTTTCTATTTTTCTGTTCACCTTTGCTTAAGAATCAAATGATCTGCACAGAAACATTGTACTGCACAATAACTGTGTATCAAATCTCACAATTGTACTGGGAAAAAAATCCATGCAACAAGTCCACATAGTATTTATAAATAGTGTATGCAAACACCCATATGCATGCACAAACTAATGTTTCTGCTTCTCTGAGGAAATGTTGGCATGTCTTATCACAATTGTTTTATTATTATACACTTGTGTAAACTAAATTTGTGAAGACCTTGTGCTCTAGTCTCCATGTTTTCTTTTCAGAAAATTGCATTTTACTAGTTTTAAAAGTCAAAAATGTAGAATATATTAAATCCTTGCATTACATTTGAATGAATAATCCCAATTTGAGAAAATGCTACATTATAACAGTTTTGCTTATAAATATGATTATAGCCACCATTCATAGATAAATGCTGTCTTCAGTATCATTTCATGAAATAAATGTTGAAGTAGTTCAGACAGAATAGAATACAGAATTTAAATGACCTGGTTCTAAATGCAAGATCTATTAGGTATCACTCTGTGATCATTAACCTACTCTCCATGGACCACAATTTCCTCCTTGCAAATCATACAAAATGATATTCCATAAAATGTGTGTGTTATTAAAACTATCTGGAAAGTGTCTTTCACAAAAGAAGATATACAATCAATCAACAAATATATGAAAAAATGAAAAATGTTCAACATATCCAGCAATTAGAGAAATGCAAATCAAAACTACCTAAGATTTCATCTCGCTTTAGTCAGAATGGCGACTATCAAGAATACTAGCAACAGTTAAGTATTGGCAAGGATGTGAGGGAAGAGGAACACTCATATATTGCTGATAGGACTGCAAATTAGTTCAACTACTCTGGAAAGCAGTATGGAGATTCCTTAGAAAACCTAGAATGGAACCACCATTTAACCCAACTATCCCACTTCTCAGTTTATACCCAAAGGACTTAAAATAAGCATATTTCAGTCACATCAATGTTGATAGCAGCTCAATTCACCATACTAAACTGTGGAACCAAACTACATAACCTTCAATGGATGAATGGATAAAGAAACTATGGTATATATACTCAGTCTTAAAGAAGAATGAAATTATGGCATTTGCTGGTAAATGGATGGAGTTAGAGAACAGCACGGTAAGTGAAATAAGCCAATTCCCCCAAACCAAAGGCAAAATATTTTCTCTGATATGTGATTGTTGATCCATAATGGCGTGGGGGGACAAGGGAAGAATGGAGGAACTTTAGATTGGGAGGAGGGGAATGAGGGGAAGGGAGGGGTTACGGGGATGGGAAAGATGGTGAAATGAGATAGACATTATTACCTATGTACAGGTATGATTGCATGAATGGTATAACTCTGCATAGTGTATAACCAGATAAATGAAAAGTTGTGCTCCATTTGTGTACAATGAGTCAAAATGCATTCCACTACCATATATAACTAATTGGAATAAAATAAAAATAAAAATAAATAAATGAAAAATGGTATGCCATAAAATGTGTGTGTTATTAAAAAATATCTGGAAAGTGTCTTTGACAATAAGGTTTTTAATAAATGTGAGATGTTATTTTGCAATCTCAAAATGCTATGTCAGAAATTTGAGCTCTATGTATCTCATTTTCTTTTAAATTTTTTAAGTGGACATAATAGTTGTATATCTTTGAGGTAAAATGTGATATTTTGATTCATGTGTATGCTGGATAATGATAAAATCAGGTTAATTAGGTTACACATAAACTTTTATGATTTTTTTATGATTTAACTTGCATTATTTTCTTTTGTTTGCCTTCTTATTAACAGTCATACAATTTTCCCCATTCCTATCAGTGTCAGTACACTGACAATTTCATTTCTTCATCTGACCAATGTTGTACTGAATTTTCAAAGTTGACATCACTGAGTCTACCAACTATCCATTTATATTGTATTTGTAGGGAGAATATAGATTATCTGAGAAATTTATACATGATCTTTTCCTGGAATCATTCCAATATTATAACTTCTATTTTTTGCAACTATATACAAATAAATCCCTCTCTACTATCACAGTATTGCTACTGTTGTCAGTCTCATTGGTTTTGGCTTCACTGTCAGTTGTGTGGGTGTGGTGCTGGGGATCTAACCCAGGTCTCATCCTTGCTGATCTGATTCTCTACCACTGATTATTTGGTTTGTCTTAATAACACCTTTCTTCTTGCTTATATTGTATGTCTGAAATTTCACCTGTTTGATACTTTCTTTTCTTCCATGATCTAGTGTTTAACCTATTTTTAAAATTCCAGAAGGATTAAAAAAAATAGGCATTTACCACTTGATATTTTTCAAGTCAGTGAAATTGGTGCATAAAAGATTTGGCTGGAGGGGATGGGGGTATGAAAAATGATAGAATGAGATAGACATCATTACCCTACATACATGTCTGATTACATGAATGGTATGAATCTGCATCATGCACAACCATGGAAATGAAAAGTTGTGCCCCATTTGTGCACAAAGAATCAAAATGCAGTCTATAAACATTTTTTTAAAATAATAAAAAAAATAAAATAAAATAAGATAAAAATCTAAAAATAAAAAAGATTTGGCTGTATGTAATAAAAGAAGGCATGGCACTGTTGTTTGTAGCAAAGCAAACTGATGGGTTGCTCTCTCTGCTTCAAATGCTGGAACATAATTTTTACTACCCGATCCTATGCATGCTTCCCCCTGCAGACTCAGGGAATTCAGATTGCTTTAATGTTAACATTAGATCCATTGTTTCAGAATCAGACAATGATACACACATTCAGTTCTAATTAAAGTATCAGACAGAACCTCTGAGAACATTTTGTATAATCCAAGGGATGCTATTTATAAAGACGTTTCAAATTCCCAATCACCTATGAAGAATCAGTAAAATAATTAGAGTGAAGTGTTTCTTAAAACAAGTAGGATAATGAAAGAGGAATAGTCATGCAACTGTTTTTGAAAAGGAGTCATTAGAAAGGTTGTATTTATGTTCCCACCACAGGAAATTGCCATTTATGAACTTGATACAGTGACTACTATAACTTTTCAGCTAGTATTCATTGAGTTAGTAACATGTATTAGGCAGAGTGCTATATAATTTACGGGTTATTTCTTTTAATGCTGGAAAACATAACTGTAAACTCTGAGAACACCAATACACTGAACGGAATAAATTCTATTAGAATGATCAGTGGTGTCAGGTGGATGGACATATGGCCTTTGGTTTGTAAATATTCATACGAAATTTTGTGATCAATTTTCAGACTTTCCTTGACTCTTTCACTCTTTCATTACTTTTTTCTTTGTTTGCTTGTTCGTTTTGTGGTCTTTTTTACATCAACTTTTTTATGTTAGATGATTAATAAATTCAAGGCACCCTAAATTTTACATAAGTAAAAAATCTTCATTTTACTTAGGTAAAATGATGTATCATTTCTTTACTATGTAATTTTTAAAAGCACCTTAGGTGCCCATTATGTCCAGGAAGACTTCTTATCCCTACTTTATAGAGGGAAAAATAAGGAATGTTTTTTAATTGGTTCAACATCATATAGATATACATGTATAGTGAAATATACATAGTCAATGTTTGGGACTCAAGCATTTCGAAATTTCATTCAAAGAATTTATATAAACTTTCTTTCATTTCTCTTACATCCCAAGAAAATTCTAACTTGAGGGAATAATTTGTTTTTTGCTATATAATTTATCAACTCAGTACAGAACTAATAAATATCATATGCAGCCTGTGGGAATTTCATCAAATTAAAGAATGCCACAAAACATCTGCTTCAAGTTTCAAATATAAACGAGGGTTTGAAAACCATTATTTTTAGATCCTGCTCTTTTAAATTTTTGCATTAATTTTTCACATACAATTGTGACTACTGGCAAGAAATAATTGTAGTCAAACAAGTATAGTGGGATTGATTTTAAACTGTGTTCTGTCTAGTTAATGTCTATCTGAAAAGAGAAGCTAGGAAATAAAGATATTAGTCTATAAAATAATACTAATAGTACTCCATGATAAATGCACCAAAGAACAATTTTTTTTGTATTTAAGGTTTGCTTATTTATTTATTTTGTTTCATAAGTGTTAAGCATATTTCAGTTCATTGAGGAAAAAAAATGTTAGCTTTTTCGAACTTCAGTAAGAACTTTAAGAACACCTTAGCAATTAAAGTATTATCCAAATTGCACTCTAATTTCTAATTTAGTGATAAGGAATAATGTGTAATAAAAATTTCATATATATTCATTTATTTAATTGCAATTTAACTTTTCTTATATTTAGGTTATTAGGACTCCCTTTAGTGCAAGGAAAATGTCAAACCCTTAGAAGATCGAAAATACCTATTGACAGTACTCACTGACAACAGGTTGACAATTAATAGAGGCAAGCTATTAATTTGCTAAAATCAAATTCACTTGATGAACATAATATTCAAATTTAAGTACCTTAAGGTGAAACAAAAAACATTTATATATAGTTGAGATTCACTGCTTTAATAATATAAATTAATGTTTTAATTATCTTTGTAGCTTTCTCCATATGGAATTCTCTGAAATAGTTAACTAAAAGAACCTTGGATTTGAAATACCATTTTTATGATAAGATGTTTTGAATCCTTTTTCTGTTTGATGATAATAAGATTAAGAATAAAGGGAATGTACAAAAATTAATGTTTTCCTTTCATATTTTAAAATGGGTGTGTATTTAATTTCCCATGATACTTAACTCATTTCCCATATAAAATTCAGACTCAATGAGACCCTAATAATACCATCATTTACATTTTCTTTAACCTAAAATTATTTTCATTTGTATTTTTAAAATACCACTTTTAAAATAACATCTCCCAACTCAAATCCAGATAAAGAAAGCAACAAAGAAAACATTAAGAAAAATGTGTTCTTATCACTATGGATATGATGTTTACATATAAAATTAAACATAGAGTATGACCATTTAATTCAATGTTTAGAGATGTCCTATGTACCTATTTGTTTCATAGCATTTATTAGGCTAGTAACCTTAAGAATCTCTTCCAATGAGAAAATAGATATTAACCTTTGAGACTCATTTCTTATCAATAATTAAAAAATGAGGGTTAGGGATGTGGCTCAGTGATAAAGTGCTCATTCCCCACATAGGAGGCACTGGGTTTGATCCTCAGCACCAAATAAAAATACATAAATAAAATAAAGGTATTGTGTCTATCTACAACTAAAAAAAAGTTTGAAAAATAATTGAAAAATAACATTGCCTAATACCTGCAAGGAAAATGTCATACCCTTAGAAGGTCAAAAATACCTATTGACAGTATTCACTTACAACATAGGATATCATTTCTAATTTATTTAGCATTTTAATATTCTTCGTCATTTATTAAAATGTGAATATTTTGAACAAAGTAAATGACTAAATTTTAAATTTATTTATAGAAAGTCATGATTTAAATTTCATGTTTTCACAATCTATGTAGAAATATTATTGGCATATTTTTACAGATAAAATGTTTTATGATGTGTAAAATGTAAAATATATGAAGATTTACATGGTTTGGCAAAACCTATATATCAAAAATGCAGAATAAATGAAAGATAATGAAATGCTATGCCCTATTCATAGAAGTCCTCTTTTAAAATATAATTTTTAAGTGATCTTATTACTTTCAAAATTCATTCTACAACTTTGTTAGTAATTCCACAATTTTAACTAGACAGTAAAGAAACTGGAATGTATTAAAATGCTGTAAGAAACTGGAAACTTCATTGGTGACTGACTTCACCCACAACCACTAAAAAGGTAAAGTGAAGTTGGGGAAACCTGACTCATTCCATGTGTTTGGATGAGTCATGCTGAATTGTTTTTTAGGTTTTTATTTCTTTTTAGTTGAAAGATAAAGTTGTGTGTATCTATTAAGAGCAAGTTGATATTATGAAATATTTATACTGCGTGGAGTGACTAAATCTAGCTATTTAGCATATGCATTACCTCACATTGTATCAATTTTGGGGTGAGTAATGTCCCAAATATGTGAGACTCAACTGGAAACAATTGACCTAATTAAAATACTGGGAAAGAACCTGAATAGACATTTCCCAAAAGCGGTTATAAAAATGACCATCAGATATATGAAAATATGCTCAAAATCACTAATCATCATGAAAATGCAAATTAAAACCAGAATGTAATATCATCTCATACCTATGAAAATGACTGTTATCAAAAAGACAAAAGATATCAAGTATTGGCAGGGAAGCAGAGAAAATGGGACATCTATATATTTCTTGTTGATATTGAGCAGATATTATCAAAAACATTATGGAGGTCCCTGAAAAATTCAAAATAAATAACCATACGATCTAATATTCCTATGTTTATTGCACTACTCTTCATAGTAGCCAGGATATGGGAACAACCTTAGTATTTATGAACTGATTAATGGCCAAAGAAAATACAGTATATACACACAGTGTAATGTAAGTGAGTCAAATAAAAGAAGAAAATTCAATCATTTGTGACAACATGGAGGAACCCAAAGGACATTTTGTACAGTAATGTCACAGACAAGTACTACATGATCTCCCTGATATGTGTAATTTAAAAAATAAAATTTCTTAGAAGGTGCAATGGCTCATAGCTGTAACTCCAGTGGCTTGGGAGGCTGAGGCAGGAGGATCAAGAGTTTAAATCCAGCCTTAGCAACTTAGCAAGGCCATAAGCAACTCTGTGAGATCCTGTCTCTAATAAAATAGAAAAAGTGGCTGGGAATGTGACTCAGTGGTTAAGTGCTCCTGGGTTCAATTCCTGGTCCAAATAATAATAATAATAATAATAAGGTTTCCGTGAAATAAATAATAGATGGTCCTTACTAGGGACTGGGCTGGTTGCAGAGAGGGTTTGGAGATAAGTCAGTCAAAGGACATAAATTTCATTTGGAGAGGAGGAATGAGCGTAAGACATCTAAGACATCTATACTTCAACATGATGACTATAGTTAACAATAGATTGTTTTCTTGAAAAATCTCGAAAGTTGCATGAAAAATAACCTCACTACAAAATGTAACAATGTGGATCATGCTGAAAATTGATTATCAATTTTCATGAAAATTTTTTGCAATCATTTTTTGCAATTTCAAAAAAAGCATTCCTTTTTGCCTCAAGATAGGTCTCTGAACAAGGGTGACAGATTCTCTGAGAGCTGAAGTGCAGATGAAGGTCATTGCGATCTTTCAGTGGACACCTGGACACTTTCAAAATTTGAAGGGTAAAGAGAAAAGAATGTTAAATTTAGTGTCTGAAAACTCAGTTCATAAACAATAAATTTGTGAATTTGGCAAAGTTTTGTATATCTCTTAAGATCAGTTATCTCATTATTAACAACATAAGGATTTTATATGGGTTTTTCAGAAGTTTTAATCAAATAATGTGAATTGTCTGAGACATAACGGTTATTTTTAAAATGTTATTGTTCTTAATTCAAAATTTTAACATTCATATGATAAAATATTCAACTATATTTTAATGTTAAGAAAATAATTTTATTGTTTAGAATACTAATAAAAGTTACTTGATCTACATTCTTATGTTCCCAAATATCATTGCAGTGTGAGTCCAGATGATTGACATGTGAAAACTACAAGTCTCTCTAGTTGAATAAATTTCTTATAAATGTCTATCTTCTTTAATTGATGATCATTCATATAAAAATATCACATCATTCATATTGGAGAAAACAAAACTGTACTGTGAGTTTTGAACACATTTTTAATTTGACAGCAGTTCCCTAACTAGAAAGGAAGTCATCGGAATTATTTACAACTGCAGAAGTAGCTACGGGGTTAAAATTGATACTGAAAAAGCTTACCCGTTGGCAAAACTTCATTGGCAACAGTGCTACCATGTCACTGTAAAGACTGCTGGGATCAACTGTCATGCCCCTAAGGGAAATTGTTGTCTATAATATCACAAAAAAAAGTAATGAGAATAAAATATTCCCTGCTAGAAGGAGACTTTCCTAATCATTGTACCAACAAAGCTTGAACTAAGTCAGCTGACAAAGTACACTGCGGGAAGTTGCTCAGAAACTGCACATCAGCAAAATCTCTTGGCAGGAAGTGGCTGGACATGTAGAAGTGCAATCACTGTCTTATTTATTTGCCACTCTTGAGAACGCTAATATGAAAGTGACTAATATGGCATAATAGTTCCCAGAACCAATTAATTAATCATAGCATGCCATTAATAGGTACACTCCTTGGGGAAATATTTCACGCTCAGGGAAATTAAACCATTTTCTTATGATAAAATTTCCCCAATTAAAAGTGCTTTAACTTTACATTCTCACACTATTAACGGGGTGGGTATTTCCTATGTGATGAATTTATATCCCTAAGATATACAGATGGTTTAGGGGAAGTAAATAAAGGCTCATGTGAAGTGAAATTAGACAATGGTTCTTTCTGTTTTCCTTCCTGTACTTTGCATGAACTGAAAATATTAGTGCACAGATCTCTTCTCCTAGATGAAAAAAGTGAAGTTCAGAAAGCTTAAGGAATTTTCAAATTGTAGCACAGCAGACAAGAGGCAACACTGTTGATAGTACAAGTATTTAACTTAAAATCCCTTTAGATCACACTGTTTTCTCAAATATCAGATTTAAGAAATCAAATTCTAAAATCATGTAGGTTGCCATTTGGCTGTATGATCAAGAAGAATAAATAAGGACACATTCAAATGACTTTGGTATGCTTAATCAGGCTAATTTTTAAGGACAACGTTCTGAATCATATAGGCTTTGAAATGTTTAATGTATTTTTTGAATGTGAATTTTCATAAACATATTTAAGGGTTTAGTGTTCTCACTGCAAAAATGATAGCTATGTGAGATAATGCATATATTAATTAGATTTAGTAATTCCACAATATATATGTACTTGGAATCATCATATCGCACAAGATACATACACAGAATCTTGTCAACTAAACTATAAAATAAAATGTTATGTGTTAGATGAATATTTACGGACATGCAAACAACATTAAAAGCACTTGGCAAAAGGCAAAGCAGTAACAAAAAAGCGTAGGCAGCACAATCCCAGGATTGTTTAAAAATATATGTATATTTATATTTTTAAATTAAAATATGGGTAATATATACAAATGTTAAAGTCATCTATGATTTGTGGATAATAAATGATTTAAATTTAAATTTAATTTAATTTTAATTTTCTTCATTAAATATATTTTAATAATAATTGAACCTTTCCTTTTCTTTTATTAATTTCTCCATTTTCCAAAGAGCACATTGTGATCAGTTCAACTTTCTTTTTGAACCTAATTCAATACCTGCTTTCTATTTCCAATAAATGGAGAGGAAGTCCTATAACTTAGTTGAAAGGTTTGAACTTTGTTCCACTAGTTTATAGCTTTTCTTTAATACAAAACTGTTGGTCATTTGTTCCTTCCTTAGGTTTATGAGTGAACATATGTTTTCTCAAAAACCACATAGACACAGAGTTAAAGCTTTTCAAGAGTTGGGCTTGATCTACATTACTTCAAAGTTCAATTTTTTGATAGAAATATTAAATATTTATACAAGTCTAGAAAGCCCACCAGGTTTATTTTCTGCTATCTCTTCCCAGGGACATGTGTCAGTATGATGCAATCAGTTTTTCCCTATGCCTAGTGAAATATGTCATTACTCCATATATATGTGTCCAATATTCCCAACCTCACTCATGAGGCAACATTTTAAAACTAAAATGCTTACTTTTTAGTTTTTCTGTTCTGACCTTCAAAATGAGAATTTTTCTTATTTTTCTATAAAATTCACACTTATAGATGATTGAGGGTCCTTGCCATTTGTTTCCAATCTATCCTTTGATAATACTGTTATACATAATTATTTTATTCTATTATTTTAAAAAGTATTTATTAACTTCTGAATTTCTTTAATATGAATATCTGAGTTTTCCTCATACTCTGTGGTTTCAATGTTCTGAATGGACATTACAACCTTTAAATGCCTAGTAGAAAATACTGATTCTCTTGGATTTTCTTTTATGGCCATTTGACTATATCTCAGTGTCCCTACTTATAGATAGTTATTAAATTTTAATGAACACAATTACTGACCCAAGGTCTGTCATCTTACCTAGTAGGTAGCCTTGTGTTCTTGTGTGTGTGTGTGTGTGTGTGCGTGTGTGCGTGTGTGCGCGCGCGCCTGTGCCCACAACTGTACCCATGTGTGTTTGTGTGTGTATAAAATTTTTTGCTTGGAGACCAATCTCTTGTTTTCTTTGCACACTTTGATCCAGGTTATAGTATCTTACATGCCCAATCCTTTCTTTTAACTCAGTCTCTACAATTTTGTGGAGGCTCCACATTTGTCAAATCAATACCCGTTCAGTTGATGGGCAGGATAGATCCTGTGACCAGCAGGTACATATGTTCCCAGGTATGTGCTGAAAACTTGTGTGAACACAGTTTGCATAAGAATGCTAAAACAGCACTACGATAAAATTCATAGTAGAGAGGAACGAGAGATTCAGAATATGGAACTAAGCTTGATTTTAGAAGTGTATTTTTATTCTTTAGAAGTGTATTTTCTTTCTTTAAGTTAAATAAAACAATCCAACAAAGTGGCAAAAAATGGAATAGCTAAATAAATGGAATAGCTAAATAAATGATACTATCTCAACTCCTTGGAATAATACCTAGAGGGATAATATAACTTATTGTCTGAATAGGACACTTTGAGATTCAGAAAACCAGTGTTACTAACTATGTCAGCATTGCAGGCATATATCCAAGTCTTTCAGACAGTCCTTGAACACAATGTCATTTTTGTGACACATTAACAGTAAACTGCAGTGAAACCACCAGCTCAGTCCCCAAAGTTTCAGACTTACTGTTGCATGGTTCTGTTCATCAGGCACATGCTAACTAATCCTAATAAAACTTAATCCAACAGAGTGGCAAAAAATGGATGTTTATTCTTGCAGGGAGCACAATTTATAAATTGATAGTAATAAAATGTTAATTTTCTTTTCAAAATGATTAAACCTTCAGCAAATAGTCATAAAATCACAAAAAGATATTAGGAATAGAATATTGGGCATATACATGAGCAGAATGTAATGCTACTGATAGTATGAAAAATGAAGTGATACAATACTGATGTTCATAATATTGTACTTACAGCAGTTTTAAATCAGTTCTTCAAAATGGGATAATCATCAGTACCCTTACCTAAACAAGCAAAATGTACTGCTTTGGTAGCTATCTCACAGCTATAAACAGTATAAATATTAACAAATATGTATGTACAAATTAATCCTGATTGTTCACATTCTGACAAACATAGCCATTAAGGATTAAAAATCCTTAAAACCAATTCTGATCAATTGTTGCTAATTATGTGTTAGTCAGGGTTTTCCTGAGAACCAAACCCAATCGAAGAAAAGACATACAAACACACACAAATATACACAGGATGACAGAGATCGATTCACTGACTGCAAGACTGGGAGCCTGGAAGAATTGCTTCTCACTCCAATCAGTCCTCTACTGGCTCTCTGTCATTTATATTGCCATGCAAATGGAAGAGCCTTGCTGATAATTGCTGCCATTATCTTAATGCAGGAGTAAAGAAAGAAGCAAATTGCATTGTCTCTCTAACTTCTGCCTGAAAACTAAATATAGAAAAGCACACCATTGTGTTGGAGACGCAAGTCACGTGGCAAGGTGACTAGATGCACTGGGCAGTAAAAACTCAAGTCCTGCACTTGGAAGGAGAGAAAAAATTGTCCAGGAGCAGTTCTGATAAATACCGAAGGGCTAACTCAGTATTTTCAGATGTGATACTAGTCCTTATTCTTTTTACAAATTTGAACATGCTTTCCACTCACTGGATTACCTCTCTACAAGTTGTGGAAATACTAGCACCCATTGATATACAGCTCAAAACATGTTGACTCTGATCATCTTCCCCTGCATATTTGTTTTCTATATGTGTTCATATATATGTATGTGTATGCACACAAATTTTTTTGTGCTGTCTGCATTTTGTAATCTTTTATAATCTTTGTCTTTCTTCAAGCACTCCCTTTTACATTTTAACCCCATCTTTCATCCTAAACAGAACAAAAACTGCTCATTCGTTGATTTAACTAGGTCTTCTCTAATCTTTATATCACAAGGCTGGATTTAATTTTTTAAAAAAATACTTTTTAGTTGTAGATGGACACAATACCTTTATTTCCTTTCTTTCTTTATTTTTATGTAGTGCTGAGGATTAAACCCAGTGCTCCACAGGTGCAAAGCAAGGACTCTACCACTGAACTACAACCCCAGCCCCAGGATTTAATTTTTGACTTCTATGCCTCCAAGCATTTATTGGCTCCATTAATGGATTATGCAATCCTCAAAGCCAGGACCAATATCTTAGTTTGTTTGTTGCATATTTGTTTTATCAGCTTTATAATCAGTGCAATGTCCAGTGACTGACATAGTGCCTGATCCTTGGAACATAATAAATGATTGTTTTAATTCATCTGTATTGCATGAAGCATCTTTCCAATTATAGTAGATTGGCTATGGTCAGGTTCTTACTTTTGCATCATCTTTTCTGTGCTTCATGGAAGCTTATCTACTATGTGATGATTTTCTATTTTTGTACAAGACCAAACATTAGAAAATTAATACATATTGCTATAAGATATTCTTGTTCATATATAATATCTTCATGATCAGAATGATTACAAAATATTAGCCATTATGTCAAGATAGGTGGTAGATTCTAGAATTAGAATTATTATGCATGTGACAAAAAAACTTTCTTTGTCTGAATGTTTATGTATTTAAAGGACTCCTGTTATTTAAGGTGACAGCTGTCTTTCTAAGTTATACTTGTATCTTCATGGTCATTTCTATTTATTCCTATAACTAACCCTGGAGTAAGTCATCCTTTTCCTCATCAGTCAAAACAATCCTTCAAAGAAAAATGGAGATATGAAATTTGGCTCAAGGGAAAATTGATTTTTGTGGAGAGAATTCATACCATACAACCATGCAACATTTTATACTTAGGTACCATTCTGATATTTCTCCAGAATTATGACTTTCTCAACTCCCTTCTGCCTTTCTTTAGGCTTCTCCTGGTCTCCAAGGAGAAGAATATTTCATAATGGTCAAGAGGGTTTTGGAGGCAACAGAGCAGTGTTGGAATTCTGGAGCTGCCACTCGATCTGAATAAGTTGTTTGACCTCTATTAACTCTCCTAATAAATTCTACACCAGAAGATTAAAATGACGATTAAAGAAAATGGTCACAATGTGTTTGGCATAGCATCTAGCTCACCATATAGACTGTGACAATAGTGACAAACGGTAGACAGAGAACAACAGAAAGGGGAAATCCTTAGCTGATTTTGCACAATGTCCATTTCTGTCACCATTACCCAAACAATGTGAAATATACAATGGACTTAAAAATGAGTTTCAAGATAAGATCCCAGGTTACCGTGTGACCAATTTGCCATCTTTTGTTCCTCTGCTACAGTTGGTACAGCTTCCTAAAGTAAGCACTCGGAATCCTGGCTCCTGTCTTTCTCCTAGGTTCTCTTCCACCTGAGAGAGTTATCATATTTCTTTTCCATTCCAGAAAATACACTAGCCTTCTTAATTATCTTTTAACCTGATTTATCTGTGAAGGTGATTTGGGTCAATGCATTAACTAGTAGGAGATTTCAGGGACCATTTATATTCAGGCATACTCAGTAGATGTGGCCGTGACAAGTGGTTTGCTATGCATAGGCTCATGCAGAATGTTTAGGTGCTTCAGTGTTATTGTTAATCAGTGCTGATTTTACACATTCCTGCATAATAATTTGCAAGATTTTTTACTGTCATAAAGACATGCAAATAAGTTAGCATACACCAAATTTTAAAGATTTTTATAATGCCTCTAAGTTTTGCAAGAAACATTTCTTGAATTTTTAGCTAGTTTAGAAACTATTTAGTAGGCAAAGAATATGATGCCTTTATAATGATGTAATGTCTTTTAAGAATAAATGGTAAACAAACAGAAATGCTTCTCAGTTTCTAAACTGTGATTTTTTTATGTGTTTATAAGCAGCCCATGGAAGACTATCAAGGATATCTTGCCCCAGAACTTCAAGATGATTTTGCTATATTAGACATTCCTGTAAATAAATGACCAAAAGGATGGGTGTACTTCCATTGCCATTATTAAATATTCTCTTGATATCAAATACTCTTTTACTTAGATGAGTATTGCAGTCCTAGTAATCTACAAAACAATCTTGAGATAAAAATTCATGGAAGCCTGCCTTTGTTGCAGGTCCAGGCACTGATCTTGGTTCTGCCAGTGGGGAATAAACATTGGAGTAAAAAATCCCTAGTTTTGCCAGGAATGGTGGCACACTCCTTTAATCCCAGCACTCTGGAGGCTGAAGCAGGAGAATCACCAGTCCAAAGCCAGTGTCAGCAATTTAGTGAGGCCCTAAGCAACTCAACCAGACCCTCTCTCAAACAAAATACCTTTGAAAGGAGAGCATGTGACTCAGTGGTTAAATGCACCTGGGTTCAATCCCTATTACCAAAGCAAAACAAAACAAAACAAAATCCTAGTTTAAGGAAGCACAGTGGCACATGCCTGTAATCCCAGTGCTCTGGAGGATGAGGCAAGAAGATCGCAAGTTTAAAGCCAGACTCAGCAATTTCACAAGGCCCTAAGCAACTCAGTGAGACCCTGTCTAAATAAAATACGAAATAAGGCTGGTGATGTGACTCAGTGGTTGAATGCCCCTGAGTTCAATCCTCCATACCGCCATCCCTAGTTTCATGGAACATACATTATAGTGGAAGAGTGAAGTGATAAACTACATATTAGGAAAATACACAGTATGTCAAATGGTTCTATAGGGCAACTTGGAATAGGGACATCAAATAGGATTAATTTAGAGAGGCAAACCAAAGCTATATGGTTAAGGAAGACATCACTTTGAGGAAATACTTGTGAAAATGATGAATAAAGTAAATCAGTGAGACGTGATCATCTACAAAAAGAACATTGCAGTCATTGGACAAAAGTTCAAGACAAGTTCTCTAGAAGGCTTGCAAAAGAAGGGGTCTAGAATGAACAAATGAAGAGAAACTCTTAAGAGCCAGGGCAGAGAGGTAAAGAGACATGGGCTTTATCATATGGTTGTGGGAGTCTTAGGAGTCAGTTTGAGGATCTTGGATTTAACATTGAGTGAAAAGGAAAGCCAGAGGGGAGGACTGAGCAGAAAACCCTTATAATCACATTTTTTGCTATAATTGATTGAGGTGGACCATTGTGAAAGTATGGAGATATGAAATAATCCAAGTGAGAGATGATAGTAGTTTGAGACAGGAGGATAGGTGTTAATTTCTAGATAATTTTGCATTAGTAAGATTTTTCAAAAGATTGACTGTTGGATGCTGAAGAAGATAAACAATTCATGACTCTAAGTTTATGAGACCAAGCAACTGGCAAGATGGATTTACCTTTGGTAAAATGGGAGATGATGGGGCTGGGATTGTGGCTCAGTGGTAGAATGCTTGCCTAGCATGTAGGTGGCACCGGGTTTGAGTCTCAGTGCCACATACAAATAAATAACAAATAAAACAAATAAAAGTTCATCAACAGCTAATAAAAATATTTTATGTGCTATTATGATGCAAATGAAGATTTCTGACAGTATCACACATATTCAGTTTAAGGTGTTCACTAAATACTTAATTTTAATGTTGAGTAGGAGTATGGATATGTGAATATGAAACTCTGGAGAGAGTTTTGACTTGGAGATTAAAGAAATGAAAATCATTGGCATATCCTTTTCTATATATGTTCAGGTGCATGAATGTAGACAAAAATCTGACAGACCAGTAGTTGTGCTTAACCAAGGCTTTAGTTTTTGTCATATAGTCTAATAAAGCAAGACAAAGGCAAATGTGTTGAAGATGTGTAAGGGATTATGGATAGCAAAAAGTTGATAGAAACATTACATCATTTTTCCTATTGAACTTTGTTGCCAACTACATTATTTGCATGGTTAAGAAAATATCAGCATATCAAACAGAAAATGTTATCAAATCAGTGATATCAAATTAGTGAATTTTCACTGATTAAAATTGAAAAAAATTTATTTAAAATTGGTACCTCATATAAAAGAGTTAAATAAATACAATTAAGTTATAAGAACTATGCCTAAATCTACAGAAAATGATTTTATAATTATTCCCTACCACTTTTTTATAGCTTTTGAAAGTTATGAACAATGGTTACACTCACCAAAGGTTTGGGGGTTGATTGAACAGAGACTTACAAATGAGAACATGGATCAACAACTTGGTTCTCCCAGGCACTCAATTATTCTCTTCCATATTTGGGAGAGTATTGCAGAAAACGAGAATTTTGCATGAATTCTTGAGTTTACAGAGAAAAATCTGAGATACAAAATTGTAGGTGCCTTACCCATCTCTTGACTTATCAAGTCAGTTTTCTAACATGAAATATTCTATGGGATTTCTTATTAGGATATTAGTTTCTTCTAGTTTAGATCCACATGATACAATACTATCAAGAAATTTCTCTTCAATATTTTTTTCCTCCAAAGTTATTTTTAAAGAGCACTTAGAAAGGACAAAAATTAAATGACTACATACAATTTGCATTTCTGTCTCCCATGAAGGATATATAGTTTATGCAAACAATTTTGTTAAGAACACAGAAAGAAAAATTTCAAAAGGAAAGGTTCTTTTTTAGTATGAGGGCAAGGGATTTTGAATTACAGTATTTGATCTACCTGCTAAATCTACTTTATTCTTTCTAAAAAAAATTTGGACTGTATTTGATCATTTTTTGATGCTCCATATCTGATATATTTGCTTTTTTAAAAACAGTATTATATCTAGACAGGAAATTCAATCCAAATTTAAGGTGTGAGTCTATTGATTTTTCATTTTATTTTTTTCATTGATGAAATACATATTAACAAAGGCATGCAAAACTTTTGATAGCTATAAAACAAAGCACAGCAATCAATTTTTATGTTGTGTCCTAAATTTCCATTTAATGAATCCAATGTCATGCCATCCTAATTTTGAAAAAATATATAAGGGCTTGTAGATATTTTTGAAAGGACCTTAAACAAATATGCAATTATTTACGAGTAATAATAATTTCGACAACCAAAATTTTTCCAATTAATGGATATGTAGTCAGCAATTTGAGAGAGAGAGAGAGAGAAATAGAGAGAGGAAGTATTTCCTGGTGACATTACTCTGTTAGGATAGTCACTCATCTCTCTAAATACCCTGTTCCTGGAAATGACCTCATGGAAATTCCTATCAAGTGCTGGTCATTCTTTACTGCCAACTATTCTGGCAAGTTAATAGAATATTAGATTGAGTGGGTCTATTCTATATGAAAGAAAAAAATACATGTAAAATCAAATTGTACTTTTTCTTTTCATCTGTGAACTTGAGAGATATTAAAGGAAGAAAAGTAACTTCCCAAACCACAAATTGCCATCTAATGGGGAAAAAAAGCCAATTAGTGTAATACTCTGTCTGGGGGAAAAAAGAAAGCCTAATTTAGTAATCTTCAAAAGACGTTTTTCAACAGGTTTCTAATTAATCACTGCAAACTTCTCATTAATGAGTTCCTATTTCAGTTCAGGGGAGGTAGTTAAATATATTTAGCCACAGAAATAATTATACTTGAAAGTCCAAGATGGAATTTTCTGCAATAATTTTGTTATTATTTTTGTAATTGTGACAACAGCAAGCTATCAATTCATTTAGATTTGCAAAACTATTTTTAATACCATGATTTTCATTTTTCTACACTAAACACCCTTACAGTAAAATATCATTAATATATTATATATAGATCACCTCAATTGTATAAAATTCTTATTTAAAGGAAAGTATGACTTACATAACTAATAATGGATGCCAAATTTATTTTCTAAGAATTAGAATTAAGATTTACCTAATGACGAAAAATCTAGTACTTAAGCACAAAACATAGACTTAGTTCCTATGCTGGAGGAGAAGGTTTAAAATGAAAAATAACAATCAAATATCACTTTGCATAGATGTCTGATTCCTGTAGTTAAAGGTGTTCATACTTGAATTTTTCAGATACTAACATGAAAAAACAACTATGAAAACATTTCTTTGAATTTAAAAAAGAAATCTATCTAAGAAAGTTCATCTATTTCAAGAAACATTTTGTTGATGTCTGTGAATAATATGTTTATATCATTTAGTAGCTCTCAATTATAATTTAACTTATACATGAAATGATATAATTTATACCCAAATAAGTAAAAGACTAAATATTTATATATTAAACAAATTATAGCATATATCAGAATGAATAATATCCAGGAAACCTTAAGTAAATAATAAAAGAGAGAACATGCAAAATGCTAACGATGTTTTAATTAATATAAGAAAATTCCTTTATACCCAGTTTTTGATATAGCCCATATTTATGTACATATTATTACAGAATGTGAGTCTTTTCTTTTTCAGAGTTACTTCATCTTAGTTCAATAATTACAAATTTCCTAAGTGATCACTTTTGTGATTTATAATCACACTTGTCAACATGCAATATTTGTGTAGTTAAGGTGTCTTCTCAGGCCATAGATCACAGGAGGACCACTAGTTATTCTCTCATGCTCTCTCTTGGGAAACTCTATTTCTACTTTTTTCTTACTTCTCACTTTAACTACTTAGAGTCATCATCATCCAGAGATAAATCTATGAGATTCTCCTAAAGTATTTAAAATCTGTAGCAAAGAATTAAATGTGAAATTAATATTATACT